>CM029016.1:65122700-65531396 GCA_016801055.1 Panax notoginseng
CGACCCTTCGCTGACTACCTGCATCATCTCTATTTTCTCCTAGCATCTACAACAACACAATAAGTTTGATTAGTAACGTTAGTAGAATAATAAAAACACATAACATATATAATGCATTTTTATAAGGTTAATTTCCATCTTTTATTTCTTTGACTTTTCTTAAGGTTATAACTTAAGGTTTAAATTTCTCCTTAAGTTTTATAACCTAATGCTTTGATACCAACCTGTGATGCTCCCAAATTCGGGTATCTTCTAACCCGACAGAGTGTGCTCCACGGTGCTACAGTTCACAAAACATTCAATTGAAATGCCTCAAAAGAACGAATATGTCTTATATATATTCAAAATAATATTAACATTCCCCATGTTCTTTATAACCATTACATTTGTTCTTGTCATAATATAAATATTATGATTACAAAACCTATACTATTACATAAGTAATCTACGGGTTCGCCTTAGCCTTCCCTTTATCCTTGCCGGATCTATCGGTCCGTTCAGTCTTAGCTGCATTCATATGGTTCAAGCAAAAGTGAGCCTAACTAGCTCAGCAAGTGTAACGACCCCAAAATCTATACAATTTAAATCTCAACTTCGGTTGTTAACCATACATTAAATCTCTAATTTTACATCATTATTCGATGTTAAACTTAATAAAATTGCTGAATATTTAAAACTTTTATACATTTCCTTCTTTCTTGCCCTGAATCGCAACCATTACATTACATCTCTTTGATTCAATCTTATATCATGAATCGTTACAACAAAATGACTATACAAAGTCTTACATCATAACTAAATATCCATATACATTAGCTTACATTTCAACAACATTTTACGTTCAAAATATGAAATATATTTCTCATAAAACATAAGTAATCTTCGTGAATATAGATCTCTATAACTCACATAGCACGTATCTTTACCTTAAAATTTGTACCTGCAAAAGTGGTTATTTACAAGAGTGAGCTCGACAGCCCAACAAAGTCTAACAGTTTTCATGCATCACATAACACATAATAACATGCTCGATATACATCTCATTAAAGTAACATGGCATACATACATCTCATTAAAGTAAACATGGCATACATACTTTTAATTCACATAGCAAATATAAAGATTGAGTTCCTTACTCAATCATCATTACGTAGCCAAAACAATGTAGTCATATATTGACTTTAACATTTCATGATTCAACATGCTTAACATATCATGCAATTTAAACAGTTCATCAAGTCCACGTAGAAAATAGGAACCGAAAGACTTGCCTTGATCGTTGTTTACCAATAACAGTTTAACAGCTTACAGCTATCTGCACTTCACGTGCCCTACGCAATTATATAATCATACACATCAAATATTAGTCACATAACAACACATAGTAATTGTAATGTAAACTCTACTCCACATCTCAAAATCTTTCCTATTAATTAGCACACAATGTTCAATTATATTGTGTTAACTTTCAACTTATATCTCACTGTATTTCATATTCGCAGTTCATTCAAGTGCTTAAGTCTTGCTAGGACTACTTATTGGTTTTATATTAAACCCATTCCATATCTTATAATATCCATTTCAATTGAATTGAAACACTTTTTAAGTTCATTAACACTTGGCACGGCGTTTCGACGTTCATTCGTCACACGCCCGATTTACCTCTCTTGTGTAAGCTTACTATGCTTCTATAACTCATCTAATACATCATGTATTAATATTAAGCATCATTATAATTACTAATATTCATGTTTTATAACTTAGGACATCATCTTTTATGGTCAGAAGCACTACACATGCATATGTGCATGCCCGACACCCTCCGATTGCCTTCGAAAACACAATAGTCCTAAATATGACCATTTTGACCCATCTTAGTGACCTCAAATTGAAAACCTTAAAGAACGAAAGGTGTAGGTCTACTCGTCCTCTTTGCGGATCATCTTGAATCACCTCAATCGGAGTTTGTATGAGGAAGTTATGGCTATTTTACTACAGGAGGTCAAAACTGTCCAAATCAGACCACAAATCCGGCGCTGGGGCGCGGATAGTGGCACCGGGGCGCGAGTACCAGTGCCGGGGGTGCGAGTTCTAGTGCTGGGGCGTGAGTCGCTAAGCTAGCCAGTGGCGCCAGTGGCGCCGAGGGGCGAACTTTGACGCGGGGCGCAAATTTTGGCGCTGGGGCTCCAGTTTTGGCGCTGGGGCGCCAAAAACTAACAGAACCAAGCACGAAGACCATTTTTCATCTGTTTAAGAAATTCTAGCAACTAATTATATACGTATAATTGATGTAATTTATATATAAATGCTAACAATCATCTATATCCCAATTACCCACCACTAATCAACAATATCATAAACTAATTCTTTGAAAACGCTATTTTTTTTAAAAAACAAAAACTCCATTGATGATATTCTTGACACAGTGAGCACTGTAATCATAGTTATAAAATAATATGATTTATTCTAATTATATTCTATTAAATTCTTACCCAATTCATATAATCACAGTTCAATTTCATGATTATCATAAAATACAAGTATAATATTTGGTACTCTGCAAACCACGTTTATATATATATGTTCACTGTAATTCCACTTCCTTTTTCTTTAACACGTAATTAACATGAAATCTTAATCACATATCTATATATGCCACTATAACAATTATAAAAACATAGTTTTACAAGAATTTTGTAAAAACCTTCTACTCAGTGAAAAAGAAATACACAGAGACATATAAATTGTATGTGTATCTGGTATTAAGGTCATAGACATACCTTTTGTTGTTAAGAAATTCTTGTTAACCCTTACTAGTCACAAACAACCTTACAACTTCAAACACCTTTTCCTCTCAATTTACTCTATTCTTTCTCAATTTCTGCAATCTTCCTTTTCTTTTCTTTTGAGCCAAAACCCAAATACTCTTTACGTAAACAAACAAATAAACCAACGCACGCCCGTTTAAAACAAAACCGACGCCTATTCAATACCCCTATTCAATTTATCAGTTACCAAATTAATATATATTTTATTTATATTTTGTTTAATTTTTATTTAATTTAATTTATATTATTAATAAATCAAATTTAAAAAAACCAAAAGCCATAGGCTCCATTTGGCAACAACTCTTTAAAATTAAAGACTTAATATATTTAAGCCTTGTTTGGCAAAATAAATTAAAACTACTTTAATTTATTTTAATAACCACTTATAATATAGTTATTTGTCACACTTCTAATTAATTAAGTTTTCATACTTAAATAATTAATTCAAAAAACAATTTATTAATTAAATTATTTAATCACATAACTCAATACCACTAATTATCCATCAAATTAAAATATCTACTATAAAATAATTTCCTTAACTTATTAATTAATTATTTAACAAATAATTAACCAACTTAAATCAAATTAAACAAATACAAATATGTATTAATCAATAACACATCCCCAACTTAAATCAAATTAAACAAATACAAATATGTATTAATCAATAACAAACACATCCAATAAATATTTATATAGATTAATAAATATTTATAAATACATTTAAAATTCTAAAATTTTGGAATGTTACAGCAAGTACAACAATTCTAATAATCTAGTATGCTTGAAACTAGGAATAGTATATCTTCAATAACTGAACAATAGTTACGAAGTACTATTGATAATTCAAAATAACACTTCTTTTCATTCAAAATGTTTTACAGCAACAATATTCAGTAAAACATCAATCCTGGTCCAAGACCCATGAGCATTTCATAAGTACTTTGAAAAAAATATCCCGGCACTAAGTTTGTAAGTCCAACATAGCTTACGAGCACGTCTAGGTGATCAGCCTATAGTACTCTATGTTGATCAACACTACATTTATTAAACGTATGTACATTTAAGTTGTGGCAACCTCACGTGCCTGTCGTTTAACGACAAAAACATTTTTAGCATACTCAGTCTTCGTTTGAAAACAACACCAATATTAGTTTGGTAAAACATTAACCATACTTTGATAGATTATAATAAATCCACATATCATAAGTCTAGCCAAAAGATTTGGCGTTGACTTCATTAGATATTAACTCATGCGTAAGAATACATGAATCACAAGGACTTGTCCAAATCGAACTGGAACAAGGGTTAGAGTACTTGCCTTTAGCGTCTGCTACAGTTTATAACACGTGCACTTTAAGTCTTAAGGTCTTTACAGTAGATGATAAAATCACATAGCACATTAGGTCATGAATAATTATACAGGGTTCTAAAGAATCTTACCCTTCTTCTAAATCTAATTACGTATTAGATTTATTATTATTGGTTCCGACTTTTCGTTACGTCATTCTTACGTTCACATGCAATTAACTTTCTTTAATCCTAAGTGATCATACTTAAGGCTTAATTATGTCTTAACAATGTTTCATTATAATCCTTAGTGAATTGTAACCATTTACTATTCATGCTCAACATGTAAAAACTCCTTACTATCTAGGTTTTAAGGCTGGCGCTGCGTGCCACATGCTATGTAAGACCCCAAATTATTAATAAATGAAATTTAATTCCTCTATTTATTATTTTAAAATAGTAAGGGCTGATTTGATTAATGTGGTTAGTTATAGGTAAAATGCGCTAATATTTCAAATAAGCAAGTGGTTATGAAAATTCATTATATTCTTTCTGAAATAGGGGAGATATTCGTGTATGAAATATTTGTGGAGATTCTGTGTCGGCAGAATATGGACCGCAGTCATTTTGATGGGCCGTACATATAAGATTGTTATGAAGAAAACGACAAGTATAAGTTGTTTATAAATAACGGCGTAGTTGTTACAGTTAATACTGTTATAATACCCGGTGGTTAAAACACAGTAATACACGTTGTTGCACAGTAGCACACACTATTGCACATATTATTGATTCTTACGTAAGAAGGCACTACTCAATAATGGTTATAGTTATTACTGTTTAATATTTTATTTTATTGATTCAATAATTGCTACGTTGATATTTTATATTACTGTTGTTTCAATAATTGTCACTGCACAATATTTTCCATTATCGAAGCAATAATTCATATTATCTGAATAATATTATTAGATAACATTATTGGCAATGTGTAGAAAGTTATGTCTAAGAAGAGGTTTGGTCACCTAATTGCGCGCCAGTAAGGAGAGATCCTTATTGGAAAGCCCCTTCTTTTTTGGGAACGGCCTGGTTGCCAGTACTGTGATTCTGTAATATTATTTGTGAATAATTAATTATTAATTTATACGGTGAGGAAAATATTGATTTTATGTGGATATAGATGGAGAAATTTTTAAAGTGGCAATTGCTAAGAAATTGATATTTTATCTTTTCTGATAAAATAATATTTTATTATATATTATAAAATAATGATGATATTTTTACAATGAATGTGGGATATATGAGTATATGAGGAGGAAGAGTATTTTTGTTGCATAAAATGATTAACACATGTTTTGTGTGTCGGTGGACCCCATTTCTTGACTGAAATTTGATTATAGCCTGTAAAATCGACCGTATATGGATTTCGGTCAATTTATGTTTGGAATTTTGGAAAACTTTCTTCTGCAAAGTTGTAGAGAATTGAATTTCCTATAAAAAAAATGCGAGATTCGAATTTTCTGATAAAAGGGCTATTTATTATGAATTATTGAAGTTCCGTAGTTCCGAAATAATTGATTTTTGGAAGTTTTATTTATGTTTTAAAAAAAACATTTTTTAAATGTTTGTGGACATCTTTAACATGTGTTAGATGGCTGAAATCAGATTTCTAAGTGGGCGTAGGAATTTGTTTTATATATAATATTATTATATTAAATTTTCTGATTTAGTGTTTTAAGCATTTTCTTATAAATAGGGTGCTTAGGTTAGAATTGAAAATTACACCAGAAACTGAAATCTTTTCTCTCTTTCTCTCTCGATATACTGAGCATATTCTTGTGAGTATTTTGATACTTTAAGTATTGTTATACGGTGCAAGTTCCCTTCAGCACTATATCCAGTATTCAGTCAGAAGTACTGTCTTTTCGATGTAAGGGATGTTATTTTTTTATCAATGACATTATTTCTTTCAATATCATTACACGGAATATTGGTAAGATTTTTCTTGTGAAATTCTTATCTTTTCATGTCGGGGTTACTATTCATGAGTTAGTATTCATGTTACTATTCATGAGTTACTATTCATGAATTACTATTCACGAGTTACTATTCATGAGTACTATTCACAAAGCATGATTATTTTTTTCCTTGTGGAATTTCTACCTTTTAGTGTCGAGGTTACTATTCACGTATACGACACTATTCACGTATACGGCACTATTCACAGAAAAATTAAATTTTCTTTTATGTGTCCATGATATCTATTATGGATACTAGCTTTGATTGTATCCATGTTTTGATCATTCTTAATTTTTCTTCGCTATGATTATTTATGAAGTATTTTTGAACTCGGATTGTTTGAAATACGAATTCTTAATATTTATTCTTTTGTTTCACTAAATTCGTTTTCTTTAAAAGATTTTTCATCATCCTTAGTCCTAAATGATGATATAACTGAATATCTTTGGCCTGTAGCGCAAAGATTAATGATTTTATGATGAATATCTTTGGCCCGTAGTGCAAAGATGAACATGACCGACTGATTAATATCTTTGGCCTGTAGTGCAATGATGACTATTTGATTCAAGATGTATATTGATTGATGTTACATGGATAAAATATCGACGATGGACTTTTAAATTCATAGATGATAGTAGATTTCATTCTCTACTTAACTCTTCTAATGAATTGTTGTTTCCGCTGCAGTTGTTGATCTAAAACTTGTTGTCTATTGTATTCTATCAGATTTTTTCTGGTTGAGGACTAACGATAATTTGTTCTTTATTAACTTAGTCATAATATTCTTTACTGGGCTAGTTGAGCTCGCCCTTTTCCTTTTTGTTTTATTTTTCTTCTCAGGAGGCGAGAATGTAGCGGGTACTATTCGGGGTATGGAATGATGGTTCAAGATAGTTATTTTAGTAGTCCTCACTATTTTGTAAGATAGTGTATCAATAAGTATAATGAAGACTTATTTGAGTATGAATACTGTCTAGATGACAATATTTGTATTTAAACTCACAATATATGTGTTGTCGTATTTTGCACGACAATTGTAATAATAAAGTTGTAGTTATTTTTTTATACCATGTATTTGACGACTCAGAATAGGTTGGGTGGATTGAACCTATTTTGGGGGCATCACAGTTGGTTTCAGAGCTTAGGGATATGGTCTCTGGCGGAGATCGGAGAATAGAACTAGGAGGGGAGAGACGAGTAAATCCTTCACTAGTATGTCCTACCTAAGTTTATTTGTTGGTTGGTCATAATATAGGGATATTATGTGATATGTTAATTTCTTAAATTAACTCTAGTTTAATGGCTGTATTTGAGAATGGCAACTGAGAATGTTAACAGTGGAGTAAATGAGACCATGGAGACACCTTTACCTATCAATGAGGAAAACGTGCAACAGGCTGACAATGTTCCTCCTGTGAACAACACCACTAATCGGACTATGAACGATGGGATATTTAGAAGCTTTTTGCAGTTCATACAAATTAGAAGAGGAAGACTCGTGTACAAAATACGGGTAGAAATGATAGCAACGCGGTGCTTGTCACGGCCAAGCAGTTCAAGGAGTTAGGACCACCAGAATTTCAGGGAAAGCCAGCCGATCAAGGTGGAAACGTGGGTCAAGTAAATTACCAAGATATTCGATGTCTTGGGATGCACAGAGGAATAGAAGGTTCCATTCGCCACTTTTATGTTTCGTAACGAGACAGATTACTGGTGAGAATCTGTGAAGCATACCCAGCTAGCCGCACTCAGCATGTGTTGAGAAACGTTTCAGAAACTGTTTAATGACAAGTATTTTCCTGAAAGTATTCGTCATATGAAGGAGGAAGAGTTTATTAGACTAGAACAGAACAACATGACGGTGTCCCAGTATGAGGCGAAGTTCGCGGAGTTATCCAGGTTTGCACCTCATTTGGTGGAGAATGAGGAACGTATGACACGGATGTTTTTGAGAGGTTTGAAACTCGACATACGTCAATATCTCATTTCTCATAAATTTTCTCTATATTCAAATGTTGTGAATAGGGCTCAGTTATTGGAGCGCGATAATGAGTCAGCTCAATCGAAGAATAACGACCTACAACTCGATGATAATCGTATTGATGGCAACAGTCATCAGAACAAGGATAACCATCGTGGAGAAAATTATTGTGCCATAAATGGTAACCACTTCTGTGGTAATCATGACCAAGATAATAGAAGAAATAACTCAAATGGAAATTTTAAGAAGAGAAGATTTAATGATGACAGGAAGATGTCGGCAGCAGCACCAGCACCAGCAACAAATTCTAGGGGAGGAGAACGATCGCCAGTTAGATGCTACAAATGCGGAGAGGAGGGACATATAAGTCCAAACTGTTCACAGCCTTCCAAGGTATGTTATAATTGTGGAAAAGAAGGTCATATCGCTCATGATTGTACGGTAGCGAAACCTAGTCCAGCGGGGATGGTGACTCAAAAGGCTGTCCCGAACAAGTCAAAGTCAACGGTTCCTAGAAGAGCGTTTGTCGTGACTGGTCAGAATACGAGGAACCCGAACAAAGTTAGCACGGGTTAGTTAATTATAAATTCTTACGAAGTTTATACCTTATTAGATACCGGTTCTACCCATTCATTTATCTCTCCTGCTTATACTCAACATTTAAACTTGACTCTGAGTAGAAAATTAGACTTTAACTTATCTGTTGAAACTCCATTATGAGAAACTTTCGTTACATCCACTATTTATAAATCATGTTTGATCCAAGTTGGCGCCATCACATTACCTGTTGACCTTATTTCTTTAAAGATACTTGCCTTTGATGTGATTTTAGGGATTGATTGATTGATTAACTACTCATCATGCCAAAATTGATTGCTTTTATAAGGTTGTTAGTTTTTATATTCCTAAGCAACCTGTTATTCGAATTCAAGCAACCAAACCACTGAAGTCAATCATTGTCATATCAAGCCATAAAGCCATTCGTTTATTGAAAACGGATGTCAAGCTTTCTTACCCATGTCATGGACTTTAATACGTCATATTGAATAATATTTTGTTTCCTGACGTATTTTCTAAAGAATTTCTTGGCTTACTCCCAAAATGTGACATTTAATTTTGTATCGACTTTGAACCCGGTACAAAACCCATTTCTAAAATCTCATATCGAATGACTCTTATTGAACTTCAGGAGTTAAAAAATCAACTATAGAATTTGGTACCCGAGCCTTTATCTGGTGACTTCCTTTGTGGAATACACCAAAGTCAGACTCTCTGTAGGGGACGCCATATTTGTTTGGTAGTAAACTGATAGGTGTCATGGTGACGTGCTATCCAAGATTGGGATATGAGTCACAGTTGAGAGCAACCTAAGTCAATAATTGAAATACGTAGCTTTCTATGCTTAGTTGGTTATTATCGAAGATTTTGTGGAAAGATTTTCTCGAATCGCTACTCCATTAACTCAGCTGACTTGAAAAGATACAAAATACGAATGGAGCGAGGAATGTGAGAAGAGCTTCCAAGAACTCAACATGCGGCAATGACGTTGGCTCGAGCTGTTGAAGATTACGACCATACCATTCAATACCATCATGAAAAAGCAAACGTGGTAGCTAACGCGTTAAGTAGAAGATTGTATGTGGGTACGAGTGCGATATTGTCGAACACAAAGACCCATTTTGTATGACTTACAAATGATGAAGATAGAGTTAAAGACTCTAGGGACCCATGTGAAAATAACAAATATACGATTAGAATTGACTTTAATCGATAAAATTAAAGCCGCTCAAACTACACACCTAGAGCTGATGAATATAAAGAAGAACGTTCAAGAAGGCGTTATTCTAGAAGCAAGAGTCGATGAATAGAGGAAATCTCAACCTTCGATTTATTAGTCCATTTGAAATCCTAGATCGAATTGGAACTGTGGCCTATAGACTCGTTTTATCGCCAAGTATGTCGCGTGTTCATAACATTTTTCACGTATCGAAGTTACGAAATTATGTGGACGACCCGAACCACGTTATTGAGTTAGAACCAGACGAAATAGCAGAAGATTTAACGTATGAAGATTTAAAGGTCATACCGCAAGTTAAAGTTTTGTGGAGGAACCATGCTATTGAAGAAATGAACTGGGAGTTGGAATCAGAAATGAAAGCGAGGTATCCTCATCTTTTCGAAACACCAGGTAGGTACGTCAATTTCGAGGACGAAATTTCATAAGGAGGGGAGGTTGTAAGATCCCAAATTATTAATAAATAAAATTTAATTCCTCTATTTATTATTTTGAAATAGTAAGGGTTGATTTGATTAATGTGGTTAGTTATGGGTAAAATGCGCTAATATTTCAAATAAGCAAGTGGTTATAAAATATTCATTTCTGTCGGGAAATATTCATTTGGTCGTGGAATATTCTTACTGTCGGAGAATATTCGTACGAGGGCGCAGTCTTTTGTGGGCCCCATAACGGAAAGTGATTGGATGAAGAAAACGATAAGTATAAGTTGTTTATAATTAACGGCGTAGTTGTTACCGTTAATACAGTTAGAATACCTGATGGTTAAAACACAGTAATACGCGTTATTGCACAGTAGCACACGAAATTGCACCAATTATTGATTCTTACGTAAGAAGGCACTACTCAATAATGGTTACAATAATTACTGTTTAATATTTTATTTTATTGATTCAATAATTGCTACGTTAATATTTTATATTACCGTTGTTTCAATAATTGTCACTGCACAGTATTTTCTATTATCGAATCAATAATTCATATTATCTGAATAATATTATTAGATAACATTATTGGCAATGTCTAGAAAGTTCTGTCTAAGGAGAGGTTTGGTCACCTAATTGCGCGCCAGTAAGGAGAGATCCTTATTGAAAAGCCCCCTCTTTCCTGGGAATGGACTGGTTGTCAGTACTGTGATTCTGTAATATTATTTGTGAATAATTAATTATTGATTTATATGATGAGAAAAATATTGATTTTATGTGGATATAGATGGAGAAATTTTTAAAGTGACAATTGTTAAAAAATTGATATTTTATCTTTTCTGATAAAATAATATTTTATTATATTATAAAATAATGATGATATTTTTACAATGAATGTGGGATATATGAGTATATGAGGAGGAAGCGTATTTTTGTTGTATTAAATGATTAACACATGTTTTGTGTGTCGGTGAACCCTATTTCTTGACTGAAATCAGATTATAGCCTGTAAAATCGTCCGTATATAGATTTCGGTCAATTTATATTTGGAATTTAGAAAAACTTCTTCTGCAAAGTTGTAGAGAATTGAATTTCCTATAAAAACATGCGAGATTCGAATTTTCTGATAAAAGGGCTATTTATTATGAATTATTAAAGTTCCGTAGTTCCGAAATAATTAATTTTTGGAAGTTTTATTTACGTTTTAAAAGAAAAATGTTTTTTAAATGTTTGTGGACATCTTTAACATGTGTTAGATGGCTGAAATCAGATTTCTAAGTGGGCGTAGGAATTTGTTTCATATATAATATTATTATATTAAATTTTCTGATTTGGTGTTCTAAGCATTTTTCTATAAATAGGGTACTTAGGTTAGAATTGAAAATCACACCAGAAACTGAAATCTTCTCTCTCATTCTCTCTCGATATATTGAGCGTATTCTTGTGAGTATTTTGATACTTTGAGTGTTGTTATACGGTGCAAGTTCTCTTCAGCACTATATCCAGTATTCCAGTCAGAAGTATTGTCTTTTCGAGGTAAGGGATGTTATTTTTTTATCAATGATATTATTTTTTTCAATATCATTATACCGGAATATTGGTAAGATTTTTCTTGTAAAATTATTATCTTTTCATGTCGGGGTTACTATTCATGAGTTACTTTTTATGAGTTACTATTCACGAGTTACTATTCATGAGTTACTATTCATGAGTTACTATTCACGAGTACTATTCACGAAGCATGATGATTTTTTTTCTTGTAGAATTTCTACCTTTTAGTGTCGAGGTTACTATTCACGTATAAGACATTATTCACAAATACGACACTATTCACAGAAAAATTAAATTTTCTTTTCTGTGTCCAAGATATCTGTTATGGATATTAGCTTTGATTGTATCCATGTTTTGATCATTCTTGAATTTTACTTCGCTATGATTACTTATGAAGTATTTTTGAACTCGGATTGTTTGAAATACGAATACTTAATATTTATTCTTTTGTTTCACTGAATTCGTTTTTTTTAAAAGATTTTTCATCATCCTCAGTCCTAAATGATGATATAACTGAATATCTTTGGCCTGTAATGCAAAGATTAATGATTTTATGATGAATATCTTTGGCCCGTAGTGCAAAGATGAACATGACCGACTGATTAATATCTTTGGCATGTAGTGCAAAGATGACTATTTGATTCAAGATGTATATTGATTGATGTTACAGGGATAAAATATCGATGATGAACTTTTAAATTCATAGATGATAGTAGATTTCATTCTCTACTTAACTCTTCTAATGAATTGTTGTTTCCGCTGCAGTAGTTGATCTAAAACTTGTTGTTTATTGTATTCTATCAGATTTTTTTCTGTTGAGGACTAACGATAATTTGTTCTATATTATCTTAGTCATAATATTCTTTACTAGGCTAGTTGAGCTCACCCTTTTTCTTTTTGTTCCATTTTTCTTCTCTGGAGGCGAGAATGTAGCGGATACTATTCGGGGTATGGAATGATGGTTCAAGATAGTTATTTTAGTAGTCCTCACTATTTTGTAAGATAGTGTATCAATAAGTATAATGAAGACTTATTTGAGTATGAATACTGTCTAGATGACAATATTTTTATTTAAACTCACAGTATATGTGTTGTCGTATTTTGCACGACAATTGTAATAATAAAGTTGTAGTTGTTTTCTGTACCATGTATTTGGCGACTTAGAATAGGTTGGGTGGATTGAACACATTTTGGGGGAGTCACGTGCTAGACCAAGAGACCGGACTGGGCGCTGCGGCGCGAGTCCCTTCGTTACGGGTCGAGCTGCGGCGCGAACTAACAGAGACTGAGGGCCATTTTGGCGCTGCGGCGCCGATCATTAAGCTTGGAGTCGTGCTGCGGCGCGGACTCTGTGCCACATATAATTTTGACAGATTTTTCAACTTGTTATATTCCTGGACTCGTAACTTCTTCGTTATAAGTCCGAATTGGCTCATTCAAGAGCCTACGTTTCACAAATCACATACTCTATGTGTTCATGCAAGAATTTTATCTATTCAACTACGTTTGATAAAAATTTAGCTATTAGTCAATTTTTAACGAAAGCGATAAACGTTCGTGAACGTTTAACGCTCGTTTCTTTGTTCTAAGTCGGAATCTGGCCATTTTTGAGTCCGCAACTCTATAATGCCAAATACGACTTGTCTCCATCGAAAACCAATGTTTATGAGTTCAAACACAAAATACGACTTCCACTCTGAGAATTTCACGAATTCGACGATTCTCGTCCAATCGTGTGATTCTGGCAAAACTTCCTTACTAACGATTTGTTCATCATTCCAAATACATCCATTTCCTTAACTAGACATCTCAACCTATATATTACAATAACTTATATTCAATTTAGGTTATGACTTATTTCTTATAAGTTCATAACTTAACTAGTTCCTCATGACAAACTTTCATTTCCTTATGACTTATTAATGAATTAAGTCCTTTATCCAACATTCTTGCATTATATGAATCATACCAACTTTCTAAAGTAATCATATGACAATTCATCAATGTTTTTCATAAGTTTATGACTTGTTTGGCTTCAAGTTACTTATTCATAACTTATTCGGCTTAAGTCCATTGCCTATCCACTTCACATATGTTCTTAGCATATAAGTTCATTAGGTTACACTTCTCTTATCACCCTACTATGATAGAGATGGAAGATAAATATATGAGAAGAGCCTTACCCTTGATGAACTGGTCCTTCTTCTTCTTGGAAAATCTAATAATGGAAGGTTGGGCGTACAAGTGCTTATTCTCTTTACAAAATAAGTTACTTATCATGGATGAAATAACAACCAAATAATGAGCCATATCCTCCTCTATTTATAGGATTCTAAAGTGAGGGTAAAAGGGTCATTAAGGCACCCCACCTCCTTAAGTCACGTCCTTACTATTCATTACTTGTTAACCACAACTCCTATCCCTTACTTGGTCATTACTCAAAGTTCTTGCCCATCAAGTTTATCCATGGGTTGCACCATGGATCTTGCTTTACCCATTGGATCATCCTTTAGGCTTAGACTTAATTAATTAGATTATGTCTTATAGCTCACATTAATTTAGTTTGGGCTTCCTATTAATCCACTTGGTTTAACCTTAATTAACCCTTGGGCTTAAACATTATTTCATATTGGGCTTGCCCCTTAATGATTATTGGATATGCACTTCCTACACAATCCACAATTCCATTCCATTAGAATTAATACTTACCATTCTCAATTTAAGTCCGCATGCGAAATTTTACGTTTTTCATACTTAGATTATTATTACTTAATCTATCTCACCTCGATATTATAACATTACATATTTCTCAGAAGTTCAAAAATAACTCCCGAGCCAAAAATGATGAATAGTGTTTTTCGAAAAATTTCTCGGAAAGTTTTTATTTTTGTCTTGGAAATTAAAACACTTTAATTCCTTCACGTAGTTCAAATACTACGATATTCCGACATTTCTACGTTATAGAACGACATTTATCTTACTAACACATAATAATAACAAATAATATAATTTTATTCATTATTAAAGTATTTACAAAAGGTTCGATTTTCTGGGGCGTTACAACAATTGTTGGTGGACCCCACAACGGAATAACTTTCAAATTTAGAAAGTGACAAAAATAACCTTTTTATAAAAATAACGGCAAGACTTTTACCGTTAACTGGTGAAATACCCGATGGTAAAAGTATAGTAATACGCGTGGTTTCATAGCAGCACACGGTATTATATAGTATCTTTTATTATTGATGCTTACGTGAGAAGTCACTCAGTTTTATTTAATTATTGTCACAATAATTGTTGCATAGTATCTCACATTATTGATTCAATTATTGTCACAATATTTTATGTTATTAAATCCATAATTGAGACGACAAAGTTATTCATATTATTATTTGCATTATTGACAATGTCTAGAGAGTTCTGTCGAGGAAAAGGTTTGGTCACCTAATTGCGTGCCAATAAGGAGAAGTCCTTATCAGAAAGTCCCTTCTTTCCTGGGAATAACCTGGTTGTTAATATTGCGAGTTATAATATTAATGATGAATAAATGTTGTTAAAAAATTTTTTTGTGACGCCAAGTGAGTTGAGATAAATAGAGGGTTATTTTATAAAGTATTTGTTATAAATTTTGCTTATTATATGGACCCCACTTACCTATTTTTCAAAATTGTCGGTAGAAAGTTATCTCAATTTTATTTTATATATATATATATATATATATATATATATATATATATATATATATATATATATATTCTGCCGACGCCCGTGAATTTGTTTGAAAGTTACTGTGCAGTCCGTGATTATTTTTCTTAAGAAGTATCATGCCATTCTCCTATAAATAGGATGCTCAGTTTAGAAATGAAAATCACACCAGAATCAGAGAATTCTTCTTCTATAATATTGAGTGTATTTCTTTTTAGTTTAAGAAAGCTTTGAGTGTAGAAAACATTACAAGTTTTCTTCAAGAATATCCCGCTATACCAGCCGGAATTGCTCTCTTTTTGAGGTATTAAGAGTGTAGCCGGGTTGAGCGAGGATAACAGAGGAATAATGTGATGGTCCGAGACTGTGAAAGTTTCCTAATACATTATAAAACAACATATATTTGTATTGAGGACTTAAGATGGGTGTGTCATATTTTATAACTCATTTAATAGTTATATTTGGTGAACTAAATAGGGTGATGCGAACTCAACTTTGAAAGCGTCAAAAGTGCACCTCATTAGAATGAACATGATAGTAATCTTCTCGTTCTTCTTTGGGGTTTTGAAATATTTACTGCTGTATTTTATATGACATTGTAATAATTTGAGTTTGGATATTGTCAATGAGACAATATTGTATTAAAACTCACAGCTTATGTGTTGTCGTATTTTACACGACAGTCAATAGATGTATAAATGAAGTTTGTATTTAAATTCTGTACCGTGTATCTGGCGACTCAGAATGGGCAGTGTATACCTATTTTGGGGGTGTCACATATGTGAATGTATGTTGTGTGATTCCTCCACCAGGAGACAAATCCGTCGATGTTTGATTACTGGTCTCAAGGGAGACGAATCCCGCGAGGCTCAGGAAAGGCACCACCCATATTCGCTCCAATTGAAAGATCGGATTAACTTCCCATCTAGTAAATTGCGATGATCTGGGGACCTTCATTTCGAAAAGCCGCTAGAGTAGCCTAAGATAGGTCGGTCACTTATAAACCAAACGTGAAGGGAAGTCTCTTCATACCTTCCCCTTTCAATTACATGTAATTTCAATTCCATTTCAATGTCAATGCAATCGAAAATATAAAGGAATATGTAAGTATGTATTCCTTTTTCATATCAAGACCTGTCATGCTACCATGTCATCCAAACAACTGACATCTGTTTTGTATGAGAACATTAAAACACTCCTGAAAAATAGATACATTGCATTGCATACAGTATCTCCACATTTTCCAGACTAAACTACATAGTCTTTTTATAGGGAAACGATTGGTCCCGTTATCCGTTCAAAGTCCAAAAAGGCACTAAGCCCACCGTCAGACATGGCTACAAGTGCCTAGTCTGATCTTACTCTTGTTTCCCGCAAGGAGTTCGAAGGATTAAGGAATCCAATAACAGAATTGGTTGTTCTTTTGAAAGAACTGAACAAATTAACTCAGGATCCACAAATACCCATCCAAACTAAATCCTCTGCACTGGGAGGAATCCAGGGTCCGGACAGAGAAGTCCCAATACCTGAGTCTCAGACTGAGAAGTCCAACAAAATCCCTAAAATCACCCATCTTAAAGAAGATCAAGACACCGGTGATATTCGAAAGAAGGTTCAACAAATGGAAGAGACCATTCGATCAATCAAAGGGACTGAACGCACGGAAGCGTTACCTATTCAGACCTTTGTATCTTTCCTGGGGTTCATTATCCAGAAAAATTCAAGGCTCCCAATTTTGAGAAATATAGTGGATTAGGAGATCCTTACACTCACTCAAAAGTGTACATTGGAGAACTCGAATCCTACGCCGAGGATGAAAAACTGAGAATGCAGTTGTTTCAGAAAAGTCTAACTGGAGAAGCCAGAGCATGGTATTCCAGATTAGATAACTCCAAAATCTATAAATGGGAGGAATTAGCCCATGCTTTCCTCAATCAATACAACTTTCAAACTCAAATGGCTCCGAACAAGTTTTATATTACCATAGTCAAGAAGCAAGTCAATGAGTCATTCAGAGAGTATGCCCAAAGATGGAGGCATCTGGCTACTCAAGTAATCCCATCCATGATAGAGACTGAGATGGTGATGACCTTCATGAATATTCAAGAAGCTCCATTTTATGAGTGGGTCCTAGCAAGAATAAGAAAACTATTCTCAGAAATGATCAAGCACGGAGATATGGCAGAGATGGGGTTAAAATCTTGGAAGATTCAAGACCTCTTCTCTTTAAAAGTTGTAACTGAACATATCCAAGTTTCAAGTTATGGGAACAACCCCCGGAGGGTCCATAAGAAGAATGAAGCGGATGTCTCCTTGATACTGCAAGAACAATCTCAAAAAGGCAATCAAAACTTTAATATTCAAAGAAGAAATTATTCTCCTTTTTAAGCACAATCCTCAAACCCTCCTTTGCCAAAAAGTGGAGAAGTTGGGCATTTAATAGTGTTCAAACCATTAGGGGACTAACTGGAAGACATTTTCAAACTTTTGACAGCTTAGAAGAAAATTAATCATCTTCTTCCACCGGCCAATCCAAGTGGAAAAGGCTTCAATACAAGCAAGAAGTGTGTTTACCATTCTGGAGCTGTGACGCCCCCAAATCCTTATCATTCCTCTTGCTAAAATATATAGCACATCACTAAATGTATATATATATATATATATATATATATAAACATTCACTTTATCCTTATAATATCTCATTCTTGAAATTTTATTTCCTTAATAAAATTTTCCACATTCATAACCTATTTCTTTCTTTTAAAAATTTCAATCATTCTCATCATTTCTTTTATTAATTCACATAAAGTTAAAGGTAACATAATACCTTATTCTTAACATACTTCCAAATATAATTTTATTCTAGGTTTTAAATTTTGTAACTCTTATTTCCTTAATTCTATTCAAATAGCAAACCATATAGATTTTTCTTTGAAAATTGTAAGTCTTTCCTCTATTTTCACACTAGGTTTTATTCTTTAACCTTTAATTTAATCATTAAAATCTTATGAATTTTCAGGATGTCACATTCTTCCCCCCTTACAAGGATTCCGTCCCTGGAATCACTATTGTAACAAAAGTACATACATTTAACCTCTTCTTCTAATAATTTCATCTTTGAAATTATAGCCTACTACAACCTACTCCTTTCATTCACCAAAAACTAGGTTTTCATAATAACCTCTATTCAATTATATCAAATTCTACCCGTATGCAACAAGTTCATACTATTTCATACCCATCATCATATACTACTCAAAACATCACTCTAAAGAGTAAAAAATTTTATATCATGCCGAGGGGTCATATAGACCATTAACTATTGAGGTTTAAAGGTATTAATACCTACTACCTCTTTCAATTAAGAAAAAGGTACTCTACCTCTTAAAAGGTTAACAATACGTTTACAACCACGAAGAAGGTAAACTACTGGTGCTAGTACTTTAATCATGTCTCACGAATATTTTTGCTACAAATAGATTGGATTATTTTATCCAATTGACATAATTCACCTCACTCTTATCATAGGATTCCACACCAAACCAATTTGGTTCGGGATAAATTGTCAAAGAATACTTTAAATTTTCATAAACGTTGGTCTAGCTAAATCAAATAGCTTAGACTCATACCAATTATTCAAATTTTAATTGAAACATGTATGGCCAAATCCCATTGGCAATAGTTTATTTTTGAAATTCTAAAAATAATTGTATAACGTTATGATACCGCACTGTATTTACAGTCCGTTTGAGGATTCCGTCATTGTGTGACTTTGTTATATTACACCATTCCATAGTGGGATGACGATCTTTAGATCACATCCAACACTAAGTAATTTTGCATATATAACTCCATCATTTTTATCATCTCTGCACCAGGTTACATGATGCATTAATGATATAAAATATATTTTGATATTTTAAATTATTTTCGTCTAGCCGAAGCAATTAGCATAGACTCTTCTTTTAAACAGTTCAAAATCATTGAAAATCAGTTTTAGTATTATCATACCTCAACAGGTAACTATGTGTCAGTGTCCCGAGGTCCACACATACACACTTGTGACCATGTGTTAAGAATAACAAAAATTCATTTCAAAAGACACATCAGTGGGTATTTAGCTTGATGTCAAAATTTTTGAAATCTAGCAAAGCTAGAAGATTTGGAATACCTATGCTTCCACTATCAACGTCACTTTCGATATTGATCCATTGCTTAATAATTCTATCTATTTCTATTATCCTCACTGCTCCATTCACAACTTATCTTTACCCTAGTATAGTTCGTCAAACCTACAACACATTATGAGTTCAAGAACTTTCCACAATAATATGAGTTTAGGAACTTATCCTAACAATACGTAGTTCAAGAACCAATCAAGAACTGTCCATACACTTAGGTGTTCAAAAACATACCATACGATTATGAGTCACAAACTTACCATAAGTATGAGTTTTAAGAACTCGTACCTAACCTTATATTCTCTACCTATCTGTTATACACATGAGAAAAGAATCATCTTCTCAATTTGTATATAACAAATAGTCTGACACAAACATTTCAATGATTATCAGTGTAAGAAACTAAGTGGTTGTTACACCAAGTACAATTCCCCGCCCATACAAGAAATCATATAACTTAGCTGCTGACATGAGTCCTCAATTGAAATCCCACGTAATCCTAGCTTTATCTTACTCCATACGAATTTTGTTTAATCTTTATTGCAACATTCCCAACTCTTTTCTGAGTTGGCATAGTACCAATTCATAGTACAACTTACGTACAAAAATTTTTCTATAAAATTTTCAATCATTTGATTGATCCTCCTCCCTGCTATGACCTTATCAGATCACGTGGTGATCTCATATTATAATCGTATTATATTACAATTCATTTCTATGTTATGATCGTCTTGTTTTACAATCTCCTTTCCCTTTATACATTTAGTCTTTTAGACTCTATCTATTCATTATTACTGTTCATATTTATTATCAGAGTTAGGTAACTCTGAATCTATATAAATTGTCAAGATTCTTCTTTGAATCTTATTGACTTATTAATAGCTTGCCCGAATTCATCGCTTAGAATTTAAACGCTATTTGAGTTTGTCCTTATCCTTATCCCTGCGGTTATAGCCTAAGGTAACCCTACCTAAGGTTTATAACCTACGACTTTGATACTAACTGTGACGACCCCAAATCCTTATCATTCCTCTTGCTAAAATATATAGCACATCAATAAATGTACATATACATATACACATTCACTTTATCCTTAGAATATCTCATTATTGAAATTTTATTTCCTTAATAAAATTTTCCACATTCATAACCTATTTCTTTCTTTTAAAAATTTCAGTCATTCTCATAATTTCTTTCATTAATTCACATAAAGTTAAAGGTAACATAATACCTTATTCTTAACATACTTCAAAATATAATTTCGTTCTAGGTTTTGAATTTTGTAACCCTTATTTCCTCAATTCTATTCAAATAGCAAACCATATAGAGTTTTCTTTGAAATTTCAAGTCTTTGCTCTATTTTCACACTAGTTTTTATTCTTTAACCTTTAATTTAATTATTCAATATCTTATGAATTTTCGGGTTGTCACATTCTGTGACGCCCCCAAATCCTTATCATTTCTCTTGCTAAAATGTATAGCACATCACTAAATGTACATATACATATACACATTCACTTTATCCTTATAATGTCTCTTTATTAAAAATTTATTTTCTTAATAAAATTTTCCACATTCATAACCTTTTTCTTTCTTTTAAAAATTTCAGTCATTCTCATAATTTCTTTCATTAATTCACATAAAGTTAAAGGTAACTTAATACCTTATTCTTAACATACTTCCAAATACAATATCATTCTAGATTTTGAATTTTGTAACCCTTATTTCCTCAATTCTATTCAAATAGCAAACCATATAGGTTTTTCTTTGAAAATTATAAGTATTTCCTCTATTTTCACACTAGATTTTATTCTTTAACCTTTAATTTAACCATTCAAGATCTTATGAATTTTCGGGATGTCCCAGGATCTCCAAGCCATAACACCCAAGATTGTTGGGCCCTCAAGCACAAGTTTCAGGACTTAATAGACAGTGGTGAGATCATGGTGACAAAGCTCGAGTAACCACATGTTCAAGATAACCCTCTCCCTCAACACAAGTGTTGGCTTGTTTCGGTGTTAACAAAACAGACACACACATGCAAGTATACACGGTCAACAAGTAATATATGATAAGTCAAGTATCGTTCCCACAGAGAAAAGCAATTATCTCTAATCTATCATATAATAACTTTATAGCTATTTCTGGCTGCTTAAACGAGTGAATAAGATATGATTTAACTAAAAATAACCATTATCAACTAAAAATAACTAATTAATAAGCGATTGATTCAAATTGGAAAGATATGGGATCCTAACTTTACTTACTGCATCGACCAGATTATACACCTCTTGTTAAACCTAATTAATTACTTCTGATTGTTAGTTAAGAGCACGAACGTAAAACATGGTTATCTTTCGATAAACCATGCTCAAATCACATAAAATCCACAAAATGGATAGAATTTATCTGAACATCAATATTACCTAACTCACTATATTTCTATATGACTTACAAGTAATATTAATTTAAGTGCAAGCTGTGACGCCCCCAAAATAGGTATATATCACCCATCTTGGGTCGCAAAATATATAGTATATAACTTAAATACAAGCTTAATTTATACAACTGTCGTGCAAAATACGACAACATAATCGCTGAGTTTTAACACTAATATTGTCTCGTAGACAATATATAAACTCAAATTAAGTCCTCCTCGTTACAATTATTACCACACTATTCTAATTGAATAGTGAGGACTATTATAGCAATCATCTTGGACCATCACTCCATTCCCTGACTAGTCCAAGCTATATTCTCATTTCATGAAGAGAACAATGAAAGAAAAGGGTTAGCTCAACTAGCCCAGTAAAAAAATATTATGACTAAGATAATGCAGAATAAATTATCATTAGCCTTCAACAGTATAACAACTGATAAAATACAATAGAAAACAAGTTTTGGATCAACAACTGCAGCGGAATAAGCAATCCATTAGAAGAGTCAAGTAGAGCATGATATCTACTATCTTCTATGATTTAAAAGTTTATCATTAATTTTATCGCTGAGACTCAGCTTAATAAATACTTCACATCACTGAATTATCCATGCACTACGGGCCAAGGATATTCAGTAGTATCACATCCACGAATTATCCATGCACTACGGGTCAAAGATATTCGTGTTATCACCAATGCTCATGATCATGCCAAACAACAATTCATCTTTGCGCCCTTGGCCGAAGAGAATGCATGGTCATGATCATACCAACATATGTCCATCAATTCACTACAGGCCAATGAGGACTTTTGTAAGACTCCGAATTTTATAAAATTAAAGTATTAAACTTTCTTATAATTATTATTTTATTTAGTAAATGGTTAACTTGATAAAGAGTTAAAATTAAGGGTGATATATGAAAATTTTTCAAAGTAAACAAGTTGATATAAAATATTCGTTGTGTCGGGGAGTATTCTTTTTGCTGGGGAATATTCGTAAGACGACACCATCATTGGTGGGCCCTACAACAGAATAACTGTCGGAGTTAGAAAACGACAGAAATATCTTTTTATAAAAATAACGGCGAAAGTTTTATCATTAAACTGTTGAAATATCCGGTGGTAAAAGTACAGTAATACGCGTGGTTGCATAGTAGCATACGGTATTGATTATTGATGCTTACGTAAGAAGCAACTCAGTTTATTCAATTATTGCTACAGTAGTTGCTACATAATATCTCTCATATTATTAATTCAATTATTGTCACAGTATCATCTGTATAATATTTTATATTAGTTAATCAATAATTGAGACGAAAATGTTATTCATATTATTATTTGCAATATTTACGATGTCTAGAAAATTCTGTCGAGGAGAGGTTTGGTCACCTAATTGTGCGCCAATAGGTAGAAATCCTTATCGAAAAGCCCCCTCTTTCTTGGGAATGATCTGGTTGTTAAATATTGTGAGTTATAATATTAATGATGAATAATTATTGAAGTATTAAGAATGTGTTTATTGAAGATAAGTGAATTACAAAAGTTAGAGGGGAATAATGTAAACTTGGAAAACTTTAGGGTTGCTAAAGTTTAATAAGTAAAATCAATCTGGACCATTGGTGGTGGTTTTAATAGTAAATCAATCTGGAACGTCGATGGTGGTTTTAATAATAAATCAATCTGGACCGTCGGTGGTGGTTTTAATAGTAAATCAATCTGGACAGTCGGTGGTATTTTTAAAAGTAAATCAATTTGGACTTTCGGTGGTGTTTTTAAAAGTTAAATCAATCTGGACCGTCGATTGTGGTTTTAATAGTAACCAATCTGGACCGTCCGTTCTAATTGTAAAACAATCTGGACCATTCGTTAATTAGTTACTATTTAGTCATTTCTCCTACAAATAGAAGCTTAATTCTTCTTTCATTCTCACCAATTCACTAAGACTCACAAGCGAGGCTATAGAGAGAGAAACTATAGAGAGAAAGAAGAAGAGTATTATGCTACTTCACCATTACAATATCCAGTCTTCTACTAAGGTAAGGGATATTATTTGCTGTATTCATAAGGGATGTTATCTTCGTATGGTAAAGGGTATTATTTCTTTCGTATTCATAAGGAATACTATTTTTTTTATTCGTCCTTTAATATGTCGGAATAACCTGTCTACGCGGATTACGTACTGTATGACAGGTGAAAATCTATTTACAGTTTTGTATGTTATTTCTTTTCATATTCTTAAATCTAAACTTACTATGTTAAGTATTGCTTCTATAATCCTTGAAATTAGTGGAATATCCTTGAGTTTTGCGCTTCATCCAGTATCGTTTTATTGAATTATTGATCTAAACTTTCTTATTAAATATCAATATTTTCACCCGTGGTACTATTCACGGGTTACTATTCACCCGGTTGCTATTCACCATAATATTATTCACTCGGGTATTCGAGACACTTTTCATGCCGGGGTACTATTCACGAGTTACTATTCACGGGTTACCATTCACCCGGTTACTATTCACTAAAATGTTATTCACTCGAGTATTCGAGACACTTTTTATGTCGGAATACTATTCATGAGTTACTATTCACGGGTTACTATTCACCCGATTACTATTCACTAAAATATTATTCAATCGGGTATTCGGGCTACTTTTTATGTCGGGATACTTTTGACGAATTACTATTCACGAGATACTATTCACTGGGTACTATTCATCGAAAAAAAATTATTTCTTTACTGTCTAAATTATTTTTGATACATGAATATTATTCTTGAATTTTACTCCACAAAGCAGTATCATGTTGACAATTTAGATATATTTAAACTCTGGATAAATTTAAAGTATTTAATATTTATCCTTGATTTCATTTGATTAATGCTTATATCATTGTCATCATCCTCATGCTTATATTGTGATGAAAGTCATCTTTAGCTTACGTCCATAGATGGACTGTTGATTGGTATGATTATGACCAAGGATCATTCGGTATAATAATGACCCGTAATGTTACAAATGATGTGATAAAAGTCCTCATTGGCCCGTAGTGCATTGATGGACAATTGTTGGTATGATTATGACCAAGGATTATTCGGTATAATCATGACCATTTATGAAAATACGAATATTATTGGCCCGTAGTGCATGGATAATTCGTGGTCATGATACTAATGAATATCCTTAGCCGTGGTGCAAGGATGCTTCAATGATGTGGATTATTTATTAAGCTAAGTCTCAGCCATAAAATATTGATAATAGACGTTTAATTCGTAGAAGATAGTAGATATCATGCTCTACTTGACTCTTCTAAAAATACAGATGCATGTCTTTAGGCTGTAGTGCAAAGATGAACTATTAATGAATATCTTTGGCCTATAGTGCAAAGATGAATGTATTAGTACGATTATTAACAGGAACTGTGATTTGGTATAAGCATAATCTTTGTTGTTTCGGGTAAAGACAAGTGATGAAAATTATCTTTGTCCGTGGTGCGAAGAGGAATTTAGAATCACATTTATGATTATGAGTTATTTACATAATTGCTGACATGAACTGTTGATTGATGTTACTGGGATAAAACATGGTTGGTGTACTTTTAACATGGAGAAGATAATAAGCTTTATAGTCTATTTGACTCTTCTAATAGATTGCTCGTTCCGCTGCTACAATGGTTGAAAAGTTTTATCATCTACCATATGTTCTAAATCTTTGATTTATTACTGACGAAGGCTATTGATAATTTAATTATCTTTAGTCATGATATTCTTTACTGGGCTAGTTGTGCTCACCCTTTTGCTTCACAATTCCTTTCTGGTAATAAGAGTGTAGGTGGTGTCGAGCGGGGGTAACAGGAGAATAGAACGATGGTCTATAGCTGTTGAGTTTTCCCCTAAAACATATAAAAATAATTTTATTGAGAATTATAGATATGTGTGTAGTATTTTATACGTCATTTTAACCGTTGATTTTGGTGAACCGAATTGTAATAACCCGATATTTTCTATATAAATAAATAAGAATTTTTTTTATTTTAAAGATGAGAATATGTGACAAGTAATGTGTATGTATATATGTGATAAATAAAATTTATTTATTACATGAATAATTTCAAATAATTTTATTTTAGAATTATTGATCATTATAAAGTATATTCTTATAATAATTAAATTTATTGTAGAAATGTTCTTATTATTTATTTTCTATGAAAATATGATTTTTATATTATTTAAATAATATATGAAAAGATTATTAGAATTATTATAATTACTATTTTATTATATGAATTTTAGTTCAGATTATTTAAGTTAATTATTTTTAACTTAATTAATAATGTTATATTTGAAAGATAAATCAGATATGGAATCCAAACCCTAATTTTGAATTTTGATCAATGAATGAGAACAATAATATTATATTAAATATAATATTATTTTTTAATGTTATAAATATATATAGTATATGTGTAGACTGATATTGGGTTAGTCAATTATGGTGTATCACGACAAACCCTAGTATTACTGTCATAAACCATAATTGGAAACTCAAAACTAAAATTTAACATCGGTCAGAAATTATGTTATATGAATTATGTTGCATATTATATAATTTTTGTTAATTAGGAAAACCCTAATTAAAATTAGAAATCCTAATTTGCTAATTAGGAACCCTAATTGCTAAAATTAGAAACCCTAATTATTATTTTAGTAAATTAAATTGTTAATTTAGGAACCCCAATGATATTAAGGAACCCTAATTATTTAAACCCTAAATTTCTATTAAAAATCCTAATTTTAATTAGTGTGTTTTAATTAAAATTTTATTAAACTTTAAATTTAATTTTTCAAACCCTAGAATATTTTAAGTTATTTTTAATGACTTTTAATATTTTGTGATAAATTTAATTAATAAATTAATATTAATGATAATAAAGTTATTTGATAAAGGTATTAAATAAATTATAAAAAATAAAATTAATGATTTAAAAATATATAAGAACGATTTAAAGGTTATAAAAATATTTTAAGTTATAAAATATAACTTTTGATATTTTGTCACGAAAAATATTAATATTTTAATATTAATGATAATAGAATTATTTAATAATTATATTAAATAAATTAGTTTAAAAATGATATTATTGATTTAAAAATTATTTAAAAAAGATATAAATGAATTAAAAATATTTTAAGTTATAATTAATGACTTTTAATATTTTGATAAATAGTACATTAATATTTAAATATTAATGGTAATTATTTAAAAATAATTTTGAAAATTATTTAAGGGTAATATTAAAACTTTAAAAATATTTTGAGTTATTAAATATTAATGATAATAGAATTATTTAATATTTAAATCATTTAATAATGATTTCGGTGTTTGAAAAAATCATAATAAATTATAATAATTACTTAAAAAATTATTATAAGTCATTTAAAAATATATGACAGATATTTACAGTTGTTGAATTACTGAATAGAGTCTTAGACTCGATAATTATCCGATAAAGTTGTCGGTACACCGAAGTGTTTTAGAAATTGACCTAGACTTAGATAATTTGACTAGATACGTATCTGGTTGTGATCCAATAACTGTTAAACATGTATGACAATGTGATTAGGTTATGTGCTGACTGCAAATAGCAGTACTATGCGATATGATATATTATTCTTATCGAACGAATGATCTTATTAATGATAGGTTTCGTTATAAAAGGTAAAACTAAGTTGCGTTATTGTACGCAGCAGCTCAGGCAAGTATCCTAACTTTGCATTTCCTTTATGCAATGAACATGAGTAAGAAAGTTTTAGAATCATATTATTGTGCAAGATTATTAACTCTATTGTTATTGATTATGCATCCAATTATTCATATTCATACCAGTTCTTAAATTATTCGATCATTGTTTATCAACACAGTATTAATGCATAATCCAGATATTTATTCTGTTCGTTAGTTTTAAAAATGGTTATTCAAGTGTCTCCACTTGGATAATTATTGTATTTAATCACATGTTGATACATACTTATTGGTTTCCAGTATGTATACGTTGACTTATAAGCCGTTTATGCTATTTGATTTGGCTAGACACAAACTTAAAAATATTATTGAATAAGATAGAACTTTATTATATCCAACCAGATTATTTTGGTTCGGATTCCCGACTAAGTATGAACATCCCGAACATGGGAAAACTTTTGTGCACCTAAGGTGGATAAGATGAATGATAATATCGTTCTTGCATGTAGTATTGATCAATACAGGGCATAACGGGCTAATCAACCCCCGTGCCTGTAAGTTATGACGGTTTATAGATGAAGTTCTGTTTAATCTTTTCAAAAATAGAAAATAATGTTCATAGTCTGTCGACTAATCTACAGTTATAGTCAGTGCGTAGTTTCAAAAATTTGATATAGAATTGATATGTTGTTATTATTGGTTCAGCTTACTTCACAACCGTTGATTCGCTATAGAAGTGTAATTCAAAGAAAACATTTAATCCGTTTAGCTAATATCTATTGTTGTTATTACTTGTTGGGCAATCAAATGCTCATTCTTGCTTTAAATTTAAATATTTTCAGCTAAGTATGATCAACCCAAAGGATCAGGCAAGAACAAGGGGAAAGGAAAGTTGTTCGAATGAATTTTATAATATTTTGTGTAATAGTTAAAGTTTATTAAGACAATAATACTTATTATCTATGATGTAATGAATGTTTAAACGTCACGTACCTGGGAGTAGACTTTGATACATATGTAAATTAAGTTTGGTATCTATATTATTGTTATTATAATTGTATTATTTTGCTCATAGAAATGGTATCGTGAAACACCGAGTTCGGGTTTCCAGTACCTAAATTTGGGGGCGTCACAGGTATAGGGTGATGTGAACCCAACTTTAGAAGGGTGTTTTGCCACTATCATACAAGATGTCTAATGACATATGATTTCTTGTTATCATAAGACAGGGTTGTGCACATCCACTTGCTGAGTATATCTACGAGTACTACCTATATAATCTTGGAGTTTGGTTGAAATATAGTTCTCAATTGGAGACAATGGAGATAATTATATGTCAAAAGAAGACTCACTATTGGAAAGAACATGATAGTAATCCTCTCATTTTTCTTTGGGGTCTATTGGGTCATCCAAAGATAATTCTTGAGTCATATGATATCTATCCTAACTTAGACGCATGGCCTCCCATGTACGAAGATTTTCTTGAGCATTTTCTAAATATTTTAATTTTTAAAACAATTATTGATTGTACCTTTATGTAAGGTACCTTTGTAAGGTATTGTGGTCGAGGCACTATGAGACTTACATATATTTGTATTAAAACTCACAGCTTATATGTTGTCGTACTCTGTACGACCGTTCAACAGTTGTATAAATAAAGTTTGTATTTGATTCCTATAGTGTGTTATCGGCGACTCGAAATGGGTCGTGTGGACCTATTTTTGGGGGCATCACAAATGGTATTAGAGCATAGGGATATGGTCGCTGGCAGAGATATTAGTCTAGAACTAGGAAGGGAGAGACGAGTAATATACTTCGCTAATGTGTGACTTACCTAAGCTGAAATTTTTACTTGATAAGTTGACAAATTGTGATATGTCAATTAACCTTTATTTTGAAGATATATTCTAGAATGATATCTGAAATACAGGAGATGAGCAATGACAAAATCATGATATAGAGGAAATAATCGGGAAGGTACAATCCAAAAAGAAATTAAGGTATTCTCAACTCTTCGAACTACCAGGTACGTAAATTTCGAGGGTAAAATTTCATAAGGAGGGGAGATTGTAAGACTCTGAATTTTATGAAACGAAAGTATTCAATTTTCTTATAATTATTATTTTATTTAGTAAATGGTTAAATTGATAAAGGGTTTAAGGGTGATATGTGAAAAATTTTCAAAGTAGACAAGTTGATATAAAATATTTGTTGTGTCGGGGAATATTCTTTTTGTCAGAAAATATTCGTACGACGACACCATCATTGGTGGGCCCCACAACAGAATAACTTTCGGAGTTAAAAAATGACAGAAATATCTTTTTATAAAAATAGCAGCGAAAGTTTTACCGTTAAACTGTTGAAATACCCGGTGGTAAAAGTACAGTAATACGCGTGGTTGCATAGTAGCACACGGTATTGATTATTGATACTTACGTAAGAAGCCACTCAGTTTATTCAATTATTACTACAGTAGTTACTGCATAATATCTCTTATATTATTAATTTAATTATTGTCACACTATCATCTGCATAATATTTTATATTATTTAATCAATAATTGAAATGACAATGTTATTCATATTATTATTTGTAATATTGACGATGTCTAAAAATTTCTGTCGAGGAGAGGTTTGGTTACCTAATTACGCGCCAATAGGGAGAAATTCTTATCGAAAAGCCCCCTATTTCTTAGGAATGATCTGGTTGTTAAATATTGTGAGTTATAATATTAATGATGAATAATTGTTGAAGTGTTAAGAATGTGTTTATTGAAGATAAGTGAATTACAAAAGTTAGAGGGGAATAATGTAAACTTGAAAAACTTTAGGGGTACTAAAGTTTAATAAGTTAAATCAATCTGGACCATTGGTGGTGGTTTTAATAGTAAATCAATCTAGTCCGTCGATGGTGGTTTTAATAGTAAATTAATCTGGACCGTCGGTGGCGGATTTAATAGTAAATCATACTGGACCGTCGGTGATGTTTTTAAAAGTAAATCAATCTGGACCATCGGTAGTGTTTTTAAAAGTAAATCAATCTGGACCGTCGGTGGTATTTTTAAAAGTTAAATCAATATGAACCGTGTCGATTGTGGTTTTAATAGTAATCAATGTGGACCGTCCGTTCTAATAATAAATCAATCTGGACCATTCGTGAATTTGTTACTATTTAGTCATTTTTCCTATAAATAGAAGCTTAATTCTTCTTTCATTCTCACCAATTCATTGAGACTCACAAGAGAAGCTATAGAGAGAGAAACTATATAGAGAAAGAAGAAGAGTATTCTGCTACTTCACTGTTGTAGTATCCAGTCTTCTACTAAGGTAAATGATATTATTTGATGTATTCATAAGGGATGTTATCTTCGTATGGTAAGGGGTATTATTTCTTTCGTATTCATAAGGAATACTATTTTTTTGTATTCATCCTTTAATATGTCGTAATAACCTCTCTACGCGGATTACGTACCGAATGACAGGTGAAAATCCATTTGTAATTTTGTATGTTATTTCTTTTCATATTCTTAAATCTAAACTTACTATGGTAAGTATCGCTTCTATAATCCTTGAAGTTAGTGAAATATCCTTGAGTTTTGTGATTCATCCAATATTGTTTTATTAGAATATTGATCTAAACTTTCTTATTAAATATCAATATTTTCACCCGGAATATTATTCACAGGTTACTATTTACCTAGTTACTATTCACTATAATATTATTCACTCGGGCACTTGAGGCACTTTTTATGCCAGGGTGCTATTCACGAGTTACTATTCATGGGTTACTATTCACCCTATTACTATTCACTATAATATTATTCACTCGGGTATTCGAGGCACTTTTCATGCTGGGGTACTATTCACGAGTTACTATTCACCCAGTTACTATTCACTAAAATATTATTCACTCGGGCATTCTAGGCACTTTTCATGTCGGGGTACTATTCATGAGTTACTATTCATATGTTACTATTCACTCGATTACTATTTACTAAAATATTATTCACTGGGGTATTTGAGACACTTTTCATGCTGGGGAGTAATTCACGAATTACTATTCACCAAAAAAAATTATTTCTTTACCGTCCAAATTATTTTTGATACATAAATATTATTCTTGAATTTTACTCCACAAAGAAGTATCATGTTGATAATTTGGATATATTTAAATTCTGGATAAATTTAAAGTATTTAATATTTATCATTGATTTCGTTTGATTAATGCTTATATTATTGTCATCATCCTCATGCTTATAGTGTGATGAAAGTCATCTTTGGCTTACGTGCATAGATGGACTGTTGATTGGTATGATTATGACCAAGGATCATTCGATATAATCATGACCCTTAATGTTACAAATGATGTGATAAAAGTCCTCATTGGCGCATAGTGCATTAATGGACAGTTGTTGGTATGATTATGACCAGGGATTATTCGGTATAATCATGGCCATTGGTGAAAACACGAATATCCTTGGCCCGTACTGCATGGATAATTCATGGTCATGATACTAATGAATATCCTTAGCCGTAGTGCAAGGATGATTCGATGATGTTGATTATTTATTAAGTTGAGTCTCATCGATAAAATATTGATAATAAACTTTTAATTCGTAGAAGATAGTAGATATCATGCTTTACTTGACTCTTCTAAAAATATAGTTACATGTCTTTAGCCTGTAGTGCAAAGATGAACTGTTAATGAATATCTTTGGTCCGTAGTGTAAAGATGAATTTATTAGTATGATTATGAACATGAACTGTGATTTGGTATAACCATGATCTTTGATGTTTCAGTTAAGACATGTGATGAAAATTATCTTTGTCCTGGGTGCGAAGAGGAATTTAGAATCACAATTATGATTATGAGTTATTCACATAATTGTGGATAGGAACTGTTGATTGATGTTACAGGGATAAAACATTGTTGGTGGACTTTTAACATGGAGAAGATAATAGACTTTATGGTCTATTTGACTCTTCTAGTGGATTGCTCGTTCCGCTGCTACTATGGTCGAAAAGTTTTATCATCTACTATATGTTCTAAATCATTGATTTATTACTGACGAAGGTTATTGATAATTTAATTATCTTTAGTCATGGTATTCTTTACTAGGCTAGTTGTGCTCACCCTTTTGCTTCACAATTCCTTTTAGGTAATAAGAGTGTAGCTGGGTCGAGCGGGGGTAACAGGGGAATAGAACGATGGTCTATAGCTATTGAGGTTTCCCCTAAAATAATATGGAAATGATTTTATTGAGAATTATAGATAAGTGTGTCGTATTTTATACGTTATTTTAATCGTTGATTTTGGTGAACCGAATAGGGTGATGTGAACCCAACTTTGAAAGGGTGTTTTGCCACTATCATATAAGATGTCTAATGACATACGATTTCATGTTATCATAAGACAGGGTTGCGCATATCCACTTGCTGAGTATATCTACGAGCACTACCTATATAATCTTGGAGTTTGGTTGAAATATAATTCTCAATTGGAGACAATGGAGATAATTATTATGTTAAAAGAAGACTCACCATTGGAAAGAACATAATATTAATCTTCTCGTTTTTCTTTGGGGGCTATTAGGTCAACCAAAGATAATTCTCGAGTCATATAATATCTATCCTAACTTAGACGCATGACCTCCCATGTACGAAGGTTTTCTTGAGCATTTTCCAAAGATTTTAATTTCTAAAACAATTATTGACTGTACCTTTATGTAACGTACCTTTGTAAGGTGTTGTGGTCGAGGCACCATGAGAGTTATATATATTTATATTAAAACTCATATCTTATGTGTTGTCGTACTCTGCACGACCGTTCAACAGTTGTATAAATGAAGTTTGTATTTGAGTTATCTGGCGACTCAGAATGGGTCGTGTGGACCTATTTTTGGGGGCGTCACAACTTTTACCACATCATTTGTAACATTACAGGTCATGATTATACCGAATAATCCCTGGTCATAATCATACCAATCAACAGTTCATCGATGCACTACGGGCCAAAGATGACTTTTATCACAATATAAGCGTGAGAATGATGACAATGATATAAGCATTAATCAAACAAAATCAAGGATAAATATTAAAGACTTTAAATTTATCCAGAGTTTAAAAATTTCCAACTTGTTAATATGATAACTGCTTTGTGGAGTAAAATTCAAGAATAATATTGTATCATAAATGATTTGGACAGAAAAGAAATCAATTTTTGTCATGAATAGTAATAGTACCTAAGTGAATAGTACTTCGTGAGTAGTGCCCATACGTATGAATAGTACAGTACATATGAATAGTATCGTACGTATGAATAGTGTCATATAAATGAATAGTACCCATTAATAGTACTCCGGCATGAAAAGCTTAAAAATGAACAAGAATGTTCAGAAAAATATCCTTGTGAAACGATACTAGATGAAACGCAAATTTCAAGGATATTCTACTAATTTCAAGGAGTATAGAAGTAATACTTAACAAAATGAGTGTAGAATTCAGAATCTGAAACGAAATAATATTACTTACAAACTACAGAGTATGGAAGAAAATATTATTTCTTACGAATACTGAACAAAAATAACATCCCTTACAACTGTTGAACGAAAATAATATTCCTTACGAATATTGAATAAAGATAATATTCCTTACGAATGTTAAACAAGGATAATATTTCTTGCGAATATTGAACGAAATAAAATTTCTTACGAATACGAAAAATAATATCGTAAGCGAATATGAAATAAATAATACCCCTTACCTTAAAAAGAGAGCAATTTCGTTTGGTAGGGCGGGGATATTCTTGAAGAAAAATTGTATTATTTTCTACACTCAAAGCTTCCTTAAACTCTAAAGAAATACGCTCAATATTATAGAAGAAGAATTCTCTAATTTTGATGTATTTTTTTTTCTAAATTGAGCATCCTATTTATAGGAGAATGACAGTATACTATTTGAATTTAGAAATCACGTGTGCATAGTAGGAATCACGGACGAATTCTTAAAATTTTTTATTTTACTATGCAGTACTATGCAAACAATAAAATATAATATATTCTATTTTACATAAAAAATAAAACATATATATATATATATATATATATATATATATATATATATATATAATAAAACTGAGATAACTTTCTACCGATAGTTTTGAAAATTGGGTAAGCGAGGGTCCATATAATAAGCAAAATTTATAACAAATACTTCATAAAAATTCCCTCTATTTATCTTAATTCATTTGGCTTCACAAAACACATTTTTGAACAACAATTATTCATCATTAATATTATAATTTGTAATATTAACAATCAGATCATTCTCAGGAAAGAGAGGGCTTTCCGATAAGGATTTGTCCCTATTGGCGCGCAATTAGGTGACCAATCCCCTTTTCTTGATAGAACTTTCTAGACATTGTCAATAATCCAAATAATAATATAAATAACTTTATTATCTAAATTATTGATTTAATAATATAAAATATTGTGACAATAATTGAATCAATAACGTGAGATACTATGCAACAATTACTGAGGCAATAATTGAATAAAATAGAGTGACTTCTCACGTAAACATCAAAAATCAATATCATGTGCTACTATGCAACCACGCGTATTACTGTACTTTTAGCACTGGGTATTTCAACAGTTAACGGTAAAACTTTCGCCGTTATTTTTATAAAAAGATATTTCTGTCGTTTTCTAACTCCGACAATAATTCCGTTGTGGGGTCCACTAATGATTGTGCCGTCGTACGAATATTCCCTGATAAAACGAATATTCCTAGACCAAACAAATATTTTACAACAACTTGCATACTTTGCAAAATTTATAAATATTATCCACAACTATAACATTATATCAAATCCACACCATAATATTCAAAAAAATATTTCGAGAAAATTAAATCTATATTTATAAAAGTTGGGATCTTACACAAGCTCTCTCCGTTGACTACACATGGTAAGCCGGTATATGTCTATCAGGATTACGAATTACAAAATCTGTCACATGCAAATTTCATGAACACATGCTAACATGGACAATTATGAATTTGTATTTCCTCTTTCAATTTCATACAAATTATTAAGGTAGATGGTGATCAAGCATCTAAACAATATACACAACCATGATAGGCAATCCATACATAATCGATCAAGTGCAACAAAAAGGCATATAGATCTGAATTAAGCACTAAGCTCCAGTAAAACCCCATAATGGTGATTAGTTCATCTCTGAATCAATAACCATTATGGGATTTGATCCCAGCATTGAGATAATTCAATGAAAGCAAAGAGAGTTAAAAGAATAGGAAATTCCAAATCTAACAAATCTCTGTCCAAAGTAGACCTCCAAACTCAGTTCAAATCCACAATCAAACTAAGTAGAAACTCCAATACTCAAAATCTACTAAGAACCACAAAGAGAAGTCAAAATAGTAAACTATAGTTAAGAACTCTCTCCAGCTCTTCAAAACTCTAGAAATGGAAATTAAAACAATTGAATGAATGTCTCGTAACTTGTAAATACACCCTTTTTAGGAAAATACGCTACATCAAATTTTAAGTGAAAAGTCAATCTGTGAGGAATTTTTACTGGCACGGTCGCGCCACCCCGTAAGCCTTTTGGGGCGCGGGCGTGCTAAGCTGCAGGCCGATCTCCTCCTGGCGCGGGCGCACCACTTTTACTCTTCATGCTGGCGTGGCCGCGCTATGCTGTATTTTTGCCTTTTGCTTGTGGGTGCATTGTTGTCCTTTTGCTGCTGTCGTAGCCCTTCATTTGCCTTCAATTCCCACTGATCAAAGGCCATTTCACATCCTCATGCCATGCACCATCTTCAGTTCACCACATGCTCACCATCTTGCCAAGTCCATGCACTTTCCATGCCATTGCTTGCCATTTGAGTTTCCTTAATGCAACTTGTAAAACAAAGATAAAAAGCATAAGACGACACTAAAATACTAGAGATTAAGCCATAATTATAGCAAGTTGATAGCCAATAAGTAGGTATAAAACCTAGTTATCAAATACCCCGAAACTTAAAATATTATTTGCCTTCAAGTAACAAACACAAGAGCGAACTACACACTATGCAACTATACTACTATGACAATGAATCCCAAAATTTCAACCATATTATGAATTCCAATAAGATGTGCCTCAGAGAAATAACAAGATCTATGAACAAAGCATCAACCAAGCTAAAGTCATAAGGACATACAATCTGCAAATCATAACATGCTGCTAAGATGTAGTGTGTGTGCTATAATCACAAATAAGCTCGATAATAGCGAAGATTCCACATGTTATGCTCCTAAGAAAGAAAACTAAGGTTTAAAGTCAAGAAATTTGAGCATAAATGAACTAACAACCAATCCAACACATGAATACAAGCTAAGGTTCAAAAAAGGGTTTATTATGCTTTTATTCACTCACGAGGGTGATTTTTGCACATTCCTGTGGTTATTATTTTTATATTTCTCCCATGGCTATGTAGTTTCTCATTCCTTTAGGCTTTTCAGTGCTACCTTAGTGAGCTTTCAACCAACGACTCCCAAACCGTACAGGTCTTAGGGCGCTAGGTGTAGAGACATCCCCTCAGGCGTACTTACTCAAAATAGCAAAGGCCACAAAACAAGACTATCCACGGTGTTTTTGTAACATGCATACCCAATTCTTTCCCCCAAACTTGAATTTCTATGTCATTATCGCCATTACTCATTTTCTACACAATTTTATCATAAAAAAAAAAAAATTCCCCTATGAAGACAAGCATGTGCTAATCTAACCAACAATCAAATAATAACAATGTCATGCTAACCGGTAACACCAAAGTAACATGCATAGACTACATGTATGAAATTAGAACTAAGCTTAAGTTATAAACTGAGTTCAAAAATCTATTACATTTCAATATCATCGTCGTCCATAATGTAATTCAACCGACTAAAAACATGAGATTATGCTATGCAATGCAACTAAACACATACTAAATAAACAAAACAAAAGAAAACTAAAAGAAAAATTCATGCAAAATTTAACTAATAAATACTAAACATGTAATTAAAACTATATGCAACTAACTACTAATTCCACCCCAATACTCCCAAACTTAAAATTTTCATTATCCTTAATGGAGATAAAGGGTAAGGAAACTCCCCTATGTATCGGCATGGCCACCTGACTCCGGTGGAGAATCTAGCGGCGGATAGGGCGCAATAAATAGGGCATGATAGAACCCAACACGGGCCACTCTACAACTGCCCCCTGCTGAGCAAAAGCCTCAGCTAAGGCATGAGATAGTCCATCGGCAAAAGCTGTGAAGTTGCCATGTAGGGCATCCATCTTCCTCTCCAATCGCCTCATCTGGCGATCATGACTCATTGTAGTGGCAGTAGAAGGACTGGTTGGCTCTGCTTGTTGTGGTGGAGGCACTGCTGGAGGAGTGGGTAGTATAAATTATTTGCCGCATTGGTGTGCCGTGTCGTGCCACTAGTCCAATCTTCAAATTTCTTGATGGTAGCATGAGTGATGTCCTGGCTCGACATCTGGACATGTTCTTCCTCCCAATTAACTCCAGCATGGGCGCATATATGTGTCACGACTAACGCGTGTGGAATACTACCAGTGGTACTACCCCGCATATAGCGCAACATATTCTGATGGAGCAGATGTCCAACATCAATATACTTCCCAGTAATGATTCCCCACAGAATGATGGCCCTCTCGGCCGGAATGTCATGCTGATGAGTGGAAGGCAGCAGATTGGCGCAGATAAACAGGCTCCACGCCTTTGCATATTTGTTCAGTGATGAGCTGGGGAAATTGGTGGGTGTATCGGTACCAGCCTTATAGTTCCACTTCGTGCCTGACACACATAAATCTGTGATTACCCTGTCCAAGTTAGTCTCAAAACGCTTTGCCTCTACCCAGTTTACTCGGCCAGTCATGCAATTAGGTAAACGAAACACCTCACGGATCATCGGCGGACGATAGTCAACTTGAAAGCCCCGAACGAACGAGATACCACTATGTGTCTCATTGGCATTTGCCTAAATTTCTCAAACTATGGCCATCAGAGCATGCACAGGTCTTACCACAACCACAAGCCAACACCTCTCTCTGATCATCTCTAATATTTTGCCATCTTCCTTGTCCGATTTCAGCCCCCGCTCCTTCATAAACGTCTTTGTCGCGATCCTGTAATACTCAGTTTGTGCTGCTAGGCTGATGAACTTGGTAAAGTCCACAATGTCATCATCCTAGCTACTGTGAGCATATGATTCAGGCATGACAGAACGAGCTCTCTTTAGACCCATGACTTCTGTCAGAAATTTCCCTTTTTCAAACCCTGACTATTGTAATTTGAACCCCCAAAATTGTACTCTAAATTCTGCTGCACAAAATTCCCCCAATGCTTAGCCTTGGAAACTCTGTATCTCCAAACCCTAACTTCTGAAGATTGATAAAAATTGCCTCTAAAATCCCAACTCTGTTAGTTGAAGTGTATTGATATGGTAGTGGCTAGATGAGAGTTAGGTTTTATAGATATTTGTATGTGGAGAAGATGGAGTAGTGGAGGAGAAAATTTTGGATGTAGAGAGGATATGGAGTGTGACGCTCCCAAATCCAGGTATCTTCCAACCCGACAGATGGTGCTACACGGTACTCATAACTATACATTCATTCCATTGAAATAACATCAAAATGAGTGTATTAATTACATTCTTATTACAATAATAATAAATCTTTGCCCATGTTCTGTAACCGAATAGATTCTTCATTTATCATAAGTATAATTCATACAATCATACTAGTCTATTACAGGATAACTAATTATCCAACTTAGCCTTGCCTTTATCTTTCTTAAAACCCTCAGTTCGTTCGGCCTTAGTTGCAATCATATAATTCAAGTACGAAGTGAGCATAACTAGCTCAGTAAGTCTAGCAACATATAATATAAATACCACGTCGAGAATCATATGATTATTCTTCAATAACTGAACAAATAGCTATGAAGTACTATGAAACGTTGGATAGCACTTTTCCTTCTCATAAAAATAATTGTGAAGTACATATAGTAACTTAGGAATTCTGAGTAGGTTAAAAGACCATGAACATTCTCTTTAGTTTTTATTCATGAAAAAGGACAACCCGGCACTAAGTCCGTAAGTCCGATATATCTTACGAGCACTTCTAGGTGATCAGCCTATAGTACTTTATGTTGATCAATACTCATCCGTTAAATGTATTTACGTTTAAGTTTTGGTAACCTCGTGTGCCCATCAAATAATTGACGTAAAATATATTTGTTTATTCATACTCAAGCTTACCTTTGAATCCGTACCAAACAATTGGCATAGGATAGCGTTATCAATTCTATATCGAAAGACTTGTAAACAAATCAATCAAACTCTTTAAGATTAGTCTAGCCGAGTTAAAACTGGTATCAACCCTTTCGTAAAACAGTTCATACATCTCATAACATGAATCACGAAAAACTTGGCTAACACGAAAGTTAGACGAGCATTAAGAAAACTTGCCTTCAAGCGTCTTCAAATAAATATTCAACAATTCTTGGACTTTACAATTTCTACATGATATATTCACATAGCACACTATAATTAGCTACCAAACAATCTAATCACATTGACTTTACCAACTTCTTTCTCTTCTATAACTTAACAGAATTTTTTTTATTAATAAAACTCGTTTGTAGTTAATTATCCTTCATTACGGCTTATTAACGTTCTTACGTCACTAAACAAATATTTAATAACCATTGGTTAAGTACCATAGTAATTTATTACAGTTTAACTTCTTACACTTTACGTTCTTCGTTTAATCACTAGTTAAACAAAATTGAATTCCTAAAGTCATCACTATATATGTGACATAGGAATGGTTTTAACATGCACATTAAGTATACACATTTGCCCCATAATTTTCATGCAACAATTGGATTCAAAAATATAACTCATCATTCTTTTCCCCTGTCTCGGCGCTGTGGCGCCATCTCCCAGTACATTATTAGCGCTGCGGCGCCAACTAATAGTAGCTAACCCTAGGTCCTGGTGCTGCGGCGCGAGACTTACTATACAAGAGTGGCGCTGCGATGCGACTCTGCAGTGTCTACTCTCTTGACCCGGCGCTGCGGCGCGAGGTTTCTAAGCTTGGGCGGCGCTGCGTCGTCAACCCTGAGCCCTGGAAATTTCTAAGTCTTTTTAAGTTTAATTCTTCCCAGACTCCTAACTTGGTCGTTATAAGTTGGATTTGGCTCATTCAAAAGCCGTTATCTCACATATCTCATGTACTTCGATTTCATTCGAATAAATATAGTTTTTAAATCCGTTAACAATGAATTCACTATTTAACGTCCTATTACACATTTATTTTACGTTCATGAACGTTCATTGCTCGTTTCTTCGTTTTAAGTCGGAATTCGATGATTCTTGAGTCCACGACTCTCAAATACATTATCCTATGTTATTCCATCGAAAACTAAGGTTTCCAAGTTAAATGGCAACTTTTGACTACTAATCCAAAATTTCTACGATGTGACAACCGACATTTTGTAATTTAATTTTAATATTTATTGTATTGAATAAATATTTCTTGATGAATTAATTATTAGATTAAATAATTAATTGATGCAATTGTGATAGATTAAATTAATGATATGTATTATATTTATAAAATTAATGTAGAGAATTTTATTATTCAAAGTTTGTAATTATGTGAGGTTATTAATTAAAAGAAATATTTAATAAACCTAATGTTATTTTAATTAATGTAATAATTAATTAGAGATTTAATAATTTGATATAATTAATCAATCAGAAAATTAATTATATGATTATGTGAATTTATGATAAATTATTATATTTTATTTAAATTAAAGTAAATAAGATATTTGAATTGGGTGTGACACGATTTAAACTATAGTATAAAAGTGTTATTAAAATAAATAGGAATGAGTTTTTAAAGCTAGCCAAACATGGCCTTAGTGGGAGTTATAGATAGTTAACCCATGATGGGTAACTGACCATAATGCGCGTCAGTTTTTTAATTTATACGACGTCTTCTTCATTCTTCATTTTTCTAAAGTCTAGTAAAGAAATCAGAGAGAGTTCACAGAGAGAAATTTGAGAAGTTTGAGAGAAAATTGTGAGTGTGTAATTAACAATTATTTGTGAAAGGGTAATCATTGATCACCTCTTCTGAAACTATACTCTGGGTAATTTCTCTAAAACCAATTTCTCTTTTACGTCATTAAGATTTCATGAAAGTGGCTCTCAAAGTTTTGTTTAAACCTCTGTATTTGGAAAAGTGTATTGTTTATGTGGATATATGTGATAATATGTTAGCATAACATGTTTTACTATAGGTTCCCATATCATCAGTATCATAAAACATGTCGTATATGTTGCTCAAAACTTACAGAGTATAGAATATGGCCATACGGCCTTATACGTGATTTTAATATGTCAAACATAAATAATTTTGTAAAATTTACACTCGTATATTATTGTGCATGTTAATACGAAGAGACCAAACTTTAAATGAACGGATTCGATGTTATAACGAATCCGTAGTATTAATTTTCATGATTTATGTTCAAAACCTTCAAGAACATCAAGAACAGTGAAATTTACTTATTTTAATTCTTTAATTATATGTTTTAATGGGTTAAAATCATTCTATAATTGTTGGGTAATGATTATGTATGAATTCTAGCATGTGGGTATGTTAATTTAGTGAAATTAATGATTATGTAGTGTCCATTTCGCTGAACTTTGTGTTCTTCGCGAATTGGGAATCAAAATCTGGAGTTTCGCGTCGCGGCGCCATCTCCAAAACTGAAGTCTCGCGCCGCAGCGCCAAGAATCCGGCCGCAGCGCCGAGTACAAGTATAAAAGTGGCACCGCTGCGCCACTCTGCAGATTGTCCAGAAACGAATTTTTTAAAAAATGTTTAAGTCTAGCAATGTGGTATTAACCTAATTTAATAAACATAGAAATATGTTAGAATTATAATGAGATGTTAAAATAGATACTTAACATGTAAATAACATAATTGCATGTGGATTGAATTATTGAATACATAACTAGCTTGTTATTTATGAAGTGTAAATTATGTGACAATGAATGTGATAAATTGATTATGTATAGTCACAACCAAAGTTAGACAAAAAGAATGAAGTTGTTATGATTAGTTACGTTATAATTGACTAGTATTGTGAACATAAATGATATGTAGGATTTAAATCAAGGAACGAGTTTAATTAACGTGTAATCTACGCACGAGGCAAGTTTCCTAACCCTACTTGTTATCATTATTCAAGTTATAAATCAAGTTCATTTGTTATGTTAAAGATTTTCTATCTTTTCAAAGTATGATTCTGTTATACAATAATTATTCTATTGTATACCTATTGAGATTGTTATTCATTATGAATATCAATTATTGTTAAACCTTGTTAGACTAGCGAATTCTTATTGATTCAACTAGTCCGTAGTTGATGAATGTTTTAAATATAGAACCCTTATTGATTTATCCAAACCAAACTTCCTTTGGTGCGAACTCTAATGTCAAACTGAGATGAACAACCCTGCAAATGGATTTACTTATGCGTTAGCGTTAAGATATTGTGCACAGTATGGTACTAAGGGCTGATCCCCTAAGTACGAGAAGAAGAGTCCATAATCTTATGACTGTTAAAGGTTTCAAGTATAACCCTTGATAACCTAGGACATAGTTCAAGGTCTTATGACCCTCAGATTTCTTTTGATTCTTGTTATTCATTCTTGATTCAAAAGTTGTGCTTTATTTCAGAAGTCTTTGATTCACTCACATGTTATTATATAGTTACTTTCATTATTGTACTTGTGGGCAATTGTGCTCACTCTTGCGAATAATAACATTGCAGTTAAGAACGAAAGAACAGACGAACCTTCTACTAGCAAAGGCAAGGACAAGATTAATAAGTGTTGAAGACTCGTTGTTTATGTGATGTTAAATTTATGTGTTAAGACTTATGTTAATGTTGTTTAAGACTTATTATTTGTTTATGTTTCCGCAACCAATTGACCAACCGCCAGGACTTTCAATATGACGGTGCAGGATGCAGTGCAGTCGCGTGATGTGGTGTTAGGTATAATTTCGATCAATAGAGTTAATGCTTATGTATTATTTGATTCAAGTGGTACTTGTTCATTTATATCCGATGACTTCGCTAAGAATTTAGAATTTCCTAAGGATGAGTTAGAATACCCCATGAACATAGAAATTGTAAGACCCCAACTTATTAATGAATAAAATCAAATTTTCTCTAAATATTATTGTGAATAATAAGGGGCTAATTTGATATAATACTTTGGTTATGGGTGAAATGTGCAAATTTTGCAAAATAAGCAAGTGGTTATAAAATATTCATTTTGTCGGGGAATATTCGTTTGGTCGTGGAATATTCTTGCTGTCGGGGAATATTCGTACGACGGCGCAGCCTTGTGTGGGCCCCATAACGGAAAGCGATTGGATGAAGAAAATGACAAGTATAAGTTATTTATAAATAACGGCGTAGTTGTTACCGTTAATACTGTTGGAATACCCGGTGATTAAAATACAGTAGCACACGGTATTGCACCAATTATTAATTCTTACGTAAGAAGGCACTACCCAATAATTGTTACAGTAGTTATTGTTCAATATTTTATTTTATTGATTCAATAATTGTTGCATTGATATTTTATATTATTGTTGTTTCAATAATTGTTGCTGCACAGTATTTTCCATTATCAGATCAATAATTTATATTATTTGAATAATATTATTATATAACATTATTGGCAATGTCTAGAAAGTTCTGTCTAAGGAGAGGTTTGGTCATCTAATTGCGCGCCAGTAAGGAGAAATCCTTATTGGAAAGCCCCCTCTTTCCTGGGAACGGCCTGGTTGTCATAAATGTGATTCTGTAATATTATTTGTGAATAATTAATTATTGATTCATATGATAAGGAAATATTTATTTTATGTGGATATAAATGAGGGATATATTTTTGTGGTTAAAAATGAAGGAGTTAATGTTGAGGTGTTTTATCAGTATTTTTATCGGAATGGAGGTATTAAAAATCAAATCAGGGTTTTTGAGAAATATTGCGGGTGTTATAATTTTTAATCCGACCGTTGGATCGTGGTAATTTTTGGATATGTTATACATATATAAGTTGAGTATATGTCCACAAATTTTGAACCGTTAAAAATGAACGTATGATTTATTATGAATTTTACGAGATGACTGGTTCAGAAATTGTTGAATTTTCAGAGTTTATCATTTTGATAGAAAATTCTAGAATTGGTGGGCCCCACTTGTGGTTGGTGAAGAAATGTGCTGAATTATATTTCAAATGTGGTGGGTGGGAATAGTAGCAGGTAAAGCCATCAGGTTGCAGGTCAAACCTACTAAAATTTTCCTATAAATAGAGGGCTAAGTTAGAATTGAAAATCACACCAGAAACAAGTTTTCTCTCTTTCTCTCTCTAGATTATTGAGTGTATTTTGTGAGTATTTAGATACTTTGAGAGTTTCTATTCATCAGAGCAAGTTTCTTTCAGCCTTATACCGGTATTCCGACCAGAAGTACTGATATCTTGAGGTAAGGGATATTATTTTCTTCTTAAATGATATTATTTTCTTCAATATCATTATGCTGAAATATTGATATGAGTTTTTATCAAATTTGAAACTTTTTGTGTCGGGATTACTATTCATGTATACGGTACTATTCACGTATACGGTACTATTCACGAATACGACACTATTCACCGAAAAATAAAATTTTTCCTTTTTGTCCAAGATGTCTATTATGGTTACTATCTTTGGTTGTATCCATGTTTTGATCTTTATTTTTGAATTCTGCTTCACAATTGATTATTATGAAGTATTATTGATCTTGGATAAACTGTTATACGAATCCCTACTATTTGTCCTTCTGTCTCATTGGATTCGTTCTCTTTAAGATATTTTTCATCATCCTCAGTCCTAAATGATGATATTAATGAATATCTTTGGCCTGTAGTGCAAAGATGTATGATTACTTGATGAATATCTTTGGCCTGTAGTGCAAAGATGTATGATTACTTGATGAATATCTTTGGCCTGTAGTGCAAAGATGAACAGGTGTTGAGATGAACATGACTGACAGGTGATACAAATGAATATCTTTGGCCTGTAGTGCAAAGATGGATATTTGGATAAAGATGATTATTAATTGATGTTACAGGGATAAAATATTGATGATGGACTTTTAAATCTTAGAAGATAGTAGAATTCTTTCTCTACTTGACTCTTCTAATGGTTTGCTGTTTCCGCTGCAGTTGTTGATCTAAAACTTGTTGTCGATTATATTCTATCAGATTTTTCCCTGTTGAAGACTAACGATAATTTGTTTGTATATTATCTTAGTCATAATATTCTTTACTGGGCTAGTTGAGCTCACCCTTTTCCTTTTTGTTCCATTTTTCTTCTCAGGAGGTGAGAACATAGCAGGATCTAGTCGGGGTATGGAGTGATGGTTCTAGAAAGATGTTTTAGCAGTCCTCACTATTTCTGTAAAATAGTGTTTGAATAATTGTAATGAGGATTTATTTGAGTGTGGATATTGTCTAGAAGACAATATTTGTATTTAAACTCACAGTATGTGTTGTCGTATTTTGCACGACATTTGTATTATTGAAGTTGTAGTTTGCTTTCTGTACCATGTATTTGACGACTCAGAATGGGTGTTGTATACCTATTTTGGGGGCGTCACAGAAATTGTGAATAGAGAAATAATCCCTGTTAAGTACGTGCATAAGAATTGTAGAGTGGATATTAAGGGTAATATCATGAACGTAGATCTTATCCCTATTCGACTTGGAGAATTTGACGTTATGTTGGGAATGGACTAGTTATTCAATTACGGGGCGGCAATTGATTGCCAAAAGAAGCGTATTAACCTTATGACTTTGTCAAAGGTTGTGTTTTATGGTAGCAAGTCGCCTAGACAAGCGAGTTGTCTGACAATGATGCAGGCCAGGAAGTTGTTATGACAAGGATGCGTAGGATATTTAGCTTAAATAGTCGACAGTCGTAAAGAGAATCCGAAAGTAGAGGAGATAACAGTAGTGAGGGATTTCGTCGACGTATTTCAAGACTATTTACCAGGACTTCCGCCAGATAGAGAGGTCGAATTTGTGATCGATTTGGCTCTAGGAACGACTCCAATATCGAAGGAACCATACCGATTGGCGCCGGTAGAAATGAAAGAATTGATGGTACAACTACAAGAATTACTGGACAAGAAGAACATTCAACTGAGCGTATCACCGTGGGGAGCGCCGGTGTTGTTTGTGAAAAAGAAGGATGGATTGATGAGACTCTGCATTGATTATAAAGAACTGAATAAGGTCACGATTAAGAATAGATATTCATTACCGAGGATCGATGATCTGTTTGATCAATTGAAGGGAGCAAAATACTTTTTCAAGATAGATTTGAGAAGTGGTTATCATCAACTAAAGGTGAGACTAGAGGATGTACCAAAGACAGCGTTCAGAACACGATATGGTCATTACGAATTTTTAGTAATGTTGTTTGGTCTAACGAATGCTCCTGCAGCATTTATGGGACTAATGAATGGTGTGTTCAAGCCGTTTTTGGACAAGTTCGTAGTGGTATTTATAGATGATATTTCGGTATATTCAAAAACCAAGGAAGAACATGAAGAGCATTTGAGATTAATGTTGGAAGTATTGAGAAAAGAGAAGTTGTATGCTAAGTTTTTGAAATGTGAATTCTGGATTGAAAGAGTACAATTTCTTGGACATGTGATCGATAGGGACGGAATTTCGGTGGATCCCTCCAAGGTTGAAGCTGTGATTAACTGGGATCAGCCGAAGACACCGTCAGAAGTAAGAAGTTTTCTTGGATTGGCAGGTTATTACAGAAGATTCAGTCAGGATTTTTCCAAGATCGCAACTCCATTGACGAATTTAACTAGAAAAGCTGTGAAATTTGTTTGGATAGAAAAGTGTGAGGAAAGCATTCAAGAATTGGAGAAGAGGTTGAGTACAACACCTGTGTTGTCTCTTCCGAACGATACAGGAAAGTTTGTGATTTATAGTGATGTGTCGCATAAGGGACTTAGTTGTGTGCTTATGTAGAATGGTAGAGTTATTACGTATGCGTCACGACAATTGAAAGATTACGAGTAGGGGTATCCGACCCATGACTTGGAGTTAGCTGCAGTGGTTTTTGCTTTGAAAATCTGGAGGCACTATCTCTACGGGGAGAAGTGTGAAATATATACATACCATAAGAGTCTGAAATATATTTTCACACAGAAAGAACTGAATATGCGCCAAAGAAGGTGGTTGGAATTAATTAAGGACTACGATTGTGAGATTTTATACCATCCGGGTAAGGCAAACGTGGTTACCGACGCTTTAAGTAGAAAAGGTCGGGAGAAATTGATGATGTTGACCGCACAGAAGGAATTGATTTCAGCAATGGAGAAGTTGGAGTTAGAAGTGAAGTATCCTATGGAAATTGATGAGAAACTATTTCAGATGCAATCTGGTATAACCCTACTGGATAAAGTTAAGGAGGCTCGACTTCAGGACAATGAATGCAAAAAGGTGATAATAAAGATATCTGAAGGAACTGAACCAAGATTTAAGATGGATAAGGAAGGAATACTGAGATTTGAGAACAGAATTTGGGTACCGCCAGTACCAGAGATTAAGGAAGACATTTTGAGCGAGGCTCATAGCTCACGATATTCGATTCACCCTGGTAGTACCAAGATGTACCAAGATCTTCGACAACATTTCTGGTGGCCTAATCTGAAACGAGATGTTGCAGAGTGTGTTTCCAAATGTCTAACATGTCAGAAAGTGAAAGCAGAACATCAGAGGTCTAGTGGGTTGCTACAACCGCTAGAGATCCTAGAATGGAAATGGGAACATATTACAATGGACTTCGTGGTTGGCCTTCTGACGACTCAGGAATGGGTTATCGTTGACCGATTGACGAAATCCGCACACTTCCTTCCGATCAAAATCAGATTAAACTTATATCAGTTGGTAAAGTTATATGTAAAAGAGATTGTTTCAAGGCACGGAGTGCCGATGTCAATTATTTTCGATAGGGATCCACGCTTTACATCGAACTTCTGGAAACGTTTACAGGAATGCATGGGTACGCAATTGTGAATGAGTACATTATATCACCCTCAGACAGATGGACAGAGCGATAGAACGATTCAGACATTAGAGGATATGTTAAGAGCTTATGTAATGGACTTCAAAGGTAATTGGGATGATTACCTACCGCTTGTAGAGTTCGGCTACAACAACAGTTACCACGCTAGTATTGGCATACCGCCATATGAAGCGTTATATGGCAAAAAGTGCAGAACTCTGCTTTACTAGGATGAAGTTGGCGAAAGACAGTTGCTAGGGCCAGAATTGGTACAATAGACAGCAGAAATAATCAAAGTAATCTGAACACGAATGGTAGCAGCTCAAGATAGGCAGAAGAAATACGCCGATCCACACTGTAAGAATGTTGAGTTTGAACCGGGTAGTTATGTGTTCTTAAAGGTCTCTCCTTAGAAGGTAAAGATCAGGTTCAAAAAGAAAGAGAAATTAAGTCCAAGATTCATTAGACCCTTTGAATTTCTGAGAAGAATCAGAGAGGTTGCGTATGAGGTAGTCTTACCTCCAGCACTTGAGAATGTCCACAACGTCTTCCATGTTTCTGTTTTACGACCCTACAAACCCGATTACAAGCACGTAATTGAATACGAACCCCTACATTTTGAAAAAGACTTATCTTACGAAAAAATTCCTGTTCAAATTGTCGACCGAAAAGAGCAAGTTCAAAGAAATAAAGTAATACCTTCTGTTAAGGCAATTTGGAGGAACGACAATGCAGAAGAAGCTACGTGGGAACACGAAGATAATATGATGATGAATTACCTTCATTTATTTACTTAATGTTGTGTAAGCGATTCTGGGGACAAAATCTTTGTAAGGGGGGGGGGAGAATGTAACGGATCGAAATTATTGAGTCGTGATTCTGGAGACATAATCCTTTTAAGGGGGGAAAGATGTGACAACCGACATTTTATAATTTAATTTTAATATTTATTGGATTGAATAAATATTTCTCGATGAATTAATTATTATATTAAATAATTAATTGATGCAATTGTGATAGATTAATTTAATGATATGTATTATATTTATTAAATTAATGTTGAGAGTTTTATTATTCAAAGTTTGTAATTATGAGAGTTTATTAATTAAAAGAAATATTTAATAAACATAATGTTATTTTAATTAATGTAATAATTAATTAGAAATTTAATAATTTGATATAATTAATCAATGAGAAAATTAATTATATGATTATGTGAATTTATGATAAATTATTACATTTTATTTAAATTAAAGTAAATAAAATATTTGAATTGGGTGTGACACGATTTAAACTATAGTATAAAAGAGTTATTAAAATAAATAGGAATGAGTTTTTAAAGCTAGCCAAATATGGCCTTAGTGGGAGTTATGGACAGTTAACCCATGATGGGTAACTGACCATAATGCACGTCAGCTCTTTAATTTATACGACGTCTTCTTCATTCTTCATTTTTCTAAAGTCTAGCAAAGAAATCAGAGAGAGTTCACAGAGAGAAATTTGAGAAGTTTGAGAGAAAATTGTGAGTGTGTAATTAACAATTATTTGTGAAAGGAACATCATTGATCACCTCTTCTAAAACTATACTCTGGGTAATTTCTCCAAAACCAATTTCTCTTTTACGTCATTAAGATTTCATAAAAATGGCTTTCAAAGTTTCTATTTAAACCTCTGTATTTGGAAAAGTGTATTGTTTATGTTGATATATGTGATAATATGTTAGCATAACATGTTTTACTATAGGTTCCCATATCATCAGTATCATAAAACATGTCGTATATGTTGCTCAAAACTTACAGAGTATAGAATATGGCCATATGGCCTTATACGTGATTTTAATACGTTAAACATAAATGATTTTGTAAAATTTACACTCGTATATTATTATGCATGTTAATACGAAGTGACCAAACTTTAAATGAACGGATTCGGTGTTATAACGAATCCGTAGTATTAATTTTCATGATTTATGTTCAAAACCTTCAAGAACATCAAGAACATTGAAATTTATATATTTTAATTATGTAATTATATGTTTTAATGGGTTAAAATCATTCTATAATTGTTGGGTAATGATTATGTATGAATTCTAGCATGTGGGTATGTTGATTTAGTGAAATTAATGATCATGTAGTGCCCATTTCGCTGAACTCTGTGTTCTTCGCGAATTGGGAATCAAAATCTGGAGTTTCGCGCCGCGGCGTCAACTCCAGAACTGAAGTCTCGCGCCGCAGTGCCAAGAGTTCCGCCGCAGCGCCGAGTACAAGTACAAAAGTGGTGCCGCAGCGCCACTCTGCAGAATGTCCAGAAACGAATTTTTTTAAAAATGTTTAAGTCTAGCAATGTGGTATTAACCTAATTTAATAAACATAGAAATATTTTAGAAGTATAATGAGATGTTAAAATAGATACTTAACATGTAAATAAAATAATTACATGTGGATTGAATTATTGAATACATAACTAGCTTGTTATTTGTGAAGTGTAAATTATGTGACAATGAATGTGATAAATTGACTAAGTATAGTCATAACCAAAGTTGGACAAAAAGAATGAAGTTGCTATGATTAGTTACGTTATAATTGACTAGTATTATGAACGTAAATGATATGTAGGATTTAAATCAAGGAACGAGTTTAATTAACGTGTAATCTACGCACGAGGCAAGCTTCCTAACCCTACTTGTTATCATTATTCAAGTTATAAATCAAGTTCATTTGTTATGTTAAAGATTTACTATCTTCTCAAAGTATGATTCTATTATACAATAATTGTTCTATTGTATACCTATTGAGAATGTTATTCATTATAAATATCAATTATTGTTGAACCTTGTTAGACTAACGAATCCTTATTGATTTAACTAGTCCGTAGTTGATGAACGTTCTAAATTCAAAACCTTTATTGATTTATCCAAACCAAACTTCTTTTGGTGCGGACTCTAATGTCAAACTGAGATGAACAACCCTGCAAAGGGATTTACTTATGCGTTAGCGTTAAGATATTGTGCACAGTATGGTACTACGGGCTGATCCCCTTAAGTACGAGAAGAAGAGTCCATAGTCTTATGACTATTAAAGGTTTCAAGTATAACCCTTGATAACCTAGGACATAGTTCAAGGTCTTATGACCCTCAGATTTCTTTTGATTCTTATTATTCATTCTTGATTCAAAAGTTGAGCTTTATTTCAGAAGTCTTTGATTCACTCGCATGTTATTATATAGTTACTTTCAATATTGTACTTGTGGGCAATTGTGCTCACTCTTGCGAATAATAACATTGTAGTTAAGAATGAAAGAATAGACGAACCTTCTACTAGCAAAGGCAAGGGCAAGATTAACAAGTGATGAAGACTCGTTGTTTATGTGATGTTTAATTTATGTGTTAAGACTTATGTTAATGTTGTTTAAGACTTATTATTTGTTTATGTTTCCGAACAGATGTTTAAGGTTAGTATGACCTGGGATTGTATTTATTATTCAGATGTTGTAACCCCATAAGGGGAGAATTTATTTCTATCTATTGTATGGTTTGCATTTTTATGGGTAGATAGATATATGTTGTTTGTACAGTGAACGCCAAATCATGTGAGAATGGAAGTACCCGAATTTGGGGGTGTCACATACGATTTTAACGTTTAACGCTTAATCTCGTAAATTTCGCCATAACTTCGTTACTTAAGTTTTATACGCCAAATCAAATGGAACAACTCCATTGATTCATTATCTACATCCTAACTAAGCAAGATGCACATAACCTATGATGGTTTTCAATTTGTCCATTAACAACCAAATAAATGCTTATTGGTTTTCTTCGTTTAATCTTACTTAAACGCTTATGATTCTTAATCATACATGACTTATAATGTTTTAATCCACTATTAGCCATCCTTATTACTCAGGAAGAGACATGCTCCACCACTTCATACTTCTCTATGAAAAAGAAATAGAAAAGGATCAAAGACTAATGTTTACGAAATATTACCTTAACGTTCTTCGCGTTCTTATATAAAGCTTGTATGATTTGCTTGGTTTGCTCTTGATTACTTGTTAAATCACTTCTCTCTCTATCTCTCTCAATATAATTGTCTAGAGTTGGTGAACAACAAATAAACCAACCCCAAGCTTCCTATTTATAGAAAAATCTAATGGAGGGCATAATGGTCATCCATCCCACCTCCTTACTATTCATGGCTTAGCCACTAAGTAACCACTTTACTTGGTGACCAAGTGGCTGGCCCATGGGTTTTACCCATCCGGTGACCCATCGGTTTGATCCGCAGTTTGGTTTATTGGTTTGGGCCTTAGAATAAATCATATTGGGCCTATCTTGGGCTTAATTTAACAATGCATTAGCTTGACCTCATTCAAGTCCAATCGGATAATTCAAAGTCCATAAACTTAAAGTCCACTAAGACTAATCGTATTCTACTCGTACAATTTACGTATTCTCTTTGTATATGGTTTGTACGATATTCGTATTATACGTCGTAATAATCTTCATACTATACTCGTAGCATAACTAGTATCATACTCGTATTCCTCACGTATAATAACCCTAATCATTATACGTAGCCATTAAATTCTCGGAACTCACTTTTTCTAACCCTTAGGTTTTAAGTCCGTAGGCAAAAACTCCATTTGTCATAACTGAAATATTATTAAATATTCCATTATGTCTTAGAATTCTATCATTACGCGTTTCTCAAAAATTCAAACTTAATCTCCGAGCATAAACGGATGAATAGTATTTTTACGGAAACTTCTCAGAAAACTATTATTTTCGTCTTTAAAATTTAAAACAATTAATCCTAGGAAATAGCCAGAATACTAACCACATCTGTACATTCTAGGTCATAGAACGACCTTCAAATAGCTTACTCACGTAAATAAACTATTAAATTCATTTAATTCAAATAATCAAATAAAATTTAATTCACATAAATATTCGATTTTCTCGGGTGTTACATGGAGTGGTAGTAGGATTGGAATGGGAGTAGATTAGGTCGTTTGAGAGAGAGCGAGAGTTTGTATATGAGATTGTTGTGTATGAGAATTTGACCAAATAACATAAGTTATAAAGAATGGGTCAAAATTTTTTTAAAAAAATTATAATTGGCAGTTTCAGGGAACGGACGCGGGCGCGCCGAGTTGGACTGTGGTTAAGGCGCGGAAGCGCAGGTCATGGCTGTTCTCTGGATTGTGTGCAGATTGGCGCGGCCGCTCTGATTTTTCCTTTGATGTTGGCGCGGCCGCACTGCCCTGAGCCTAGTAGTGCTTTTTTTATCTGCAGCAGTGAACGACAAGCAACAAACTGACATGCATTTTATTTCCTGCACAAATAGCATTGAAAAATGAGATATAAATGATTCCAAAATCAAAATTGGATTATGTAAGATGTATGTATGTTTGTATCCTCAAAAATGTTATATATGTGAATCATTTCTAAAAGATATATGCAATAGGCTCCTAACTCAAAATTGTTCAAAATTTTCATGACTTTCAGAATTAAACAAGGTGGAGGGAAATAATAGAGACATGTAATCAGAATTAAATGAGAGGGAAAAGAGAGATGATGTGGTGCCTCCCATCGAGCGCTTGTTTATAGTCAATTAGCTTGACTTTCTCTGATATGGTCATGTTGTGGAAATGATTGAGGCGACTCTCTATCAATCGACTTCACCCCTATAGTAGTGCTTCACCCTTTGTCCATTCACTTTAAATGGTTTGTCCGAGTATTTGTCGAAAATCTCAATTGCACCATGTGGAAACATGGTTTTTACTGTGAAAGGTCCCGACCATTGCGATTTGATTTTTCCAGGAAAGAGTCTAAGACAAGAGTTAAACAACAATACCGCTTGTCCCGACTCAAATTTCCTTTCCTTGATTTTACGGTCGTGCCACCTTTTCACTTTTTCCTTGTACAACTTTGAGTTCTCGTAAGCCTGCAGTCTGAATTCGTCTAGCTCATTTAATTGGAGAAGGAGCTTTCCCCTTGCAGCTTTCAAGTTAAAGTTCAACTTTTTTATGGCCTAGTAGGCATTGCGCTTAAGTTTCATAGGAAGATGGCAGGCTTTCCCATATACTAGCTGATATGGTGACATACCCAATGATGTCTTGTACGCAGTCCTGTATGCCCAAACTGCATCATCGAGCTTAAGGGACCAATCCTTCCTCATGGGATTTACAATTTTCTCTAAGATCCTTTTCACCTCATGATTGGACACCTCAATTTGACCATTCGTTGGGGGATGGTAAGCCATGGCTACATGGTGATTCACCCCATACTTGGCCAATAGTGCAGTAAACTGTCAATTGCATAAATGGGTGCCTTCATCACTTATGATAGCCCGAGTAGTCCTGAATCTTGTTAATATACGCTTTTGAAGAAATCACAAGACCACCCTAGCATCATTTGTTAGTAAGTCTACTACTTCAGCCCACTTGGACACATAGTCCACTGCCAATAGGATATACAAATTTCCACACGATGAAACAAACGGCCCCATGAATTCTATCCCCCAGACGTCAAATATCTCAACCTCGAGGATCATGTTTAAAGGCATCTCATTTCGTTTGGATATATTACCTACCATCTGACACCGGTCACATTTTTGTACAAAGTTATAAATATCTTTTAAGAGAGTCGGCTAATAAAAGCCTGCCTGAAGTACCTTGGCAGCTGTCCTCTCTCCCACATAGTGTCCTCCGTAGACTGATGAATGGCAATCCTGAAGTATACTGTTCATCTCACTGTCTGGGATGCACCTTCTGATCATTCTATCTGCACACTGCTTAAACAGGTAAGGCTCATCCTAAATATACCATTTAACATCATATAAAAACTTCTTCTGCGGTCCAGTCAATTCAGAAGGGATAATGTTGCTCACTAAAAAGTTCGCAAAGTCCGCAAACCATGGCATTTTGCCTTGCACCACAAACAAATGTTCATCCGGGAAAGACTCATTAATCATCACTTTATCATTTCTGTCTTGGTTTTCGGTCCCCTTTCTGTCTTTGATTTCCAAATCAAACTCTTGTAGAAGAAGAATTCGTCGAATGCGACTGGGCTTTGCATCTTTCTTAGATATCAGGTATCGGATTACATAATGATCGGTGTATACGACAACTCTTGTGCCAATCAGATAAGAACAGAATTTATCAAATGCATATACCACTACTAGAAACTCCTTCTCCGTGGTAGTGTAATTCAGTTGGGCATCCGTCAGGGTCTTACTGGAATACTAAATGACATAGAAAACGTTGTCCCTGCATTGCCCAAAAATAACTCCCACAGCGAAATCACTCGCATCACACATCAGTTTAAGTGGAAGAGACCAGTCAGGAGCTGTAATAATTGGTGTCGTAGTTAATCTCTTCTTTAAGTGCTCAAAAGTAGTTAACCATTCCTCATGGTATTTAAACGAGACATCCTTCTCCAGCAAACTGCACAACGACTTGGTGATCTTTTAGATGTCCTTTATGAAACGACGATAGAAGCCCCAAGGAAGTTACGAACCCCTTTCACAGAAGTTGGCGGAGGTAAGTTCTCAATAGTCTCCAGTTTTTCTATGTCCACCTCTAATCCTTTCCCTGACACTTTATGCCCTAGGATAATGGCTTCTTGTACAATAAAATGTAACTTTTCCCAATTCAGCACTAAATTGGTCTCAACATACCTCTTTAATACCATAACCAGATTCTCCAAGCATATGTCAAAAGAGTCTCCAAAGACTGAGAAGTCGTCCATGAAAACTTCTACATTTTGCTCAACTATATCGGAGAATATCCCCTTCATACATCTCTGGAAGGCGGCTGAAGCATTGCATAATCCGAAAGACATCCTCCTGAATGCAAAAGTACCATATGGAAAAGTAAGAGCCCAAGCCTGTCTGGACTTTGCTAATAAAATTGAATTCACCCATTTGGGCCAACCGATGGAAGAAATCTTATATATATTGATCAATGAGGGAAAAATCATAGCACTGCTACCCCCAGTCAATCCACGTTCAAAAAGATTTGATGCTACCAGGGTCTGTCAAGACCACTTTAATACTCGTGGCCACAGCACTGAAGGCTACTGGACACTCCGTCATCTTATCCAAAATATGATTGATAGTGGTGACCTGCAAATGGCAGACGATGACATCGTATTTCTTGAGAGTGGGGAAACATTTCCTCTAGGAGCGCAAAGATGGAGGGAAATCATAGCAGTCATATCCTCTGATGGAGAATTGTCTACAACACCCCTTACCATTCAAATAATTAAGCTCAAAGGAGTTGAAAACCCTTTGAAGGTGGTTGCACTGCAACCACTGGTCTCGCCATTCAGACCATAGTATCCTATCACCAGCCTGAAGAAAGTCTCATAGAACTATGGGGAGGTTTAAGGATCAATATCAAATATAACTGTTGTGGTATCTAAGGAAAACCCACTGTATCTCCCTCAACGAGTGATGAAGCCAGTCATCAAATCTAAGGGGAAATTGCCCAAGGAGAAAATCGAAGAATTCCTCTGCAAGATAGGACATGATGAAGCTAAGGTGGTGCGAAGCTTGAAAGAAGCACCTCAACAGATATCTATTCTGGACTTGGTATTCTCTTCTGAAGATCATCGGAAGGTCTTAACAAAGATATTGGAAGAATCCCAGCTGCCAAGGACGGTGGATATTGAAAAGTTTCATCATCTGGTAGATCACATTTTCAACAGCAATGTGATATCTTTCACGGATGATAACATATCTCCCAAAGGGACGGGTCATTGTAAGCCACTGCACATAGGAGTGATGTCTTTCGGATATGTGGTCGGAGGTGTGCTAATAGATGGAGGATAATCCCTAAACATCTACCCCTATGCCACATTGGAAAGGATAAAGATCAATCTCAATCGGATCCGAAGCTGCCACACAGTCATCAGAGCCTTCGATGGGTCTCGACGAGATGCTGTAGGAGAGGTTGAATTACCACGGGAAATCAGTCCACATATCTTCTATATATCCTTTTAAGTGCTAAAAATCACTACAAGATATAATTTACTGTTGGGAAGACCTTGGATCCATATGGCGGGAGCCGTCCTATCCACTCTTCATCAACAACTCAAGTATATCATCAACACTAATCTGGTCACTGTCAATACTAAACCAGAGTATCTTGTCCAAAGTGATATGCCTCTAATCAGTTTTAATGAAAGAGTTGAGCTTGTCAGCTTCCAAGCTCTTGAGGTGAGCAACACTCATTATCAACTTATTGGGGCTCCAGCTTTGGAACCAAGAGTTTTCGCCGAGGTAATTTTGGCTAGTCAAGAGATGATATCCTTGGGTTTCCGGCCAGGACAAGGGTTAGGAAAGAATCAGCAAAGAATCAAAAGCCCAATTCAAATTCCCAGCTAGACAGAGAAGGCCGAATTAGGCTATTCCTCCAGGTCAAGTCACAGGAATCCGCACAAGCATACATTGGTTCCTTCATCTATAATTTTATTGCCTAAACCTACAGATGTAGATTTTGTATGGCCTCTAAGGAAAATTCCTATCTCCATGAAAGGTATGCTATTTCCTAAGCCCATACCAGCTCATGGGAAAGAAGTCCTAATTCCAGATCTAGGCATCGAGGTAAGGAATTAATGGCGCAAACAAGACATAAAGAGACGATTATCAAAAATGTGTGTTCTAGTACATATAGAGGGTATGAACGATGATATCCTAGATGATGACTGTTCACATATCATGGTCATTATCTAGGAGTTAGATGATAACCACCCCTTCATCACAGCTGTCCATCAGGACTTGACCCTAGGAAATTAGAGCAACACTCCTTGCATTTGCCAAAAAGGGTAAAAATGGCAGAAAATTCATATGCCTTGTAGATATCATTAACTGCTTATTTTTGTTGAATAGTATTAGCAGTTATTTTTGTCATGCCATGCTAACACTTTGTATTATCAAATAGTTTCATATATTAAGTGAAAGCATTTTGTTTTCAAGACTCCAGAGTTAGATTTGTCTAAACTTGTTGATGGAATGTCAATTCTTCACAATGACTGCAACTTTGATGTAAAGTTGGACTCCAACTTGATGAAGATTGAGCAAGAGGACTACGTGGTGCCCGAGGAGATCAAAGAATGATCGAAGATAAACCCAAACAAAACCTTGATAAAACCACCTCCTTTAACTTCGGAACCTTAGAAAATCCCAAACAAATCCAGATTGGCATGGACCTTACCCCAAGCTAAAGGAATGATATGGTTGCTTTATTGACCCAATTCTAGGATGTGTTTGCATGGTCTAATGAAGACATGATCAGTTTGTCAATTGATATCGTCATTCATCGCTTGCCTATTAAAGAGGGATTCAATCCAGTCAAACAAAAGATTAGGCGATTGAAACTTGAGTGGAGTTTGAAAGTCAAGGAAAAAATTGTGAAACAATTCAAAGTCGGCATCATCATAGTCAACATACCTTGAATGGCTATCTAATATAGTTCCCGTACCTAAACCTGGAGGGAAGGTGAGAGTATGCATGGATTACATGGATTTGAACAAAACTTGTCTTAAAGACAACTTCCCAGTACCATTTATCCACATACTCATAGACAATACAACTCAGTATGGCATGTACTCCTTTGTTGACTGCTTTGCTGGGTATAACCAGATCATGGTTGCTGAAGAGGACCAGGAGAAGACAACATTTATCATTCCCTTGGGAACCGTTTGCAATAGACGGTTGTCATTCGACCTCATCAATGCCAATGCCACATATCAGTGAGCCATGATGGCTCTTTTCCGTGATTTAATGTACAAAAAAATAGAAATCTATGTGGATGACATCATTGTCAAAACTTGAAGAGAAGAAAACCACATAGACCATCTCATAAAGCTTTTCAACCGGCTGTACAAGTATAACTTGAAGCTAAATTCGACCAAGTGCGCCTTCGGCGTCAAGTCAGGCAAGTCATTGAGATTTCTAGTGAGCCACAAAGGCATTGAGCTGGATCCTTCAAAAATTCAAGCCATTACTGAGATGCCCATGCCCCAGACAAAGAAGAAAATATGGGGATTTCTGGGAATAATCAACTTTATTAGCCGATTCATCTCCCAACTCACAACAACCTATGAGCCCATCTTCAAGTTTTTTAAGGAAGAACTCCTCCAATAAATAGAACGAAGAGTGTCAAAAAGCCTCCATTTCCATCAAAGAGCAATTAGTCAAGGCTCCTGCTTGGTCCCTTCCATGGATGACGTTCCCCTGTTTATCTACCTGTCAATCAATGACAATGGCATGGGCTGCATGCTGGGACAAAAAAACGATAGAGGCAAAGAAAGAGCTATCTATTACCTCAGCAAAAGGTTTAGCAATAGTGAGCACAAGTACATTTTGATTGAAAAGACTTGTTATGCATTTGCATGGGCCTCCATGATATTACAACATTATCTCCATGGTCATACAACCCATCTAATATCCCACATGGATCCTCTCAAGTATGTATTCAGCTAACCCATGTTGAATTATCGACTGTCCAAATGGCAGTTGATCCTCCAGCAATTTGACATCATCTACGTGACCCAAAAGTCTATCAGAGTTCAAGGAATTGCGGATCAACTGGCCGCATCACCATTATGGGATTTCAAACCCTTGGAAACATATTTTTCCAATAAAGGGGTAATGACAATTCAACAACACCATTAGGAGGATACAGTCCAATCATGAAAAATCTATATTAATGGAGCTGTAAACATGGAAGGTGTCGGAGCAGGGGCAATTCTGGTGTCTACTCTGGGAGAACAGTATCCCGTTGCTATTAAATTGTAGTTTATCAGCACCAACAACATAACTGAGTATGAAGGTTGTATAATGGGGTTGAAGCTAGCTCAATCCATGGGCGTCAAACGGTTAGCTGTCTTTGGAGATTACGAGCTGGTAATCAAACAAACTACGATGATTTCTCACACAAAAGAATTGAATTTTCTGCCTCACCATCTGCAAGTTATCCAGATGGCTTTGGAGTTTAAAGAAATATCCTTCCTCCATATTCCTCAAAATAGGAATAACTTTGCGGATGTGTTACCAACTTTAACCTCCTTGATCAACATATCTGAAAGGGAAGGCATTCTAAATATCAAATTTGCCAAACAAGAGGCCCTAGCCTATGGGAATTACATTGGAGAAGTATCGTATGAACTGCCTTCCATCCAACACTCTTGCTACCATTCCATCAAGGAGTATCTACGAGATGGATCTACGCACACTGGGGCGAGTCAAGCTAAAAGAAAGCTGATCCATAGAATGGCCATTAAATTCTATCAGATCGGATACGCACTCTATAAAAGGGATGCGAGACTAGGCCTTCTAAGATGACTAGATAAAGACCAAGCCCATAGTCTAATGGATGAAATCCATGGTGGAGTATGCGGCCCACACATGAGCGGTCTTCTACTTGACAAGAAGATCATAAGAATAGGGGATTACTAGATCTCTCCCAAGGCTAACTTTGATGATCACGTCAAGAGATGTTATCTATGCCAAATTTATGGAAATACTATCTATGCCCCTCCAAGGGAACTCCATAATATGATTTCACCATGGCCCTTTTCAATGTGGGGAATGGACGTGATCGGGCCAATCAAGTCCAAAGCTAGTAATGGTCATCGGTTTATCTTCACCATGATCGACTACTTCACCAAGTAGGTAAAAGCGGCCTCTTTTCCCAAAGTTACCAAAGAGGTGATCATTGGTTTCATCATAAATAATGTCATTTATCGATATGGACAACCGGAGGTTATTGTTTCAAACAATGCCAAAAACCTCAATAATCAGATGATGGAGGAATTATATAATAAATTCCACATCAAACATCTCAACTCCGTCATCTATCATCCAAAGATGAATGGTGTTGTTGAAGTGGCTAATAAGAACATCAAAAAGATCATGCAAAAGATGTTTGTCAATCACAAATGATGGCCTGACTTGTTGCCTCTGACTCTATTAGCCTACAGAATATTAATGCGCACTTCAATTGGGGCAACCCCCTACTCATTAACTTATGGCATGGAAGTAGTGCTCCCCATAGAGGTAGAAATGGAATTCCTAAGAGTGTTGATAGATGCTGAAATGGAGGAAGACCAATGGTTATAAGATCAGTACCACCAATTGTCTCTGATAGATGAAAGGCGGCCCAAAACCAATTTCCATGGTCAATTATATCAATAGAGGATCGCTTGATCATATAACAAGAAAGTTCGACTACTGTAGTTCAAAGAAAATGACTTGGTCTTGAAAAAGGTCCTTGACAATCAAGATCAATCTAAAGGGAAATTCATCCCAAACTGGGAAGGCCTTTTCATTGTCAAGGAGGTATTGACAGGAGGAACCCTCAGATTACAAGAAATGGACGGTGAAGAATTTCCCCAGCTCATTAACTCAAACACCGTAAAAAGGTATTATCTTTGAAGTTACCTACAAACCAGCATCCTAGTTCTGGATCATCAATCCATCAGTCAATTCAGGTTTTCAAAGCCTTTCTAACCACATCAGGTCCCATCCCACAAGGGACAAACTACACAGACCTGATCTCCCCCATACACGGGAGTACATAGGCAGCCATTTATAGTTCGGTCTAACCCTTGCAAAAAAACAAAAAACAACAAAAAAAATCCACACCCTTCAACTTTCTCAACCTTTCAAACCTTTTTACGCTACATTCGAACTACACAGACCTGATGTCCCCTCATCAATGGGAGTACGTAGGCAGCCATTCACAATGCGGTCTCACCCCTACGAAATCACAAAATTGTGTTAACAGTGCTGGGATTATCCTTCAACCTTTCAAACCAAACCATAAGAGATGGAACTACCTTATCTCCCCCATACACAGGAATACATCGGCGACCATCTGTGTGGCGGTTAAACCACACCTCATCAGCTTAGACCAAAAAGATGGAACTACCTCGTCTCCCCTCAAAAGTGGGAGAAAAATTGGCGACCATCTATGTTGCGGTTAAATCCTCAAAGAGAAACACCAATCCATAAGAGATAGAACTACCTGGTCTCCCCCATACACGGGAGTACCAGTGACCATCTGTGGTATGGTGAACCTCAGAGAGGAAAGCCAAAATCCTTTCCACAACCACATCCAGAAACCAGTCACATGACACCAAAGAGCTGGGAAACCCAAAGATCAACGATCCATTCTAAAAGATCCAGAGACATCTCAATGTCCATCCACCAAGGAGGAGTTCAGAATACATCGAGATCATAAGTCTTGGAGAAACGACAATTATCAAGAAAGTAACAAGGTATATATTAAGGGAAGTGAATCAAAACATATTTCCTTGCCATATAATACTATTTGATATATACAATGTGTCCTGTACATGACAAAAATGGCTAACCTAGTCTATGCAGGAAAATTAAAGCTAATCTACAAACCCGTGGATAAGTGAGCCATCAAGTCCAATATGGCATCCCTCTTAGTAGATGGAGGTAAATTTATGAGCTTCTACCCCAGGGTGTCCACACGATCCAGGAGATCTACGACCATCTGCATGGTGCTACCGTGCTCATCAATGAATGCACTCATCTCTACAACAATATCCACAGTATGAGATCTAAGGGCAGTACTATCTATAGTGGCAGCATCTCTGGTAGCTAGAACCTCATCCCGCTCAACAACAGTTACATCCCTAGAAAATCGAGCCACATCCCGCTCAACAACAATTGTATCACTACTAGCTAGAGCATCATCTCTCTATAAGAGCGGCATCTCTATCAGAAAGAGATATTGAAATTTAAGTAGTCAAACTTAGAAGGGGGGTTTGAATAAGTGTAGGTACAAACTATATCCAACTTTTGATTAACTAAAAATTCCTTTGGATATTCAATGCAGCAAGCTGGATTCTATATCTTTGAAAATTAAAATGTTAATACAAGATGTTGAATTAATGCAACACTTTTCAAAATGTATAGTTTCGAGACTTAATCTTTTTCATATTGTGATTATGATAAAACAATTTGCTGAATTAGTTTGGTGATATTAATGGATATAGAATGCAGGCCGCAGGATAGTTAGCAGAATAATATATCACAAAATGCAATCACATAAACACCAACATTTTTACGTGGTTCAACTACTACCCTATTTAATAGTAGCCTAATCCACGTCCAATACGAACTAGTATTGGAGACTCACTTTTATTAAACTTTTCCAATTACAATACAAGTTCCAACCACTTGAGCACCTTTGCTCCTTGTGCACCTATACACCCTTAAGCACCTATGCTTTCTTTAAACTTGATTGTAACAATACAATAGTCCAAACCGAATCACAATTTAGAGAATATTTGATTTGTATGAGAAAATATAAAATACACAATAGAGGTCTAATGATCGAACAATATATCACTTACTAATGCAAGGCTGTAGTATGTAATGATATGCAAGGAAAATATTATCAGAATATTGTGACGCCCCCAAAATAGGTATACAACACCCATTCTGAGTTGTCAAAATATATGGTACAGATACAACTACAACTTTATTAATACAACATAAAAACTGTGAGTTTAAATACAAATATTGTCATCTAGACAATATCCATAATCAAATAAGTCCCCATTTCAATTATTGATACAATATTATACAAAAATGGTGAGGACTACTAAAATAACTTCAAGAACCATCATTCCACACCCCGACTAGTACTCGCTATATTCTCGCCTCCTGAGAAGAAAAATGGAACAACAAGGAAAAGGGTGAGCTCAACTAGCCCAGTAAAGAATATTATGACTAAGATAATACAGAACAACTTATCGTTAGTCTTCAACAGGGAAAAATCTAATAGAATACAATAGACAACAAGTTTTAAATCAATATTCCCAGCGGAAAATAATAATTCATAGAAGAGTTACGTAGAGAATGAAATCAACTATTATCTATGAATTTAAAAGTCCATCATCAATATTTTATCCTTGTAACACCAATCAATATATATCTTTGCACTACAAGCTAAAGATATTCATCAGTTGGTCATGTTCATCTCAACACCTGTTCATCTTTGCACTACGGGCCAAAGATATTCATCAGAAATCATTCATCTTTGCACTACATGCCAAAGATATTCAGTTATATCATCATTTAGGACTGAGGATGATGAAAAATATTTTAAAGGAAACGAATCCAGTGAAACAAAATAACAAATATTAAGGATTCGTATTTCGGTTTATCCATGTCCAAAAATACCTTATAAATAATCATAGTGAAGTAAAATTCAAGAATGATCAAAACATGGATACAATCAAAGCTAGTATTCAGAATAGATATTTTGGACGAAAAGAAGAAAATTTTATTTTTCGGTGAATAGTAACTCGTGAATAGTAACTCATGAATAGTAACCCCGACATGAAAAGATAAGAATTTCACAAGAAAATTTTTACTAATATTTCGGTATAATGATATTGAAAGAAATAATATCATTGATAAAAAAATAACATCCCTTACCTCGAAAAGACAGTACTTCTGACTGGAATACAAGATATAGTGCTGAAGGAACTTGCACCGTATAACAATACTCAAAGTATTAAAATACTCACAAAAATACGCTCGATATTATAGAGAGAGAAAGAGAGAGAAGATTTCAGTTTCTGGTGTGATTTTCAATTCTAACCTAAGCACCCTATTTATAGGAAAATGCTTAGAAAATTTAATAAAATATTAATATATATATTAAATTTTCCTACGCCAACCTTTGTAGATCTGAATTTCAGCCATTTGCAACACATGGGGGGCCAACCGAAATAATAAAAACATTTTTCTAACTATAAATATTTTAAACTTCTAAAAATCAATTATTTTGGAACCTCGAAACTTCAATAATTCATAATAAATAGCTCTTTATCATAAAATTTGAATCACACGAGTTTTTATAGGAAATTCAATTCTCTACAACTTTGCAGAAGAATGTTTTTCCAAATTCCAAATAGAAATTGACCGAAATCCACAAACGGTCGATTTTACAGTGTATAATAAATTTTTGGTCAAGAATTGTATCCACCAACACACAAAACATGTGTTAAACATTTAATCCAACAAAAATATTATTCCTCCTCATATACTCATATATTCCACATTCATTATAAAAATATCACCATTAATATATTATTAAAATAATATATTTAAATAAATTATTCAACAATTGTCACATTTAAAAATTTTCCTCCATCTATATCCACATAAAATCAATATTTTCCTCATCATATAAATCAATAATTAATTATTCATAAATAATATTACAGAATCACAGTACTGGCAACCAGGCCGTTTTCAAGAAAGAGGGGGCTTTCCAATAAGGATTTCTCCTTACTGGCGCGCAATTAGGTGACCAAACCTCTCCTTAGACAGAACTTTCTAGACATTACCAATAATGTTATCTAATAATATTATTCAGATAATATGAATTATTGCTCCGATAATGGAAAATACTGTGTAGTGACAATTATTGAAATAATAGTAATATAAAATATCAACGCAGTAATTATTGAATCAATAAAACAAAATACTAAACAGTAATTACTGTAACACTTATTGAGTAATGCCTTCTTACGTAAAAATTAATAATTGGTGCAATACCGTGTGCTACCGTGCAACAACGTGTATTACTGTATTTTAACCACCGGGTATTCCAACAGTATTAACGATAACAACTACGCCGTTATTTATAAACAACTTATTTTTGTCGTTTTTTTTATCCAATCGCTTTCCGTTATGGGGCCCACACAAGGCTGCGCCATCGTACGAATATTCCCCAACAACAATAATATTCCACGACCAAACGAATATTCCACGACAACAATGAATATTTTATGACCACTAGCTTATTTGAAATATTTGCGCATTTTACCCATAACTAACCACATTAATCAAATCAACCCTTACTATTTCAAAATAATAAATAGAGGAAATTAAATTTTATTTATTAATAATTTGGGGTCTTACAACCTCCCCTCCTTATGAAATTTCGTCCTCGAAATTAACGTACGTACTTGGCGTTTCGAAAAGATGAGGATACCTCGCTTTCATTTCTATTTCCAACTCCCAGGTCATTTCTTCAATAGCATGGTTCCTCCACAAAACTTTAACTTGTGGTATGACCTTTGTGCGTAGGACATGCTCCTTCCTATCCAAGATCTTGACAGGTACCTCTTCGTACGTTAAGTCTTCGGCTATCTCGTTCGGTTCTAACTCAATAACGTGGTTTGGGTCCTTCACATATTTACGAAGTATAGATATGTGAAAAACGTTATGAACACCAGACATGCTTGGAGGTAACGCGAGTCTATAGGCCACATTTCTTACTCGGTCAGGAATCTAAAATGGACCAATAAATCGTGGATTGAGCTTTCCTCTCTTCCCGAATCTTGTAACTCCTTTCCATGGAGCAACTCGCAACAATACATGATCCCCAATATCAAATTTCACGTCCTTTCGATGAAGATCCGCATAACTCTTTTGTCGATCCTGTGCCGTTTGTATACGTTGTCGAATCGTTTGCATCTTTTCTGTACTCATACGTACCAACTCGGGTCCCAACAATGTTGCTTCACCCACCTCATCCCAACGTATTGGAGAGCGGTACTTTCGTCCATACAATACTTCAAATGGAGCCACACCTATACTTGCCTAATAACTGTTATTGTAGGAGAATTCTACCAATGGTAGGTACTTATCCCAACTCCCTTTGAAATCTAGGACACAAAGTCTTAATAGATCTTCAAGAGTTTGAATAGTCCTCTATGATTGCCCGTCCGTATTAGGATGGTATGCCGAACTGAACCGTAAATCCGTGCCTACAGCTTTTTGCAAGCTAACCCAAAATCTTGAAGTGAATCTTGGGTCACGATCCGAAACTATGGATACTGGCATGCCATGCATCCTCACAATCTCATTCACATACATACTAGCAAGACGTTCAAGGGAATAAGTCTCCCGTATTGGCAAGAAATGAGCAGACTTGGTTAATCTATCAACAATAACCCAAATAGCATTTATGACTTGAGAAACTGTGGGAAGACCCGTAACAAAATCCATAGTAATATGTTCCCACTTCCATTTCGGAATCTCAAGTGGTTGCAATGGGCCCTTTGGCACTTGATGCTCCGCCTTTACACGGTGACAAGTTAAACACCTCGAAATAAACTTTGCAATCTCTCTCTTCATATTGTTCCACCAAAATGTTTGTCAAAGATCACGATACATCTTGGTACTTCTAGGATGGATTGCAAATGGTGTATTGTGTGCCTCCATCATGATCTTGTACTTCAAATCAGGATCGTTAGGAACATAAAGTCTGGAGTGGACTCGAAGTATTCCTTCTTGATCGATTCTTGCTTCTGGAATATCACCTTCTTGCACTTTCTTCTTCATACGCATCAGCTCCGGGTCTGTGGCTTGATCAACTTTAACTTTGTCGATTAAAGTTAATTCTACGCGTATACTTGACATCATCGCACTCGTTCCTGCATATGATCTTCTACTCAATGTGTCAGCTATCGCGTTCGCTTTTCCAGGATGGTATTGGATGGTATAATCGTAATCTTTAAACAGCTCGAGCCAACGTCGTTGTCGCATGTTGAGTTCTTGGAAGCTCTTCTCACATTCCTCGCTCCATTCAAATTTTGTATCCTTATGAGTCAGCTGAGTTAATGAAGTAACGATTCGAGAAAATCCTTTTACGAATCTCTGATAATAACCAGCTAAGCCTAGAAAGCTACGTATTTCGATTACTGACTTAGGTTGCTCTCAACTGTGACTCATATCCCAATCTTGGATATCACGTCACAATGGCACCTATCAGTTTACTACCACACGAATATGGCGTCCCCTACGGAGAGTCTGGCTTCGATGCATTCCACAAAGGAAGTCACCAGATAGAGGCTCGGTTATCAACTTCTATAGTTGGGTTTTTAACTCCTGAAGTTCAATAGGAGCCATTCGATATGAGATTTTAGAAATGGGTTTTGTACCGGGTTCAAAGTCGATACAATATTCAATATCACGCTCTGGGAGTAAGCCAAGAAATTCTTCAGGAAATACGTCAAAAAATTTACTAACAACAGAAATATCACTCAAATCTGACGTATTTTCGTTCAAGTCCATGACATGGGCTAAGAAAGCTTAACACCCGTTTTTCAATAAACGAATGGCTTTATGGCTTGATATTAAAGAGTTTGACTTCAATGGTTTGGTTGCTTAAATTTGAAAAATAGGTTGCTTAGGAATATAAAAACTAACAACCTTACAAAAGCAATCAATTTTGGCATGATGAGTAGTTAACCAATCAATCCCTAAAATCACGTCAAATGCAAGTATCTTTAAAGAGATAAGGTCAACAGGTAAGGTGATGGTGCCAACTTGGATCAAACAAGATTTATAAACAATGGATGTGATGAAAGTTTCTCCTAACGGAGTCTCCACAGATAAATCAAAGTCTAACTTCTCCGGAGTCAAGTTTAAACGTTGAGTATAAGCAGGAGAGATAAATGAACGGGTAGAACCGGTATCTAATAAGGTATAGACTTTGCAAAAATTTATAATTAACTAACCCGTGCTAACTTCGTTCGGGTTTCTCGCATTCTGACCAGTCACGAAAAACGCTCTTCCAGGAACCGTTGACTTTGACTTTTCTGGGACAGCTTTTTGAGTCACCATCCCCACCGGACTTGGTTTCGCTACAGTGCAATCTCGAGCGATATGTCCTTCTTTTCCATAATTATAACATACCTTAAACTGTTGTGGGCAGTTTGGGCTGATATGTCCTTCTTTTCCGCACTTATAGCATATAACCGGTGGTCGTTCTCTGACCTTGGAACCAGTTGCTGCTGGTGCTGACGTCTTCGTATTGTCATTGTTGAATCTCCTCTTTTTAAAATCTCCTCCCGACTCGCTTCTTCTATTTTCATAGCCACGATTACCACCAGAGTGGTTGCCGTTCTTGTCTATATTTTTCTTTCTCCGCTGGTTATCATTGTTCTGATGACTGCTGTCACCGATATGATTCTGGTTGTGGTCCCTCGGTTGACCGTATTCGTTATCTCGCTCTAATAATTGAGCCCTGTTGACAACATCTGAATAGAGAGAAAATTTATGAGAAATGAGATATTGACGTATGCCAAGTTTCAGACCTCTCATAAACATCCGCGTCATACGTTCCTCATCCTCCACCAAATGAGGTGAAAACCTGGACAACTCTACAAACTTCGCCTCGTACTGGGACACCGTCATGTTATTCTGCTCCAGTCTAATAAACTCTACCTCCTTCATATGGCGAATACTTTCAGGAAAGTATTTTTCATTAAAAAGTTTCTGAAACGTTTCCCAAGACATGTTGAGTGCGGCAGGCTGGGTCCGTTTCACAGACTCCCACCAATAGTCTGCCTCGCCACGGAACATAAAGGTGGCGAATGGAACCTTCTGCTCCTCCGTGCATCCCAAGACATAAAATATCTTGGTAATTTGCTTGACCCACATTTCCGCCATGATCGGATCCGGCTTTCCCTTAAATTCTAGTGGTCCCAACTCTTTGAACTGCTTAGTCGTGACAAACCATGAATTGCTATCATTTCCTCCTGTATTTTGAACACGAGTCTCCTTCGTCTGATTTTGCATGAACTGCAAAAAGCGTCTAAACATCCCATCGTTCATCATCTGCTCATTGGTGTTGTTCACAGGAGGAACATTGCCAGCCTGTTGCACGTTCTCCTCGTTGGTGAGTATAGGCATCTCCACCGTCTCATTTACTCCACTGTTAACATTCTCAGTCGGCATTCTCAAATACTGCCATAAAACAATGGTTAATTTAACAAATTAACATATCACATAATATCCCTATATTATAACCGACCAACAAATAAGCTTAGGTAGGACACACTAGCGAAGGATTTACTCGTCTCACCCCTCCTAGTTCTATTCCCCGATCTTCGCCAGAGATCATATCCCTAAGCTCTGATACCAACTGTGACGCCCCCAAAATAGGTATACAACACCCATTCTGAGTCGTCAAAATACATGGTATAGATACAACTACAACTTTATTAATACAATATAAAAACTGTGAGTTTAAATACAAATATTGTCATCTAGACAATATCTATACTCAAATAAGTCTCCATTATAATTATTGATACAATATTATACAAAAATGGTGAGGACTACTAAAATAACTTCTAGAACTATCATTCCACACCCCGACTAGTACTCGCTACATTCTCGTCTCCTGAGAAGAAAAATGGAACAACAAGGAAAAGGGTGAGCTCAACTAGCCCAGTAAAGAATATTATGACTAAGATAATACAGAACAACTTATCGTTAGTCTTCAACAGGGAAAAATCTAATAGAATACAATAGACAACAAGTTTTAAATCAATATTCCCAGCGGAAAATAATAATTCATAGAAGAGTTACGTAGAGAATGAAATCTACTATTATCTATGAATTTAAAAGTCCATCATCAATATTTTATCCTTGTAACATCAATCAATATTTATCTTTGCACTACAAGCTAAAGATATTCATCAGTTGGTCATGTTCATCACAACACCTGTTCATCTTTGCACTACGGGCCAAAGATATTCATCAGAAATCATTCATCTTTGCACTACAGGCCAAAGATATTCAGTTATATCATCATTTAGGACTGAGGATGATGAAAAATATTTTAAAGGAAATGAATCTAGTGAAACAAAATAACAAATATTAAGGATTCGTATTTCGGTTTATCCATGTCCAAAAATACCTTATAAATAATCATAGTGAAGTAAAATTCAAGAATGATCAAAACATGGATACAATCAAAGCTAGTATCCAAAATAGATATTTTGGACGAAAAGAAGAAATTTTCATTTTTCGGTGAATAGTAACTCGTGAATAGTAACTCATGAATAGTAACCCCGACATGAAAAGATAAGAATTTCACAAGAAAAATCTTACCAATATTTCGGTATAATGATATTGAAAGAAATAATATCATTGATAAAAAAATAACATCCCTTACCTCGAAAAGACAGTACTTCTAACTAGAATACAAGATATAGTACTGAAGGAACTTGCATCGTATAACAATACTCAAAGTATTAAAATACTCACAAAAATACGCTCGATATTATAGAGAGAGAAAGAGAGAGAAGATTTCAGTTTCTGGTGTGATTTTCAATTCTAACCTAAGCACCCTATTTATAGGAAAATGCTTAGAACACCAAAGCAGAAAATTTAATAAAATATTAATATATATATTAAATTTTCCTACGCCAACCTTTGTAGATCTGAATTTCAGCCATTTGCAACACATGGGGGGCCAACAAAAACAATAAAAACATTTTTCTAACTATAAATATTTTAAACTTCTAAAAATCAATTATTATGGAACCTCGGAACTTCAATAATTCATAATAAATAGCTCTTTTATCAGAAAATTCGAATCTCGAGAATTTTTATAAAAAATTCAATTCTCTACAACTTTGCAGAAGAAATTTTTTCCAAATTCCAAATAGAAATTGACCGAAATCCACAAATGGGCGATTTTACAGTCTATAATAAATTTTCGGTCAAGAATTGTGTCCACCAACACACAAAACATGTGTTAAACATTTAATCCAACAAAAATACTTTTCCTCCTTATATACTCATATATACCACATTCATTGTAAAAATATCACCATTAATATATTATTAAAATAATATATTTAAATAAATTATTTTATCAAAAAAAGATAAAATATTAATTTTCAACAATTGTCACATTTAAAAATTTTCTCCATCTATATCCACATAAAATCAATATTTTCCTCATTATATAAATCAATAATTAATTATTCACAAATAATATTACAGAATCACAGTACTGGCAACCAGGCCGTTCCCAGAAAAGAGGGGGCTTTCCAATAAGGATTTCCCCTTACTGGCGCGCAATTAGGTGACCAAACCTTTCCTTAGACAGAACTTTCTAGACATTGCCAATAATGTTATCTAATAATATTATTCAGATAATACGAATTATTGCTCCGATAATGGAAAATATTGTGTAGTGACAATTATTGAAACAACAGTAATATAAAATATCAACGCAACAATTATTGAATCAATAAAACAAAATACTGAACAGTAATTCCTGTAACACTTATTGAGTAATGCCTTCTTACGTAAAAATTAATAATTGGTGCAATACCGTGTGCTACCGTGCAACAACGCGTATTACTGTGTTTTAACCACCGGGTATTCCAACAGTATTAACGGTAACAACTACGCCGTTATTTATAAACAACTTGTTTTTATCGTTTTCTTCATCCAATCGCTTTCCGTTATGGGGCCAATACAAGGCTGCGCCGTCGTACGAATATTCCCCGACAACAAGAATATTCCACGACCAAACGAATATTCCCCGACAACAATGAATATTTTATGACCACTAGCTTATTTGAAATATTTACGCATTTTGCCCATAACTAACCACATTAATCAAATCAACCCTTACTATTTTAAAATAATAAATAGAGGAAATTAAATTTCATTTATTAATAATTTGGGGTCTTACAAATATTTTCTACAAGATTATCTTAGTAATAGCTTCTTAAATCGCAATCAACAGTAGAAGAATCACAATTTCGTCGTATATATGTGAGTAGTTTCAATATGTATTTCTTGTATTTTCTTATTAATGGACTCAGTTCTTTTATAGGCAACCCAAAGATATTACCGTTGCTAAGATGCACTACTGTGATATGAACGTTTGAAACACAATGCATAAATCTTGCAATTAACACGTCAATCATGATATGCTCAATTCATTTATTTGACATATACTCACCGAGAAATCCTGTTTGTTCGTGATTTGAGATATCATGCTATCAGTGTGATTTTAGGCCAGGTTGATTTATTCATAACGTGGAAGATCATATGTCTTACAGCTTTCCACTATATATCATTCACTTAAATGCTGGAAGTCAATATACTTGTTACTATAAGTTATCCACTGACTAATTTCCATATAACTTACTATAGATTGGGCCGGTGGGAATAACCAATAGATTCCTTAGATCATGGAGCAATATTATGATGCATGATTCATGATATACCATATTCGTTTGTATCGTGAATTGGGATTGTGGAGATAAAGAATGCATAATTTACGATATTTTTTTCAATCAACCATTTACCTTGAGCTATCATATATGGTTTAACAAAATTAGATTCCTTAAGTTATGGTGAGCGAGTTAAAGCCATTCATATCATGAGCTTAGTGTATCAGTATTTAGCACCGGATATGTGAGCACAAATATATATGTAATGCACATACCCTAGAGCCTTGTATTGGAAAGTAATAAATGCTTATATCTTACATATTTTTCCTAGGACTCAATTTGCCTTTCATTCTTCAAATATTTCTCGTCTTTGTATTTTCCTCCTTGATGTTCCTGTAATGCCATATCTTTCCTTGAAATTTTATAGGGCATGATTAGGTCATCATCAAAACATGGAGTATGACATAAGTCAACATTCTCCCCCTTTTTGATGATGACAACAAAATAATTATGACTCCCCCTAAATCCATGCACATCGAAATAATTATGACTCCCCCTAAATTCATTCATATCTTCACATTTAGAATTAACTGTTTAATTCATACTTTTCTGCAAATATGTAGTGTTTAATAACCCTGCACTAACCTGTTAGTCCATAAAATTTTAAACAGAAGGAACACCATTAACTATTAACCTATCATCCATCAACAGTTAAACAAAAATATCCATCAACAATTAAAGCATAATTTTAAAACAGAAGTCATCATGCATTAAATGTAAAAATTATCTTTTGATTGGCAGAAGAATTAATTCATCTCCCCCTTTGGCATCCATCAAAAAGAAATGCCCAGAGAGCCAAAAAAGGGAAGGATGGAGTAAGACCTTTAAGCATTCTCCTCAGTAATGTGAACATGGTTGGCCTCATGAGCAGTGAAATATGGATGGTGAAGCCTACGATGTACAATCTCCTCCAAGAATATGGTGTTTGCAAATCTAGGAGGACGTGCGATGAAGGTAGGAGGAGGTAAAGGCAAGTCCAGAAAATATCCTTAGTATTCAGCCATCCAATTGCACTATGGCCACTCAGGTATGCAAGATTGGACTTGGTTAGCCTGGAGCCCTTCACTGAGATCATTCATGCGTCGCTAAGTGAATCGTCCTAGTGTCCCAACCTGATTACTGATAAATTTAAGTTTAGTGCTTAATTGGCATGCATTGCGATTCATTTTCCTCTGCAGGGCTTCTACCATAGCTCGAGTATACAATTCGAACCCTGCTTGAAGATCTATGAACTCATCCTCCATGGTGCAAAAAATAGTGTGAAGTTCAGTGTGACTGATAGGGAGTTTGCCTGTTTCCAGCACAGAAAGACGGTGTTGGATATCTTTAACATCAGTAGTAAGGGAGGTTTGATTGGTAGCGATGGTGTGAAGAAGAGTGAGAATGTCAAGAGAGGGAGGTTGTGGGACAGGTGGAGTATAATTTGGGATAAGGGGAATATCTGGAGCAATTCTCATGAACTGACCATCGACCAGTGTAATATGAGCACTTTTGAGATAGGCTGAATCGATGGAATCAGTAATTGTGATTGATCCTTCATTGTCTAAAGGGATTTGAAAATGATTGAATAGTTTTGTGAGAAAATAACTATAAGGCAGACATTTTTTGGAGTGTTTGATGCAATTAATCACGTGTTTGAGCATCATAAGAGAGAAATTGAATGGTTTTCCTTTCATTATCAAGGCAACTAAAACCAAATCCTGGTAAGTGAAGTCAGCCCCCACCAATTTGGGGAATAAGATTATACCGCAGTAATTTATGAAGAACTATAGCAATATGTGACACCTCAATAGTCTTTGGGAGAGTGACTAAAGACAGAGTGGGGTCAGTCATGATAGTTTGAAGTTGGTCAAGAGTGGACAGAGGCGTATACACGGGTCCCTTAAAAGTAAATGGATAGTCTCTTCTAAAGGGAATGGATAGTATGCTTCTTAAGTCCATAGCAGTAAAAAATAACGATTTTCCTTTCATGAAAGTAGTATAGCAGTCACCATTATGTTCAAGGTACGTGTAAAATTGTTAGACCAACTTTGGGTAGGCCACAGATGGAGGGGCACTTAGCAAGGACATACCACAAGACTCAAGAAGATGTTGAAGTGGGGAGTTTTGAAAATAGTACATATCAATGGATTTTTCATAAACAAAAGATTTTTGGCAGATGGAAGATTTAAAATGAAGTTCGAAATTATTACCTCTAAAGAAATTTTTAGGAACATCATGCAACGAAACAAATAACAAGATTACCGTCATCATAGGGGATGCGGGGGAGGATTCTTTGAACTTTCGCCGTTTGGTGCCAGTCGATGTCCCAATCGGTGGAGGAGAAGGTAAACTCGCTTCAAATTCGGCAGGGGATGAGTCACCGGAGATGGTCGTGACAAAAGGTTGCTTCCTTTTTTGTTTTCTAATAATAGGGGGATGAGAGGGTAGAGAAGGCAGTGATACCTCGTCATCAGACTCATCACAGAATTGTCTAGCACGCCTGGTTCTCATTTTCTCAGAACGGTTTGAGAGCGATTGACAGTTGCAGAGACTGTTGATGTGCTGAAGAGACAGGGATGAAAGCAAAAGAGTAAAATAACTTCTGTCTTTATCGTGAGTGTGTGTTACCAAGATATGGAAAGTCGTGGTGCCGTGTTTTGGAAGGACACACTGAACAAATTTAATTAGCATAATTATGGTAGTAAGATATGTCGTGTCTGTCTAATTTCCTTAAAGCATGAAGACCATATATATATCAGACACATCCCGAGTTCTCTTCATAGAGTACAGAAGCGTTCTTCCCCTAGAGGTTTTGTAAATATATCTGCTAATTGGTGCTCAGTGGGAATAAATATTAATTTAATTAGTCCTCTGGACATATTGTCTCTAAGAAAATGGTGGCAAACTTCTATGTGTTTTGTGCGAAAGTGTAGAACTGGATTTTTAGAAATGTCTATAGTGCTTGTATTATCACAATATATGGGTAATTTTCACACATAATATCAAAATCCCACAATGTTTGATGCATCCATAAAATTTGGGGGCAACAACTTCCTGCTGCTAAGTATTCACCCTCAGTGGTGGATAAGGGAACTGAGGTTTAGTTTTTACTATGCTATGAGACAAGACTTTGTCCCAAAAATGTGCAAGCACCGCTTGTACTTTTTCTATCTATTTGACAACATGCATAGTCAGCATCTGAGTAACCCATTAGATCAAAACTATTACATTCTGGATAAAATAATCCTAGATTTGTGGTACCACTCAAATATTTAAAAATTCATTTAACAACTTGTAATTGTGATTCTTTGGGTTTTGCTTGAAAGCGAGCACATAGACAAACAGTGTATATTATATCAGGTCTAAAAGAAGTTAGATATAATAAGGATCCAATCATACCTCTATATTTTGTTACTTCTACATCCATACCATTTTCATCTGCTGTGAGTTTTATTGATGTACTCATTGGTGTGGTCTTTGGATTTGAGTTATCAAAGCCGAATCTCTTGAGTAGTTCCTTTATATACTTGGTTTGATGAATGATAATACCTTCCTGATTTTGTTTGATTTGAAAGCCCATAAAGTAATTGAGTTCTCCCATTAAGCTCATATCAAACTCCTTGTGCATGCATTTGGAGAACCACTCATAAAGAATGTTATTAGTAGCACCAAATATTATATCGTCTATATATATTTGTACAATAATGATATCTTTGTTTTGACATTTAATAAATAAAGTAGAGTCAATTTTACCTCTTATGAAGCCATTTGATAGGAGGTACTTACTTAATCTCTCATACCAAGCTCTTGGAGCTTGCTTGAGTCCATATAGTGACTTCTTTAGTTTATACACGTAATGTGGGAACTTGTCAAGCTCAAATCCAGGATGCTATTTTACGTATACTTCTTGGTTTATGTAACTGTTAAGGAAGGCAGTTTTGACGTCCATTTGGTGTAGTTTAAACTTTCTGAAATAGGCAAATGCTAATAATATTCTAATGGATTCCAATCGAGTTGCAGGGACAAATGTTTCTTCACAGTCTATTCCTTCTTGCTGATTATACCCTTGAGCTACTAATATAGCTTTGTTCCTTGTAATTGTTTCGTACTCGTCAAGTTTGTTTATGAATACCCATTTAGTTCTAATAATGGATACATCTTTTAGAGGGGGCATCAACTCCCAAACTTGACATCTTTCGAATTGTTGTAGCTCTTCTTACATTGGTAGAAGCCAATTTTCATCAAGTATGGCTTCTTTGGCGTTCTTTGGTTCAATCTGGGATAGAAATGCTGAGAAAGCACACATATTTTGTGCTTTTCTTCTTGTAGTAACTCCTTTATTATGTTCCCAATGATGTTATCGGGAGGGTAATTTTTGGTGTATCTTGCTAATTTTGGAAGTTGAATGTCATGGGTCACTTCTTCAGTAGTTTCTGAATCATGGTCTTGTTGTTCGTTCAATTCAACTTGCTGGATATGTTCTAGATTTTCGTATTCAGCTTGCTGGATAGGTTCCTAGTCCTGCTGTCCTTCTAATTCAGCTTACTTGATTGGTTTCATAGTCTTGCTGTTTTGCTTTATGTGGTAAGCTAGATTTGTAGCAGTCTCTAAATTTCCTGCATCGTCCCCTCTTTCTTTTGGAATATCATGGTTAGATTCATTAAATTTGATATGTATAGATTCTTCGATACACATCTTTTGCACATTATAAATGTGATATGCTTTACTATTTTGAGAGTAGCCAATTAATATTCCCTAATATGATCTAGCATCAAACTTGCCCAAGTTTCCACTAGTGTTAAGAATAAAACATTTAGATCCAAATACTTTGAAATAACTTGTATTAGGAAGTCGACTATTTAATAATTCATATCGTGTTTTAAAAATAATTGGACGGATTAACACTGTATTTAGTACATAACATGATGTGTTTACAGCTTTAGCCCAAAATTTCTTTGGAAGTTTACTTTCTTGAATTAGGGTTCTAGTTGTTTCTTGTAATGTTCGATTCTTCCTTTCTACCACTCCATTTTGCTGGGGAGTTCTAGGTGCTGAGAATTCATGAGTAATTCCTTTTTCATTACAAAATATAATAAAATTCTTTTGAAATTCAGTACCATGATCACTTCTGATTTTTATAAGATTAAGACTATATTTTGTTTCCAAGTTTTAATCAGCTTTTCAAATTCTTTAAATGCCTCATCTTTAGTTCTAAGAAATAGTACCCATATGTATCTAGAAAAATCATCGACTATCACAAATGCGTAAAATTTACCATTTAAACTAGCATGCCTTTCAAGTCCAAATAAATCAATATGGAGTAATTGTAATGGAGAAGAAGTTAATACCTTGTTCTTGGATGGAATGATGTTCTTACTTGTTTTTCAAGTTGACACGACTCACATTTACCTTTCTTCTCAAAGTTCATTTTGGGTAGTCCTTTCACTAAGTTCTTTGATGACAACTTTTTGATTAGGTCCATATGAACATGTCACATTCTTCTATGCCACAGATTTGCTTCATCTTGAATAGTTGCAAGACATAATTCTTCCTTATGTTGCTCAAAATCAAGAGTATATATATTTCCTTCTCTTTGGGCAACTAAAGTAGCATTGTTAGTACCATGTGAAATTGTACATTTATCTTTTTCAAAATTTACTTGATGTCCATTATCCATTAATTGACTAACACTGATAAGATTGAATTCTAGACCGTTAACAAGATAAACATTATTAATATTAACCTTACCATTGCCGATTTTACCTTTCCCGATTATTTCACATGACCGATTATCACCAAACGTGACAGTTCCATGTTTCTTTTTGATATTTAGTTCCACAAACTTGGATTTATCACCCGTCATGTGGCGTGAGCATACACTGTCAAGGATCCACTTTTGAGGTGACACTTTTTCCTTGAAACACACTTGTTTATGAAAAATGCAATTTATTTTTTTGGTACCCATATCTTTTTGGGTCCACTTGGGTTAGTTGAAATCAAATCCATTTTCTTTATCCATATTGCTTTACTCTGATTGTTATTTCTTGAACAATTTATCTTTAGATGACCTTTAGTGCCACAATTTTTGCAAGTAGTGAAAGGTGTACAATAATTTAATTTAAATGATGATTTAGATTTAAGCATTTCAACTTCTTTTCTATATACTGGATTATAACCAATTCCTTGTTTATCATAACTGGGTCTTTGTTTCCCTAACATAACATTTAGATTTTCTTCACCATGAACAAATTTAGCTAGAGAGAGTTTTAGTGATTCTATTTCCTTTTGAAGTTCATTAGTTGGAGGTGTTTTATCACAAGATTCATCACTAAAGGCATCAATGCATACATCTCTCATTTTTATTTCGTTTGTCAATTTTTCAACTTCATTATTTAACTGTTTTACTTTGTTGAACAGTATTTTATTGTAATTATCTAAGTAATCATTTTTCCCAGCTAATACTTTTTCTTCATTTGTATGTGTTACTTTTTCTAATTCCTTCTTTTCATCTATTAGTGATTCAACTTCGCCCATTAGTGTGTTTACTAGATCTTCTAAGTTCACATTTTTTTCTTTTAGCTTTTTATTTTCTTGTTTTAAAATGATAATATCAGAAAAGGATACCTTACTAGATTCACCTTCAAGTCCCATGAAGCATGTTTGAGCTAGTTCATCGTTTGCATCTATCTCCACATCAGATTCTTCATCGTCACTCCATGTTAAGAAGGCTTTATGCTTTTTGGTCTCTTTATTGCCTTGTTTCCCTTTGTTTTTGAGCTGGAAGCAGTCCTTTTTGAAGTGGCCTGGTCGTCCGCATTTAAAACAAGCTTCTTCAGTTTGCTTGGTTTTGAATTTGTTTGAATTGAATGCATTCTTCCTTATATTCTTTCTCTGAAGTAATCCCTTGAGTCTCCTTGAGATCATAGCTATTTCATCATCCGAGTCATTTTCAAGTTCCTCTTCAATTCCTGCATTTAGAGCTAGCACTTTCTTTCGAGGAACTTCTTCCTCGTCATCATATCTTTTTAATTGGTGTTCGTATTCTTCTAGTTCACCAAAGTGAGTTAAAGTATCCATTGAATAAATATTGACAGAATCTTGAAGAGTAGTAATTTTAGATGCAAACCTTTTGGGCATAGCCCGAAGTAGCTTACGATTGATTTCAATTTGTGGAATTGTCTTGTCGAGCAATTTCAAGGAATTTAAAAGTACTAAAAATCGTGCTTGAGCCATTTTGATTGTTTCGTCTTTTTCTTATTTGAACATTTCGTAGTCATGCTTGAGCATGCTTAGCTTAACTTCTCGTACTTTGGAAGTTCCTTCGTGACTCACCACTAGAGTATCCCATATCTCCTTTGATGTGTTGCATGAAGAGACTTTATCTATTTCAGATTGCACCATGCCGCTGAGAAGAGTGTTCATTGCCTTTGAATCGTATGAAACCATGTAGGTTTCGATTGAGTCCATCTCGAGTAGAGTTTTTGGAGTGCCATCATCTTTCCTTGGGATAACTGGTCCATTTTCTACCACCCACCATTCCCATGGATCTCGCTTAATATAGATCCTCATTCGGAATTTCCAGAAATTGTAGTTCTCTGTTGCAAAGAGTAATAGAGGTCAGTTTGTTGATTGACCTTCTTGATGAGCGTTTCCAAATTGTGCCATGTCAGAATCTTTCCCTACAAGTCACCTTTAAGACCAAGATAAGTAGAGTCAAGCTTTGACACCAAATGAAATTTAAGTAGGCACACTTAGAAGGGGGGTTGAATAAGTGCAGGTACAAACTATGTCCAACTTTTGATTAACTAAAAACTCCTTTGAATATTCAATGCAGCAAGTTGGATTCTATATCTTTGTAAATTAAAATGTTAATACAAGATGTTGAATTAATGCAACACTTTTCAAAATGTATAATTCTGAGACTTAATCTTTTTCATAATGTGATTATGATAAAACAATTTGCTGAATTAGTTTGGTTATATTAATGGATATAGAATGCATGCTGTTAGATAGTTAGCAGAATAATATAGCACAAAATGCAATCACATAAACATTAGAATTTTTATGCGGTTCAACTATTACCCTCTGTAATAGCATCCTAATCCACGTACAATACCAACTAGCATTGCAGACTCACTTTTATTAAACTTTTCCAATTACAATACAAGTTCCAACCACTTGAGCACCTTTCCTCCTTGTGCAACTATGCACCCTCAAACACATATGCTTTCTTAAACATGATTGTAGCAATACAATAGTCCAAACCAAATCATAATTTAGAGAATGTTTGATTTGAATGAGAAAATATAAAATACATAATAGAGGTCTAATGATCAAGCAATATATCACTTACTAATGCAAGGCTCTAGTATGCAATGATATGCAAGAAAAATATTACCAGAATATTTTCTACAAAATCACCTCAGTAATAGCTTCTTAAATCGCAATTAACAGTAGAAGAAACATAATTTCATCGTATATATGTGAGTAGTTTCAATATGTATTTCTTGCATTTTCTTATTAAGGGACCCAGTTCTTTTATAGGCAACCAAAAGATATTACCGTTGCTAAGACGCACAACTATGATATGAACGTTTGAAACATAGTGCATAAATCTTGGAATTAACATGTCAATCATGATATGCTCAATTCATTTATTTGACATATACTCACCGAGAAATCCTGTTTGTTCGTGATTTGAGATATCACGCTATCAGTGTGATTTTAGGCCAGGTTGATTTATTCATCACGTGGAAGATCATATCTCTTACAACTTTCCACTATATATCATTCACTTAAATGCTGGAAGTCAATATACTTGTTATCATAAGTTATCCATTGACTAATTTCCATATAACTTACCACAGATTGGGCCGGTGGGAATAACCAATAGATTCCTTAGATTATGGAGCAATATTATGATGCATGATTCATGATATACCATATTTGTTTTTACCGTGAATTGGGTTAGTGGAGATAAAGAATGCATAATTTACGATATTTTATTCAATCAACCATTTACCCCAAGCTACCATATATGGTTTAATAAAATTAGATTCTTTAAGTTACGGTGAGCGAGTTAAAGCCATTCATATCATGAGCTTAGTGTATCAGTATTTAGAACCGGATATGTGATCACAAATATATACGTAATGCACATGCCCTATAGCCTTGTATTGGAAAGTAATAAATGCTAAGATCTTAAATATTTTTCCTAGGACTCAATTTGCCTTTCATTCTTCAAAGATTTCTCGTCTTTGTATTTTCCCCCTTGATGTTCCTGTAATGCCATATCTTTCCTTGAAATTTTATAGAGCATGATTAGAGGAATAATATGGTCATCATCAAAACATGGAGTATGACATAAGTCAACTGTGATAACCCGGGATTTCGAATAATCAAAATTTTATGAATAATTTTTTTTATTTAATATTGACATTGATTGTTAATATTGTACTAGTATCTGTGATACGAGTCTCGAGAAGTAGTCAATTTGTGTATTGACTGAGAAATTAAAGTAGAGTTGTGCTTAACAGCTTTAGAAACCCTAACCCTAATTCTGGATAGGGATTTTATGGAAATTATAATTAAAATAATTATATTGATATGTATATGTTTGAACTGTATAAATTTTTTGATCAATGATTGATCGGATAAGGTTTAAAATTAGTAAACCTTAATAAGGGATTAGAAACCCTTATAAGGGATTAGAAACTCTAATCTCAGGTTTAGAAGCCCTAGCGTACAGTTAGTAATCCTAAACGAATGTCGGGAAACCGTAATTAAAAATTCGGGAATCCTAAAACCGTAATTAGGAAACCCTAATCCTAATTGGCAAGCCTAATGTGTGTATTAAACTTTAATATGATTAGAAAACCATAATTATATTTTAGTTATCTTAATTTCTATTTTACAAACCCTAATTGTAATTTAAAATTTTTATTTTTTTTCTAACTAAAACCCTAATTTCATATTCAGGATTTTTAAACCCTAATTAGGCAACCCTAATCCTAATTGGAAGGTCTAATATATTTATTAAACACTAATGTGATTAGGAAAACCTAATTTAATTAGGAAACCCTAATTTTAGTTTCAAAATTTTAATTTTCTAATTTAAAACCCTAATTTAGAAAATCCTAGAAAGTTATGATTTTAAAACCTAAGGGTTAGAACCTTAGGGTTAAACCCTAAAGGTTTATGCAATTATCAAGTATGCCTTTAAAAATATATGGAAAAAGACCAAAATGCCCTCTTAAGCATGTTTTAATATGTAATTTGCAAAATGTGCTAGCAACTTTAGTTGGTGACCAAATTGCTTGACTTTGTCACATTAAAAAACTCAGCAATCAGCCTCCATTTGACATCTAGCATCAGATCTAGCAATATATCTTGATATATAAGAGAAGAGAGAGAGAAAGTGTACTAAATTTTGGTCATTTGCACTCAAGCTCTCAATATACATTTCTCTCTCCAAAACCTCCGAATTTCTCCAACATTTCAGTCACAAATAAACACTAGAAACATCAGGGTCAGCTAAGGAGATCATAGATCAAGTTTGGAACAAGAGAGGTATAAAGCTAATTTTTATTTTTGATCCAAGTTGCTAAGAAGGATTTTGTGTTTATGCGTTTAGATCTTTGCTAGATGATGTTTTATGATGATCTATGTTGATACAACATAGATCCATAGCATCAAAATGCTTTAATATCAAATTTTTCCAAAACTGTCAAGAACACGATTTGTGGTCTGACAAGCTAATGTCAGGAGCCATAGATCCGTGTCTATTTTTGATTTTTCTTGTTTGATGTTTTGGATCGGTAGTCTAACATGAGGACTATAATCTGGAAGTAGAATCACAGCCATTACATGTCCAGATTGCACGATATTCATGGTCAAAGTGAGTTGACTGACGTTGACCATGAACTTTATGGGTAACCCAGAAAGTGTAATATAGAGTCTGACAATATGTTGTAGCGAGTAGATCGGTCAGATTGTAAATGTTTTATTGTGTTTGTTGTATTCAGATTGTAGCCTGACATATTTACTTTACATGTATGGCTTTATATCGTTTACATAATCAGTGGATTGATCAGGGTAAGTGGTCAAACTAGGCCATAAGGCCATGACTTAGAGATTTTGGAATTCCCAGAAACGGTAGAAGGAAAATTTCTGACAGCCTTTGATCGTCTTATAACTTATGATTCTGTTGTTGTTGAACTGATCTGTTGTTGTAATGATGTTCCTTGACATAAGGACTATATATTTGAACCTTAAGATGACTTGAATCAAGAGAAGAACCTTGTGAAAAGTGGACTTGAAAGTGTCTAGTCGACACTGTCTGGGTTTCTGGGTTACCCAGAAAACCCAGAAGTGATCTGACAAGGACTTTGAGACGCTGGATCTTCTTGTTAGTTTGTTGTATGACCGTGATGAAGATTGTTACATGTAGTGTTACATAAACACTACATGATCCATACTTAACCTGAACCAGAATCATTTTTGAGTGGAAGATAAGAGCGGTCAAACCATGACCCTTGATCACTGTCTGACAGTGTTCTTGAGCACCAAGAACACCTAAGACGACAGACAAGTATCGCTATAGGCTTTAGCGACGATTTATAATTATTTATTTTCTGATTCTCCGAAAATTAATTAAAAATAGAAATAAATTCTAAAAATTATTAAAAATGGTTTTAAAAATTATTTTAAATTATGAAAAATAATTTTTGACCAATTGGAATATTTTTCTTTAATATTTATAATTATTTAAATATTAAAGGTATTTAATTTATTTAACTAGTATATTAAATAAATTAGAGAAAAATAATTTAATATTATGAAAAATTATTTTAAATAAGAATAATGCATCTAAAAATTTTTTGAGTTATAAAATGTAACTTTTAATATTTTTGAAGAATTTTCATTAATAAATTAATATTAATTATATTAGATTTATTTAATTATTAAATTAAATAAATAAGTTAAAAATTATTTTATTGATTTAAAAATTATTTTAAATAAGAATAAAGTGTTAGAAAAAATTTGGAATTATAAAATATAAATTTCAATATTTTTGGAGAATTCTCATTAATAAATTAATATTGATGATATTAGAGTTATTTATTTATTATATTAAATAAAGGAATTAAAAATGATTGTATTGATTTAAAAATCATTTAAAAATGAGAAAAAAAGATTTAAAAATATTTTAAGTGATAATTAATGACTTTTAATATTTGAATAATAATTTCATTAATATTTAGATATTAATGGTGATGATTTAAAAATGATTTTTATTTATTTTAAAAATCATTTAAGTGGAATATTGTCGATTTAAAAATATTTTACGTTATTAATAATAACTTTAATATTTTGACAAGTATAACATTAATATTTTTATATTATTAAATATTAATAATGATATGATTATCTAATAATTAAATTGTTTAAAAATAATTTAAGTGTTTAAAAAATTATTATAAATAATAATAATTATTTATAAATTATTAAAAGCTTTCGAAAAATATTATAAATGATATTTGACTTATATAATATAATATTAAAGCATAGAGAACAAAATTAATTGACAATAACTGTGTTAATTGTCGGATAGTGTGACCAGAACACCGAGAATGGACCGAAGTCCAACCAGACTAAAATAGTCTGACTTGTTAAGTGTTTGTATATGTTATAAACAATGATGTGAATATGTGGTAATGTTTCTAGGAGAAGTTTGACTGTAAAATACAGTCTTACATGTTATGAAATATTGTGTTAATTGTGAGACCGATATTATTGGTTATAGGTCTTACGAACGCAGATAAGTTTGTTGTATAGTTGTAATGAACGCGGAAGGCAAGTTTCTTAACTCAACCTTGAGTTAATATTGTTCAATTATTATAGTGGTTAATTATTGTTAATTATACCACGTCCAGGGATTTATTGTTGATTATTCGCAGTCAGTGCATATTTAATAATTCAAATTGAATTACTGATTCTGAAAATATATTCATAGAATAGCTGTTGTTGGATATTTAAATTCGTAGAAGCTAATATTAACAGTACAGATAATTCCTGTTTATTGTCGAATTATGTTGAGAAATGTCTTAGCTAATTATTATGGCTAGACGAACATTTGTTAAAATGTGATAGGTTCGAGAAGAGAAGAGAAGATAATTTAATTATTATTGATAGATCAATGCCAGTTGTATCGGCTAGATCGAAAAAGAAAACTTAATAGGTTTGAGAAGAGAAATGATTAGATATTGAAATCATTGCATTTCGTTGTTAAATCAAATTCTGATTCAAAGACTGAGAAGAACAACCTTTTATATAAAGGGAACATTTTAGGTTGTATATTCGGCAATTGTTCACTGTTAAGTATTATGCATAATATATGGTACAAGGAGTTGGCCGGCTCTAAGTACTTGCAGAGGGGTATGATTTAATCTTTATAGTTATCTGATACACCTGCGTATGTATCAAAGTAAATCTTTGATAGATACCCGAGAAGAGAAGTTCTAGTTCTTGTGTGATCACTAAGCATAAATCTGGAAAACATTCCACTCTGTTATTGCGTAGAATTGATTCTTGATTATTCAATAGAATATCGTAAAAACTTTGAAAGCGTTGTACTCTTTCATATTCAGATTATTGTTGTATAGAATATGAGAAGACTTGTTATTTATTCATATACATTTACTGTATGTCTTAACTTACGGGTAAACTTGTTGCTCACCCTTGGTAAATAAAATATTTCAGCTAGGAACGAAGAGGCCAGCGGGTCAAAGAAGAACAAAGGCAAAGGCAAAATACTGGATTAGTTTTTAAAAACATTATTATTATGAATATGTTGTATTTATAAACCCTTTTTGTATATCTAAAGGGTATGTCTATAATGTTAAAGTTAGAGAACCTGGGGCTAATGTATTAACAATCTCTGTTAATGACTTATGTATTACTATTTCTATATGAATGGGTAGTTAGATGTTATTATATTAAGGATCGTGAACACCAAACTCGGGGGTCAGGTAATTCGAATTTGGGGGCATCACAGGTTGGAATCAGAGCTGTAGGTTATAAACCTTTAATTGGGTGGGTAAAATCCTAGGAATATAACCATAAGCGAGATATAGAATACTCTTTTAGAGTACTAAGTGAGGAATTGCCAAAGTGCATCAATAGTGAGATAAGTGGACACATAGTGTGAGAAGTTTGTACTGGTGGAGTACTAATCAAGTTGTTTAAACTGATTGTAAGATGTCAGGAGAAGATAAAATGAGTACGGAGATGCCAGCAGCTGTTGCACCAGTGCCAGAAGTCGAGATGCTAGCGCAAAGCGAATCAGTTGAGAAAGTGGGAAAATATGAACCCATGGTCAATCTCGGAGTGATCATGATGATTATCCCGAGATGTATCTGAGTAGTGATGAGGAGGCGGAGTCTAAAGAAGCTAAGGTGGAGTTAAAGAATAAGATCAAAGTTAGAGAACAAGATCAGCTATCTGCAGAAGTCCAGGAACTCCGAAGTAAAGTGTTTCTTCTAGAGGAGTTGTGGAAGACAGAGCGGGCGTTACACAAAATGACTGAAGAACGGAACGAGCTCAAGGCATAGGTGGAAAGGATAAAGACTGAAGGGGGTGGATCATCTGAAGGAACCAGTAAGAAGGACAAGAAGAAGAGAAAGAGGGAAAAAGACAGTGAAAACTCTAAAAATTCAAACCCGAAGAAGAAGCAAGCTTGTATCAAGTGTGGAAAGACTCACGTTGGAGAATGCATGATGTGGAAGAATGTATTTTCAACTGTAAGCAGGAAGGACATATTTCTTTGCATTGTCCTAAGCCAAATTTGAGGAAGTGTTTCTCATGTGGAAGAACGGGTCACGAACTCAATAAGTGTCCCAACAAGAAGAAGTCTGGTTAAGGGAGTGGACGGTAGATAGCTTAAGTTTGAGCGTTAGTATCTTTTGGTAGAAGCTTTTGATATTAAGTGTTGTAATATCGAGAATGATGTTTAAACATATGTAAATATATATGTTTTATGGATGAAATCTTTATTTTCTATATGAATATAAGATTAAGATTAATTTGTGTGTTCTTAAAACTCATACTTATGGTAAGTTAATGACTCATTTATATGAAATGTTCTGAACCCCTCAGCGAATGGACGCCAAAGGTTTGACTAGGATAAGTTCATACACTCATATAATTATGGCAAGTTCCTAAACTCATAAGTGTGGTAAGTTTGACAAACTGGTAATAACTATGTGTGAATGAATAATTTTAACTTTTTGTGTAAAGTTGTGTTGTTAATCCTAATATGATTTAAAAATGGATAGTAAATGTGTTAAGTACTATATGTATTATGTGCTATTTGAATAAATATGCGATTATATGAGAACTATGTGTTGAATTCTTATTGTGTTAAGAATCTGTGTAGAGAAAGAGAATTAATATAAGATTTTTTTTATTTAATCAGATCATGCCGCCTAGACGACAGAATCAAAACCAACGAGAAGAACGTCAGTGAATAACGAAGGAGGTCAAGCGGACCCAATGCAAAATTTTGTAGATATGATAACCGAAGCTATGGAAAATAGGGCTCTAGCAAGAGGAAGAGCGAGAAATTCGTCAACTAATAGATTGGCTAACTTCAAAGACTTTAAAGCGGTAGGACCACCTGAATTTAAAGGGACCACAGATCCGATTGAAGCACAAACATGGGTGAAGGAGATGGAGAAAGCATTTGTTATCGCCAGAGTAACGGAGGAGCAAAAGATGACTTTTGCAACATACTTATTGAAGGGAGAAGCTAATTACTGGTGGGAGACTAACCAAGCGTGAGCTGGAATATCTATAGTAACATGAACAAGATTCAAGGAACTGTTCTTTGAGAACTACTTCTCACCAAGTATGCAATCCAGGATGGAAGTTAAATTTCTAGAATTGAAGTAGGAGAACATGTTGGTAACAGAATACGCTGCCAAATTCAACGACTTAGCGAGATTTGCACCTCATTAGGTGGAAACAGAAGCAAGAAAAGCGAGGAGATTTGAGAATGGACTGAAGCCGGGAATATTCAACAAGGTAGCGGTATTACAGATCAATACGTTCACAACTTTGATGGAGAAAGCGTTAATTGCTGAAGGAGGGAGCAAAGCTGCGTCTCGATTTCATCAGGATAAGAAGAAGAAGACAAATGACGGAGGAAGCAGTGGAGGAAATAATCCGAATAAGAAAAAATGGAATGAGAATACCCAGTCGGGTAATAAGATAGAAGATAATAGTAAAGGAAGAGAGCCATGTTCGAATTGTGGGAAGAATCATGCAGAGGTATGTCTGAAGAAGAAATGAGTCTGTTACAACTGTGGGCAAGAGGGGCACATGTCGCCCAATTGTCCCAGTCCGAAGAAAATTCAAGGTTGTTATGCCTGTGGATCGACTGATCATCTGGTTCGGAACTGTTCGAAAAGAAATGCGGAGAAGGAAAGTGGCAACAAGGGACCTGGTAGCGAAACTTTGGCAATTAAAGGACCTGCACAGCCAGGGAGACCAACGGCCCGTACATTCAACATGACGGCGCAAGATGCAGTGGCTACTCAGGAGGTGGCAACAGGTAACGATTTCGCTTAGAAATTTAATCACACGAGTATAATGAGTTAGATATTTCTGTGAACTATTTTCTTTTATAGATTCAAGTCATAGGTTAAAATTTGAAACACAAACTAATACTGTGTTGATAAAAAATGAATTGATGATACAACTTTAAAAGATTGTAGAGAATAAGAAAGTTATGATTTCGAGGACGGAATCCTTTTAAGGAGAGGTGAATGTGATAACCCGGGATTTCGAATAATTAAAATTTTATGAATAATTTTTTTTTATTTAATATTGACTTTGACTGTTAATATTGTATTAAGTATCTGTGATACGAGTCTCGAGAAGTAATCAATTTGTGTAATGACTGAGAAATTATAGTAGAGTTATGCTTAACAGCTTTAGAAATCCTAACCCTAATTCTGGTAATGTGTCTAGGAGAAGTTTGACTATAGAATACAATGTTACGTGTTATGAAATATTGTGCTAATTGTGAGACCGATATTATTTGTTATAGGTCTTACGAACGCAGATAAGTTTGTTGTGTAGCTGTAATCAACGCGAAAGACAAGTTTCCTAACTCAACCTTGAGTTAATATTGTTCAATTATTATACTGGTTAATTATTGTTAATTATACCACGTCCAGGAATTTATTGTTGATTATTTGCAGTTAGTGCATATTTAATAATTCAAATTGAATTACTGATTCTGAAAGTATATTCGTAGAATAACTGTTGTTGGATATTTAAATTCGTAGAAGCTAATATTAACAGTACAGATAATTCATGTTTATTGTCGAATTATGTTGAGAAATGTCTTAGCTAATTATTATGGCTAGACGAACATTTGTTAGAACGTGACAGGTTCAAGAAGAGAAGAGAAGATAATTTAATTATTATTGATAGATCAATGCCAGTTGTATCGGCTAGATCGAAAAATAAAACTTGATAGGTTTGAGAAGAGAAGTGATTACATATTGAAATCATTGCATTTCGTTGTTAAATCAAATTCTGATTCAAAGACTGAGAAGAACAACCTTTTATATAAAGGGAACATTTTAGGTCGTATATTCGGCAATTGTGCACTATTAAGTATTATGCATAATATAGGGTACAAGGAGTTGGCCGGCTCTAAGTAATTGCAGAGGGGTATGATTTAATCTTTATGGTTCTCTGATACACCTGCGTATGTATCAAAGTAAATCTTTGATAGATACCTGAGAAGAGAAGTTCAAGATCTTGTGTGATCACTAAGCATAAATCTGGAAAACATTCCACTATGTTATTGCTTAGAATTGATTCTTGATTATTCGATAGAATATCGTAGAAACTTTGAAAGCGTTGTTCTCTTTCATATTCAGATTATTGTTGTATAGAATGCGAGAAGACTTGTTATTTATTCATATGCATTTAACGTATGTCTTAACTTGCAGGGCAAACTTGTTGCTCATCCTTGCTAAATAAAATATTTCAGCTAGGAACGAAGAGGTCAGTGGGTCAAAGAAGAACAAAGGCAAAGGCAAAATGCTGGATTAGTTTTTGTAAACATTATTATTATGAATATGTTGTATTTGTAAACCCTTTTTGTATATCTAAAGGGTATGTCTGTAATGTTAAGGTTAGAGAACCTGGGACTAATGTATTAACAAACTCTGTTAATGACTTATGTATTACTATTTCTATATGAATGAGTAGTTAGATGTTATTATATTGTGGATCGTGAACACCAAACTCAGGGGTCAGGTAACCCAGATTTGGGGGCGTCACATCAACAGCTGTCAACATTAAGGCCCTAGCCTGATCCCTCTCAAACAACATTAGACGTAACCTCTACTTTGAATACTCTGCAGGATATGGAGCCACATTAGTGGGAATACTGGGGGGAATTAACTAAAGCTACTAACAAACCAGTAAACTGCTCATCCTCGATGGGAGAATCTTGGTACTTCATAGGCTCCCCTTCATCAAAATCAACACCCGGCTATGAGAATACAACCCTAGCCGATTCAATCTCTGCCTCCAACCATTCAAAATACTCTGGAGAGCGACCTGGATGGCTAGTCAAAAAATTCAGCCCTCTCTCGACGAGTCCAACAGTCATATATCTTGGAAAAATCCTCTACTGACAGAAGTCGAGATGACTGTCGCTGACCCACTGCCCCGTCAAAGGGATGAATATCCTAAAATTGGTCAAATTGCCCCATGACAGCTAGTGGATGATATGTGGTCACCCCCCTCAAATCGGTCATAGGAAGATAATCTATACTGACTGCATGAGTGATAAAGTAATAACCTGGAATTTCAAGTCACTTTATATGTATATACATTATTGATATTTAAAACTTTGTGCTATATAGTGATTTAATATGTGATAACATATGTGAAGTGGTGTATGGCTAAATAAATATATATACTGTAAGACCTTGAATTTTATTAAATAAAAGTATTCAATTTTCTTATAATTATTATTCTATTTAGTAAATGGTTAAATTGATAAAAGGTTAAAGTTAAGGGTGATATGAGAAAATTTTACAAAGTAAGCAAGTTGTCATAAAATGTTCGTTTGGTCAGGAAATATCCGTACGACGGCACAATCATTGGTGGACCCCCCTATGGAATAACTATCGAATTTAGAAAGCGACAAAAAAAAACTTTTTATAAAAAAATAACGAAAAAAGTTTTACCGTTAAAATGTTGAAATACCCGGTGATAAAAATACAGTAATACGCGTGGTTACATAGTAGCACACGGTATTGTACAATATCTCTAAATTATTGATACTTACGTGAGAAATCACTCAGTTTTATTCAAGTATTGCAACAGTAGTTGCTGCATAGTATCTCACATTATTGATTTAATTATTGTCATAGTATCATCTGTATAATATTTTATATTATTAAATCAATAATTGAGACGACAAAGTTATTCATATTGTTATTTATATTATTGATAATGTCTAGAAAGTTCTGTCGAGGAAAGGGGTTTGGTCACCTAATTGCTCTCCAATAAGGAGAAATCCTTATCGGAAGGCTCCCTCTTTCCTAGGAATGATATGGTTGTTAATATTGTGAGTTATAATATTAATGATGAATAATTATTAAAAGATTAAAGATGTGTTATATATATTTAGTAGCGATAAATGATGAGATTTAATTTAATAGTTAGTTAAGACGAATTAAATAGTTTAAACTAACTAAGAAAGCAAAAGTGTGTATAAAACACAAGAAAATGAAATTAAAAATCGAATTTTAGTTCAGAGTTGAATTTGGAGACGCAGACGATAATAATTGATTTTTGGATGTTAAATTGACCAAACAGATAATTAATTGGATAAATGAACAATTAATTGCTATTAGTTCACATGCAAATAACTATTGGTTCGCATGCAAGGAACTATTGGTTCACATGCATGTACTATTAAGGGAGGTTATGCAAGATTGATAATACTTGAAGGAATAAATTAAAAATAGAGAGAAAAATTGTGACGTCCCCAAAACAGGTATACAATCCATCCAACCCATTCTGAGTCGCCAAATACATGGTACAGAAAATAACTACAACTTTATTATTATAATTGTCGTGCAAAATACGACAACACATATACTGTGAGTTTAAATACAAATATTGTCATCTAGACAGTATTCATACTCAATTAAGTCCTCAATATACTTATTGATACACTATTTTACAAAATAGTGAGGACTACTAAAACAACTGTCTTGAACCATCATTCCACACCCCGACTAGTACTCGCTACATTCTCGCCTCCTGAGAAGAAAAATGGAACAACAAGGAAAAGGGTGAGCTCAACTAGCCTAGTAAGGAATAATATGACTAAGATAATATACAACAAATTATCCTCAGTCTTCAACAGGGAAAAAATTAATAGAATACAATAGACAACAAGTTTTAAATCAATATTCGCAGCGGAAAATAATAATTCATAGAAGAGTTACGTATAGAATGAAATCTACGATTATCTATGAATTTAAAAGTCCATCATCAACATTTTATCCCTGTAACATCAATCAATAAATATCTGAAATCAAATAGTCATCTTTGCACTACAGGCCAAAGATATTCATCAGTTGGTCATGTTCATCTCAACACATGTTCATCTTTGCACTACGGGCCAAAGATATTCATCAGAAATCATTCATCTTTGCACTACAGGCTAAAAATATTCAGTTATATCATTATTTAAGACTGAGGATGATGAAAAATATTTTAAAGGAAACGAATCCAGTGAAACAAAATAATAAATATTAAGGATTCGTATTTCAGCTATTCCATGTCCAAAAATACCTCATAAATAATCATAGTGGAGTAAAATTCAAGAATGATCAAAACATGGATACAATCAAAGCTAGTATCCAGAATAGATATTTTGGACGAAAAGAAAAAAATTTCATTTTTCGTTGAATAGTAACTCGTGAATAGTAACTCATGAATAGTAATCCCGACATGAAAAGTTCTAAATTTGATAAAAAGTTCAGATCAATACTTCGGCATAATGATATTGAAGAAAATAATATCATTTAAGAAGAAATAACATCCCTTACCTCGGAAAGACGGTACTTCTGATTGGAATACTAGATATAGTGTTGAAGGAAACTTGCACCGTATAGCAACACTCAAAGTATCAAATACTCACAAGAATACGCTCGATATAGAGAGAGAAATAGGGAGAAACTTGTGTTTCTGGTGTGATTTTCAATTCTAACCCCTATTTATAGGAAAATGCTTAGAACACCAAAGCAGAAAATTTAATATAATAATAATATATTTATCAAATTTTCCTTAGCCCACATCTAGACATCTGGTCCTAGCCCATTTATATCACATGTTAACCCACTTAAATGCCAAAAAACATTTTTCTTCAAAATAATAAATAAAACTTCCAAAAATTAATTATTTCGGAACTTCAGAACTTCAATAATTCATAATAAATAGCCATTTTATCAGAAAATTCGAATCTCGCGATTTTTTATAGGAAATTCAATTCTCTACAACTTTGCAGAAGAAAGTTTTTCCAAATTCCAAACAGAAATTAACCGAAATCTATAAACGGGCGATTTTATAGTCAATAATAAATTTTCGGTCAAGAATTGTGTCCACCAACACACAAAACATATGTTAATCATTTAATGCCACAAAAATACTCTTCCTCCTCATATACTCATATATCCCACATTCATTGTAAAAATATCACCAATAATATATTTAAATGAATTATTTTATCAGAAAAAGATAAAATATTAATTTTCAACAATTGTCACATTAAATTTTTTTTCCATCTATATCCACATAAAATCAATATTTTCCTCATCATATAAATTAATAATTAATTATACACAAATAATATTACAGAATCACAATACTGGCAACCAGGCCATTCCCAGGAAAGAGGGGGCTTTCCAATAAGGATTTCTCCTTACTGGCGCGCAATTAGATGACCAAACCTCTCCTTAGACAGATCTTTCTAGACATTGCCAATAATATTATATAATAATATTATTCAAATAATATGAATTATTACTCCGATAATGGAAAATACTGCGTAGTGACAATTATAAAATATCAACGTAGCAATTACTTAATCAATAAAATAAAATATTGAACAGTAATTACTGTAACCATTATTGAGTAATGCCTTCTTACGCAAGAATCAATAATTGGTGCAATATCGTGTGCTACTGTGCAACAACGCGTATTATCGTGTTTTAACCACCGGGTATTCCAACAGTATTAACGGTAACAACTACGTCGCTATTTATAAACAACTTATTTTTGTCGTTTTCTTCATCTAATCGCTTTCCGTTATGGGGCCCACAAAAGACTGCGCCGTCGTACGAATATTCTTCGACAGTAAGAATATTCCACGACCAAGCGAATATTCCCCGACAACAATGAATATTTTATAACCACTTGCTTATTTAAAATATTTGCGCATTTTACCCATAACTAACCACATTAATCAAATAAACCCTTACTATTTCAGAATAATAAATAAAGGAAATTAAATTTCATTTATTAATCATTTGGGGTCTTACAACCTCCCCTCCTTATGAAATTTCATCCTCGAAATTGACATACGTACCTGGTGTTTCGAAAAGATGAGGATACCTCGTTTTCATTTCCGTTTCTAACTCCCAGGTCATTTCCTCAATAGCATGGTTTCTCCACAAAACTTTAACTTGTGGTATGACCTTCGTGCGTAGGACATGCTCCTTCTTGTCCAAGATCTTGACAGGTACCTCCTCGTACGTTAAGTCTTCGGCTATCTCGTCTGATTCTAACTCAATAACGTGGTTCGTGTCTTTCACGTATTTATGAAGCACATATATATGAAAAACATTATGAACACGAGACATACTTGGAGGTAACGCGAGTCTATAGGCCACATTTCCTACCCGGTCAAGAATCTGAAATGGACCAATAAATCGTGGATTGAGCTTTCCTCTCTTCCCAAATCTTGTAACTCCTTTCCATGGAGCTACACGTAATAATACATGATCCCCAATGTCAAATTCCACGTCCTTTCGATGAAGATCCGCATAACTCTTTTGTCGATCCTGTGCCGTTTGTATACGTTGTCGAATCGTTTGGATCTTCTCTGTAGTCATTTGTACCAACTCTGGTCCCAACAACGTTGATTCTCCCACCTCATCCCAACATACTGGAGAGCGACACTTTCGTCCATATAATGCTTCAAATGGAGCCACACCTATACTTGCCTGATAACTGTTATTGTAGGAGAATTCCACCAATGGTAGGTACTTATCCCAACTCCCTTTGAAATCTAGGACACAAAGTCTTAATAGATCTTCAAGAGTTTGAATAGTCCTCTCTGATTGTCCGTCCGTTTGAGGATGGTATGCCGAACTAAATCATAAATCTGTGCCCATAACTTTTTGCAAGCTAACCCAAAATCTTGAAGTGAATCTTGGGTCATGATCCGAAACTATGGATACTGACATGCCATGCAACTTTATAATCTCATTCACGTAGATACTAGCAAGACGTTCAAGGGAATAAGTCTCCCGTATCGGCAAGAAATGAGCAGACTTGGTTAATCTATCAACAATCACCCAAATAGCATTTATGCCTTGAGAAACCGTAGGAAGACCCGTAACGAAATCCATGGTAATGTGTTCCCACTTCTATTTCGGAATCTCAAGTGGTTGCAATGGATCCTTTGGCACTTGATGCTCCGCCTTTACACGTTGACAAGTTAAACACCTCGAGATAAACTTTGCAATCTCTCTCTTCATATTGTTCCATCAAAATGTATGTCGAAGATCACGATACATTTTAGTACTTCCAGGATGGATTGTAAATGGTGTATTGTGTGCCTCCATCATGATCTTGTACTTCAAATCAGAATTGTTAGGAACACAAAGTCTGGAGTGGACTCGAAGTATTCCTTCTTCATCGATTCTTGCTTCTGGAATAGCACCTTCTTGCACTTTCTTCTTCATACGCATCAGCTCCGGGTCTGTAGCTTGAGCAACTTTAACTTTATCGATTAAAGTTGGTTCTACGCGTATACTTGACATCATCGCACTCGTTCCTGCATATGATCTTCTACTCAACGCGTCAGCTACCACGTTTGCTTTTCCAGGATGGTATTGAATAGTGTGGTCGTAATCTTTCAACAGCTCGAGCCAACGTCGTTGCCGCATGTTGAGTTCTTTTAGAGTGAAGAAATATTTGAGGCTTGTATGGTCTGAATATATCTCCACTTTCTCCCTATATAGATAGTGCCTCCAGATCTTTAGCACGAAAACGACTGCTGCCAACTCTAGATCATGAGTAGGATAATTCCTCTCATATTCTTTAAGTTGTCGCGAGGCATAGGCTATGACTTTCCCACGTTGCATGAGAACACATCCTAACCCTTTGCCTGAAACATCGCTGTAGATAACAAATCCATCCGAACCAGATGGTATTGTCAGAACAGGTGCCGAAATGAGTCTCCTCTTAAGCTCTTGGAAACTCTTCCCGCATTCTTCGCTCCATACGAATTTGATATCCTTCCGAGTCAGTTGAGTTAATGGAGTAGCGATTCGAGAAAATCCTTTTACGAATCTCCGATAATAACCAGAAAGCTACGTATTTCGATTACTGACTTAGGTTGCTCTCAACTGTGACTCATATCCCAATCTTGGATAGCACGTCACAATGACACCTATCAGTTTACTGTCGCACGAATATGGCGTCCCCTACGGAGAGTCTGGCTTCAGTACATTCCACAAAGGAAGTCACCAGATAAAGGCTCGGGTACAAACTTCTACCGTTAGATTTTTAACTCCTGAAGTTCAATAGGAGCCATTCGATATGAGATTTTAGAAGTGAGTTTTGTACCAGATTCAAGATCAATAAAGAATTTAACTTCACGTTCTGGGGGTAGACCGGGAAGTTCTTCAGGAAATACGTCAGGAAAGTTACTAACAACAGGAATATTATTCAAATTTGACGTGTCTTTATTCAAATCCATAACATGGGCTAAGAAAGCTTGACATCCATTTTTCAATAAATGAATGGCTTTATGACTTGATATGACAATGATTGATTTTAATGGCTTTGTTGCTTGAATTCGAACAACAGGTTGATTAGGAATATGAAAACTTACCACCTTACGAAAATAATCAATTTTGGCATGATGAGTAGTTAACCATTCAATTCCTAAAATCACGTCAAATACAAGTATCTTTAAAGAGATAAGGTCAACAGGTAATGTGATGGTGCCAACTTGGATCAAACAAGATTTATAAACAGTGGATGTGATGAAAGTTTCCCCTAACGGAGTCTCCACAGATAAATCAAAGTCTAATTTCTCCGGAGTCAAGTTTTAAACGTTGAGCACAAGCAGGAGAAATAAATGAATGGGTAGCACCGGTATCTAGTAAGGTATAAACTTCACATGAATTTATGATTAGCTTACCCGTGATCACTTCGTTTGGGTTCCTCGCATGTTGACCAGTCACGACAAACGCTCTTTCAGGAACCGTTGACTTTGACTTTTCTGGGGCAGCCTTTTGAGTCACCATCCCCGCTGGACTTGGTTTCGCTACAGTACAATCTCGAGCGATATGTCCTTCCTTTCCACAATTATAACATACCTTAAATTGTTGTGGGCAGTTTGGGCTGATATGTCCTTCTTTTCCGCACTTATAGCATATAACCGGTGGTCGTTTTCCTCCCTAGGAACCAGTTGATGCTGGTGCTGACGTCTTCGTATTGTCATTGTTGAATCTCCTCTTTTTAAAATCTCCTCCCGACTCGCTTCTTCTATTTTCATGGCCACGATTACCACTAGAGTGGTTGCCGTTCTTGTCTGTATTTTTCTTTCTCCGCTGGTTATCATTGTTCTGATGACTGTTGTCACCGGTATGATCCTGGTTGTGGTCCCTCGGTTGACCATACTCGTTATCTCGCTCTAATAATTGAGCCCTGTTAACAACATCTGAATAGAGAGAAAATTTATGAGAAATGAGATATTGACGTATGCCGGGTTTCAAACCTCTCAGAAACATCTGCGTCATATGTTCCTCATTCTCCACCAAATGAGGTGCAAACCTAGACAACTGTGCAAACTTCACCTCGTACTGGGACACCGTCATGTTATTCTGATCTAGTCTAATAAACTCTACTTTCTTTATATGACGAACACTTTCAGGAAAGTATTTGTCATTGAACAGTTTCTGAAATGCCTCCCAAGACATGCTGAGTGCGGCTGGATGGGTACGTTTCACAGACTCCCACCAGTAGTCTGCCTAGCCACGGAACATAAAGGTAGCGAATGGAACCTTCTGTTCCTCCGTGCATCCCAAGACATCGAATATCTTGATAATTTGCTTGACCCACGTTTCCGCCATGATCGGATCCGGCTTTCCTTTAAATTCTGGTGGTCCCAACTCTTTAAACTGCTTAGCTGTGACCAACTGTGCGTTGCCATTGTTTCTACCTATATTTTTAACAGGAATCTCCTTCGTCTGGTTTTGCATGAACCGCAAAAAACTTCTAAACATCTCATCGTTCATCGTCTGCTCAGTGGTGTTGTTCACAGGAGGAACATTGCCAGCTTGTTGCACGTTCTCTTTGTTGGTGAGTACAGGTGTCTCCACGGTTTCATTTACTCCACTATTAACATTCTCAGTCGACATTCTCAAATACTGCCATAAAACAAGGGTTAATTTAACAAATTAACATATCACATAATATCCCTATATTATGATCGACCAACAAATAAGCTTAGGTAGGACACACTAGCGAAGGATTTACTCGTCTCTCCCCTCCTAGTTCTATTCCCCGATCTCCGCCAGAGATCATATCCTAAGCTCTGATACCAACTGTGACGCCCCCAAAACAGGTATACAATCCATGCAACCCATTCTGAGTCGCCAAATACATGGTACAGAAAATAACTACAACTTTATTATTACAATTGTCGTGCAAAATACGACAACACATATAATGTGAGTTTAAATACAAATATTGTCATCTAGACAGTATTCATACTCAATTAAGTCCTCATTATACTTATTGATACACTATTTTGCAAAATAGTGAGGACTACTAAAACAACTATCTTGAACCATCATTCCACACCCCGACTAGTACTCGCTACATTCTCGCCTCCTGAGAAGAAAAATGGAACAACAAGGAAAAGGGTGAGCTCAACTAGCCCAATAAGAAATATTATGACTAAGATAATATACAACAAATTATCCTTAGCCTTCAACAGAGAAAAATTTAATAGAATACAATAGACAACAAGTTTTAAATCAATATTCGCAGCGGAAAATAATAATTCATAGAAGAGTTACGTATAGAATGAAATCTACGATTATCTATGAATTTAAAAGTCCATCATCAACATTTTATCCCTGTAACATCAATCAATAAATATCTGAAATCAAATAGTCATCTTTGCACTACAGGCCAAAGATATTCATCAGTTGGTCATGTTCATCTCAACACATGTTCATCTTTGCACTACGGGCCAAAGATATTCATCAGAAATCATTCATCTTTGCACTACAGGCTAAAAATATTCAGTTATATCATTATTTAAGACTGAGGATGATGAAAAATATTTTAAAGGAAACGAATCCAGTGAAACAAAATAATAAATATTAAGGATTCGTATTTCAGCTATTCCATGTCCAAAAATACCTCATAAATAATCATAGTGGAGTAAAATTCAAGAATGATCAAAACATGGATACAATCAAAGCTAGTATCCAGAATAGATATTTTGGACGAAAAGAAAAAAATTTCATTTTTCGTTGAATAGTAACTCGTGAATAGTAACTCATGAATAGTAATCCCGACATGAAAAGTTCTAAATTTGATAAAAAGTTCAGATCAATACTTCGGCATAATGATATTGAAGAAAATAATATCATTTAAGAATAAATAACATCCCTTACCTCGGAAAGACGGTACTTCTGATTGGAATACTAGATATAGTGTTGAAGGAAACTTGCACCGTATAGCAACACTCAAAGTATCAAATACTCACAAGAATACGCTCGATATAGAGAGAGAAATAGGGAGAAACTTGTGTTTCTGGTGTGATTTTCAATTCTAACCTAAGCACCCTACTTATAGGAAAATGCTTAGAACACCAAAGCAGAAAATTTAATATAATAATAATATATTTATCAAATTTTCCTTAGCCCACGTCTAGACATCTGGTCCTAGCCCATTTATATCACATGTTAGCCCACTTAAATGCCAAAAAACATTTTTCTTCAAAATAATAAATAAAACTTCTAAAAATTAATTATTTCGGAACTTCAGAACTTCAATAATTCATAATAAATAGCCATTTTATCAGAAAATTCGAATCTCGCGATTTTTTATAGGAAATTCAATTCTCTACAACTTTGCAGAAGAAAGTTTTTCCAAATTCCAAACAGAAATTAACCGAAATCTATAAACGGGCGATTTTATAGTCAATAATAAATTTTCGGTCAAGAATTGTGTCCACCAACACACAAAACATATGTTAATCATTTAATGCCACAAAAATACTCTTCCTCCTCATATACTCATATATCCCACATTCATTATAAAACTATCACCAATAATATATTTAAATGAATTATTTTATCAGAAAAAGATAAAATATTAATTTTCAACAATTGTCACATTAAAAATTTTTTCCATCTATATCCACATAAAATCAATATTTTCCTCATCATATAAATCAATAATTAATTATACACAAATAATATTACAGAATCACAATACTGGCAACCAGGCCGTTCCCAGGAAAGAGGGGGCTTTCCAATAAGGATTTCTCCTTACTGGCGCGCAATTAGATGACCAAACCTCTCCTTAGACAGATCTTTCTAGACATTGCCAATAATATTATCTAATAATATTATTCAAATAATATGAATTATTACTCCGATAATGGAAAATACTGCGTAGTGACAATTATAAAATATCAACATAGCAATTACTTAATCAATAAAATAAAATATTGAACAGTAATTACTGTAACCATTATTGAGTAATGCCTTCTTACGCAAGAATCAATAATTGGTGCAATATCGTGTGCTACTGTGCAACAACGCGTATTATCGTGTTTTAACCACCGGATATTCCAACAGTATTAACGGTAACAACTACGTCGCTATTTATAAACAACTTATTTTTGTCGTTTTCTTCATCCAATCGCTTTCCGTTATGGGGCCCACAAAAGACTGCGCCGTCGTACGAATATTCTCTGACAGTAAGAATATTCCACGACCAAGCGAATATTCCCCGACAACAATGAATATTTTATAACCACTTGCTTATTTAGAATATTTGCGCATTTTACCCATAACTAACCACATTAATCAAATCAACCCTTACTATTTCAGAATAATAAATAGAGAAAATTAAATTTCATTTATTAATTATTTGGGGTATTACAAAAATAAAGGTGCTAAATTGTAATAAGTCGAGTCCCTAAACGTGCAATTATCGAAACTATATTTTTCTATAAATAGAAGCTCATTTCTTCTTTCATTCTCACCAATTCACTAAGACTCATAAGAGCAACTATAGAGAGAGAAACTATAGAGAGAAAGAAGAAGAGTATTCTGTTACTTTATTATTGCAGTATCCAGTCTTCTACTAAGGTAAGGGGTCTTATTTATGGGGTACTATTCACTCGAGATATTATTTACGGGATACTATTCACTGGGAATATTATTTACAGGTTACTATTTACTCGGGTTATTATTTATGGGGTACTATTCACTTGGGGTATTATTTACGGGATACTATTTACTTGGGTAATATTCACTCGAGGTATTATTTACGGGATACTATTCACTCGGGTATTATTCACTCGGGGATACTATTCACGAAGTACTATTCATAAGATACTATTCATGAGGTACTATTCACGAAGTACTATTCATATAGTGCTATTCACGGGGTACTATTTATGAAGTACTATTCATGGGGTACTATTCACGATAAAAATTAATTTCTTTCTATTCAAAATTATTTTTGATACATAAATATCATTCTTGAATTTTACTCCACCTTTAGTTATCATGTTGACGATTTGGATATTCTTGAACTCTGGATAAAATAAATTATAAATTTCTAATATTTATCATTGATCTCACTTAATTGAATCCTTATATCATTGTCATCATTCTCATGTTTATATTGTGGTGAAAGTCATCTTTGGTCCGAAGTGCAAAGATGGACGGTTAACTATTGATTTTACAATATTATATCTTTGGCCCGTAGTGCAAAGATGGACATATTTATGACATGATCATGACCACTGGTGATACTAACGAATATCCTTGGCCCGTAGTGCATGGATAATTCGATGATCTGTTTGGCAGGATCATGACCATTGGTTTTACAGTTGAATGTCTTTGACCGTAATGTACTGACAGACAATTGATTGGTATGATCATGACCATTGGTTTTATAGTTGAATATCTTTGGCCCGTAGTGCAAAGAAAGACAATTGATTGGTATGATCATTGTTATTACATTTGAATGTCTTTAGCCTTTGGGGCAAGGATATTGAGTAAAAGTTCTATTAAGCCTTTGTGGCAAGGAGAAACTGTAGATTATTGGTTTTACAGTTGAACATTTTTATCCCGTAGTGCAAAGATGGACTGTTGATTATTGGTTTTATAGTTGTATGTCTTTGGCCCGTATTGCAAAGATGGACTGTTGATTTACATGATTATAAATATCAATTGTGAATTTAACTATAATCTTTGGTGGTTCAGGTGAAGACATGTGATTAAAGTTCTCTTTGTCTTCGGTACAAAAGAACTGTTGATGGATATTACGAGGATAAAATATTAATGATGGACTTTAATTTGGAGGAGATAGTATATGTGATGCCCCCAAATCTGGGTCCCTTCGAACCACGAATTCGGTCCGCCATGATACTACTATCGTCAAACTATTTATATTTTTCATTCATAACTTAATGAATATAACTTTGCTTATTTCAATTTAGAATATAAATTCATTCCATTACCAGGATCTGCACAATGACCCCAAACTTTTATAAGTTTCTAATCTTGGTCATTTACTATTCTTGTATTACATCACATTCGATGTTATATAAATATGCGGAATAATTTAAACTTTTTTAATCTCCTTTGAAAAATAATCTTTTATTGATGTATTAACTTGAATCGATTATAAATCCCTGAATCAAATTATTCTACGATTCACTCTATTCTATTTCCGTATAAACATTTACATCTCGATTCGAATTTCTCTATGTATCATATAGTATAACTTTACAACTGAACCTGTATTACACGTCGTAAACTACTATCATGTACATTTACTAGAACCTAAACATGGTTCAAGAGTATCTATTTAATTAAATAAATCAATCTCCTTTGATGTGATTGAACTTTATCAATCAAGTAGCATGTAACATTTACCGTGTATCCTTAACCGGTAAAAGTGGTAAGTTAAAACGTACACATAAACGTCTAACTTAGTCATAACTTCATACAACATCACCTATACTATATATTCATAGCACAATTTAGTTTGTAAGACATTATAAATCCAAACAACATATCATTGCTCAATATCCTAACAGTATTCCTTTGGACTTTAACATTCGAAAATCAAAATTAACATTCATCTCTATCACATAGCATGCTTCTTAACACATTACATAGCATATTGGTCATATATTACAAGTTAAAGTAATCATATAAGCATGCTTCAAACATCAGATTCAAAAATAGAAGTCGCTTATGACTGCTACACGGCGCAGCTACGCCGTGGCTAAGCTTAGGATAGGCGCAGCTGCGCCGTCCCCTAGCTAAGCCTAGACTCAGCTGTTGCCTTGTGGTTTCTGTCAGAACTTTAACACACTTAGAGACTTACACTTCTCATATATACTCACAAAAGGTCTTTACATACTTGTATGTCCACTTCAACTTCAACCTTATATATTAGGGACTTTAGTTTAGGATTTTCACGAAGTCAAAACCAAATAGGGTTATAAAATCACTAGGTGTACTAATTAGCCTTATGTTCTTATAAAGAGGTCACATAATCTGTATTATACATGCTCGTACATATTATATCTTTTACTCATAGCTAGCATCGTTTAACACTTTAAAACATGCTTTAACCTCGTGCTTAGTTTATTTCCATTATGTTTAACATATAAGACTTATGTTTAGAGACATAATGAAACATAACATGGCATCTCAAGCCTTTACAATCTAAATACTCATATGAAATGCAACTTAAGTTCGAAAACATGCTCGAGGTTGTCTTTAAAATCATTTTATCATAAATGATGCAATATAGCACATACAAATCATATTTTGGGATATTATAGACATAACATGACTTATAACTCTTTTAGAATCTAGATATCCATGTGATGCAACTAGATTTTGAAGATATGTTCAAGTTTACTTTTGAAACCATTTTTAGGCTCGAACTATGCAATCTAACATACATAAGACAACTTCAAAACTCTAAACATATGTAGTCAAGTCATGTTATCATGCTCGCAAGGTCAGAGTTTAAATCATGTAGTAGTCATGCATGTTAGTTCACTATGCTAAGCTTTTTCTTGAAAAACTTCTCTAACACAAAGCCTAATAAGGTGGTCATGAACAAATGGACTATGTACAATATAGCATGCTCATTTAGGTGTAAAATCAGTCATGTATAGATTACTAGGCTCACAATTTGCAAAACATAGTTCATTCTCAAAACTCAAAGTAAAAACTTTCGTCTAAACAATAGGCATTCATTAATCATGCAAATCTATTAAAACATGCTCAACGTAGATTAATATACTTGTATATACCCCTTACACATGCTTACATGCTAGTTTGAGCCATAACGATTAATTAACACTCAGCAGATTTCAAAATAAATAGCCCAACTGATCTCAGGAACCGGCGCAGCGCAGCTGCGCCTTAGTTTTAATACAGCGCAGGTGCGCTGTACCTGGTTCGAGCCAGGAACAGTAAACCTCGGCAACTCTTTAGCCAAACCACATAAATTACTCACGAACTCGATTCTTAACATTCCTATTACAGTTGAAACATATGTATATGGTCATATAACAACTATATAACCTTTACCCAATCTCATTAACATCCAATTCCATGAATTCAAGAATTTGAATTTTAAGAGTTCAAGAACTCTGTTTACAGAAATCGAAAATGGAAACAAGGAAGAGAACTTATACCTCTGCACCTGTGAATTAGCTTGCTCTTAATGAACTCCCAATGTCTTAGAATGTTCTCAATCTCTTAGAAATTCTCAGCCAACTCAAGCAACACAAAGAATGCAGGGAAGAGTTCATTTTATAGAAAATCCATTGACCATGCCCAACCATTGTCCAAGAAATCAAACGAAAGGATAGAAGAATTGCATGAAGGTTAACAAGGAGTTGGTGATTAGTTGGTGATTTGCATCATGACTCCCACTCCCCCCCCCCCCCATGATCATTAGCTAGGAGGTTTTGGAAGAAAAGGAAGAACATAGGCCTTAGCCTTTGTTCTACACGTGACTGAGAATTAAGGAGCAATTGGGACACACATTTTGGGACAATCAATATAACTTAACATTCATGTATACTTCTACACATTTTCACTCTTCTGTTATATTTTAATACACATATCAACCATATATTATAACTCAATGTCGCCATATGATTTAACATTTCAAGGTAGTAGATGTTATGCAACATACATATAATCCATATACATTTTATTTTAATGTCTACCCACATGCATATTGTTACATACACATTCCATGATATATTTATATCATATAATTTCAATATGCTTCATACAATATTGTTTCATAAAACTTAATATATAGTAACATAAAAGTCACACTAAACTATATATTATAGTTGTATTATTGCTCATATGCACATAATTGTCAATATAATTTTATTATATTAATAACTTATTTATTTATGTTAACTAAATAAATTATTCACCTCCTTGATTAATTACCACTAATATAATTTAATCCATTTCTTACTGATGAAATTATGGATTTTCATAACCATTGATTATTGATAATATTCTTATTATATTTATAACTATATTACAAATAATAATAATCATATATTATTATTTAATTACTAAGTAATTAATATTCTACCACAATTAATTAATATTAATTAATGGTCCACTTAATAATTCCGTTGTCGCACATAACGTACTTTATTTCATGGTTTATCAGTGTCACACATATCACATAATTATTCCATTTAATTTCCAAAGTGAAACAAATTAGTTTTCTCCAACTGACCACTGGCACAGCTGCGCCAATTTGTACTGTTGGGACGGCGAAGCTGCGTCGTGCCCTGACAGTGCCAAGACTAGTTTAGCTTCAGCCCGTGCCAATTTTAATTGCTAAACTTGTTTTATACTACATGAATTACTACTCACAAGAGTGCTACTACAAGTCTAAGAGCGTACTCATTAAATACATGAAATTTCATGATCAACCCGATTAATCTTCATAATTCCCGTTTTAACTTACTTAGTGAATTTTCTCATTTCGCATTATGCCACACAAGGCATTTCACACTTCTCATTCTCAATTCACACATTTTAATACGCATTGATCTAATACGAATCAATTGCATTAACCAACTCAAAAAACAATAACACTTATATTCACATAAATAGTATTCCCATTAATATATTCCTTTTATACTACGTGGAAATTTTCGGGTATTACAGATTCCACATCCTTGGTCACTATATTCCTTAATAATTTAACGATCACACTTTGAGTTTTAAAACTCTATCTCCCTTATTAGTTTAACCAATAATACGTCCTTTTTACGGTTTTATACCACCAAAATCACAAAACTCGAATATAACACATACATACATTCCTTTAATCCTCACTTCTCACCGTGTATCAATCTACTAAATAATTCTCGAACCACTTTAAAGGTATATCAATTTTCTTCTCTCATCATCTACATACATATATACCAGTCTAAACCTAGCACGCGTCAATCCTTAAATAGTATTCAATATAGTACACTGAGTGGTTTCCCACAAACAACCAACAAATTAGTTTCTGTCTCGTCTACACTGTTTTCACCGTGAGTTAGATCGGTTACTAATTCGTATATACCTCCGCTCTCTGAAGAAATTGTTTAGCCCAGCTCCTATACATTCACCATTAAAGAGTACAGCTGCACTACCTTAGACTTGATACGTACCCGTATAAATACTCAAGAAATTGGTGATTATCAAAGATATTTAATGTCACAAACTAATAATTTCACATAAATTATTTAACATCAATAGACAAATTCATATCCATCTTCTTTACTAATTTATCTCTACAATTTATAACAAATATATAATAACGATATATATTTAAAACACAACATCACATATTACATAGCTCATATACCTTATGTAACACAATATTACATATCTTATATACCCTATGTAACACAATATTACATACCTCATATCACATAAATATATATACTCTTTCGAACCCAACTCATGCTTTAAGAATTTTATTTACTAAATTCTTATTTTAATATTTTCTAAAAAATTCGGGTTCTTACAGTAGACATTATGTTCTACTTGACTCTTCTAATGGATTATTGTTTCCGCTACAGTTGTTGATCTAAAACTTGTTGTCCATTGTATTTTATCATATTTTTCCCTATTGAGGACTACGGATAAACTGTTCTATATTATCTTAGTCATAATATTCTTTACTGGGCTATTTATGCTCACCCTTTTGCTTCATAACTTGGCTCTGATACCATTTGGGGCAAGTTGTATTGTTGTTCTAATTGCTGAGTAAGACTCTTTAATAAATAACTCTTTCATTCTTTCAAAAATTTCTTCTTTTCATTGTTCTGAAGTCACATAGCTTACTGTAGTCTACCTTGTTCGTGTATAACCTTTGTAAGTCTCAAGGGTGAGCAGTGTCTGGTTATATAACATAGGTATGTGTCTGCTTAAGGTAAGAGGGTATGCATGAAAGAATCATGAGTAAGAATTATTTTTGAAGTTAGTAAAGATGAGTCGATTATTTAGGTTTAGCTCCTCATTTAGTAACAGGTCTGCTTTGCCTCCTGTTCCAGACATAGTTAACCAGGAAGAACACAGTTATGAAAACATAAGTTAAGTTTTACATGATTGGAATATTCCGAGAGTCTCTCCTAGAGAAATTTATCAATCAACCTTCTTTGATAACTTCAAAACTGATTACAATGTAAAAACTGTTAAAAAATTTTATGCCATTAATAAAGAATATGAAAATTACAGCCTCGTATCTCCGGATGTTATTAAAAAACATAGGAAAAAAGGCTATAATTTTATTCATATAGGACTTGTTCAAGTTGCAGTTAAACCATTGAACATTAAAGGAATCAATTCTAGTATCTACCTTTGCCTTAGAGATGCTAGATTTCTTAATTATCATCCAAGTATCATTGGCATTATGGAATCAAGTCTGCATAATGTTCCAATCCATTTCAATTGCTTCCTGATTTCACTTTAAGCCTAAGTGATCACAATTTATTAAAAGCTTTGACATTAAATATTAAAATTACTGGAGAAATTACTCATATGATTGAGGGTTCTCAACCTCTTGCTTTGATTTGTAGGATATGTTATAAGACCATGAAAACAAACTTAAATGTTCATGCTCTTAATAAAAGTCCTAAAGATTAAACTGTTTTAATTCAAAGTTTAACTAGTGATGCTAATGTTCAGATCCCGAGAACCATCCTCTAGAAAGACATTACGCTACCTAGTCAATGGACTTTACCCAGTGTAATACCTCAACAAACCATCATTAACAACTTATTAAATATTGAAAATGTTAGACAATTTTCTGATGGAACGGTTAAAATAAGTTTTGAACACACTAGAAGGCCAGTAATAATAAAAGATTTTACCAGTTCTTCAGCACCTTCAGTTCACACTCAAAGAGACACTGAAGTTCTTAGTAACCCTTCTATTAGGGATATAAGAATGAAAGGTATCCTTAATCAAGGTCAAACTAGTCATCCTTGTTATACTCATGATGATCCATTTGAAGAAGAGGGTTCTTCTTTTCTAACTCCTTCAGAGTTTCCTACTCAGTCAGACATTGATGCCCCCATTAATAATCAATTAAGAGTCATTGAAAAGGAATTTAAATTAGATTGGGATATTCTTGTTAAAGATTTTAATTCCAAATCTAATAAAGAAAAAAATAAATTTATTTCGTTCTAATCACCCTACTGATAAAGAACGGGATAAGGTTATTAATAGATGGAAACGATTTATTAATAATGAAAAGATGAACATTACTTTTTAAGATTGGTATGATCAGTATCAAGGTAAATGTAATGTTATAACTAAAACACAGTGGGTTAAAGAAGATAAATCAAAGGTTTCTTCTAGTCATCCTCCTCAAGCAAAAGTTAACTCCTTCTTCTTCAGAACAAATTGTCAGATTTCATTATGGTGCATGGAATCCTACACAATTAAATTACAGTACTATTAAAAAAAATTCTTTCTTTAGTCTTATGTATTAATAAATTTCAAAGTGACCTACTAAATCAAAAGTTCCTAGTCAAAATAGATTGCAAATCTGCAAAGTTTATTCTTGAAAAAGACTTTGATAATATTGCCTCTAAGCATTCATTCTCTAGATGGCAAGCTTTGTTAAGCATTTTTGATTTTGAGATTGAATATATTAAAGGGAGTAACAATTCAATTCCAGATTTTCTTACTCGTGAATTTATTAATACAGGTACCATATTGTCACTATGAGTGTATGAGGAGGTTCTTCTTCTCGAGGTCAGGGCCGCCTCTCAAGCCCAAATAAACAATTAAAAGGAACTTTAGTTCCTCATCTAGTTAGCCCAGTTCCTCAGCCCAATCCAGTTAATTAATTTCAGGTCCTTGGTACAGTTCCCAAGCCCTATTCTTCTATCCTAGCCAGTAACCCTAAGCCAGTTGATCCTTTCTGCAATCAAAAGAGGGCATCCTCCTCACAATCATCCCTCTTCTCAGTACATCCTCAAATAGGATAATCACTTATTTCATATAGAACCACATATGAAACCAAAAGATGACCCAATTAAGCTTGCTTCCCAGTATTTCCCTACTAGATGGCGCTTTGTTCCTCTGGCTCCTTATAAATCCCTTGTGTATTATAAGGATATTCTTCTTGAAATCGAGTCAATCTTCATCAAACCTATTTATACTAGGGATGATGAATCCAAGGTTCTCTATCATTCACTCTACATTAAACAAATCATTCAGATCACTGACTGGGTAAATCATCCATCTGATCTTAAACAGCTCTATACTCAAAATAACTTGTTCTGTTATTTCGATTATATGGAAGCTTGGAATAAGATATTCCTCTATCAGAATGAATCCCAAAGTCACTCGTGGTTTTTATAATTTGACCACAAATTCAAAAGTCAGATTCCTTTCTGGTTTACTCTTTGGTGGTCAAGATTTGGGTATTCCTTCGACCTGCTCTATGACCCTCTTAAAGCTCAACTCAGTCATTTCTATAATCATAATAAACATCAACCAAAATATGATGGCATCCCTGCTCTTCTTCAATTTATTAGTAAATATAAAGTTCCTTGGATTCTTAAATGGCAGTACGTCATTCAAGCCCCAACTAATGTAACAAGTTTTCAGTCTCCACAATTTAGTTATTTAACAACTCAAACCACCGTTTCACGAGTTACTCATGTTTCCCGTTAATTCTTTGTCAAATGGTGCGATAAATTTGATGTAAATAGAATTGTAAGTCAAGTCCAGAAAGAGTTTCCTTCTATTCCTATCCCTGCACTTCCAGTTAGTTCAATCCCTGCCAAAGGGTCTTCTAGTAAGTCAAAAACGTCAAAATCTAGTCCAACAAGCTCATCATGCTCCCTTGAGATTTCTAATATGAAAAATTATTCCAGCAAAGATCTAAAGTTAATTGCCCAGGCCATTCATGAAAGAATTGATGAATTACACGAAGATGCATCTGCATGCTCTTCGTCCTCTTCCAGAAACACTTCTTTCAGTAAATTTGAAGATGATGATGATCCTTACGACACTATCAATCTTCATGATGCTCATGACCCATTTGCCTGACGTCTCAGTCACAGGCACCTGCTCATGCAGCCACTTAGTCAAAAGATGTCGTTGCTTTTCACCGAAAGCAGCTCTCAGTCACATGCACCTGCTCATGCAGCCATTTAGTCAAAAGAGGCTCATGCTTTTCCACCGAAAGCATGAGATTCTGGCCTCTTTAGTCAAAAAGTCGCCGAAAGCGTCAAAAATTTGCCGAAAGTGTCCATGGATATTGTTTTACTGTTCATCAAGAGTAAATATTGTCTATAATCATTCACTTTTTGTAATAGTAAAGTTGTAATTGTTCTTTCCTTATTCTATAAAATGAAGTTGAACTTAGTTAGGAAGGCAGACTTAAAAAGACTCAGAGTTCCTTCTCTGACGAATCTTTAGACTCTCTCCCTTCTCCCTTCATCTATCTTCTTCAATGTTCAATTAAACTTGTTAGTCACTTTAATATTTTGTACTTGTAAATATTTCTTTATCAATAAAATTGTATTTTATATATATATATATATATATATATATATATATATATATTGCATTTATATATATCTGTTTTAACTACTTTCACAATGTAGATATTTAATTTTCCAGCATGTGGACTAGATTTGTCTAAATCTAACTATCTCTAATTTTGACCAGTTCAAAAGTGACTAAACTAGAACCGTAGAAGCTAGAATGGCATAAATTTATTCAAATATAGTTTTCTTTCTAGCTTTTGTACATATTACTCATTCATGTGAGCCTAGGAATCATGTAATCGAAGATTCAGCCTCTGAATCTAGATTCGGTTCCCACGATGGACATTTCTTAGCTGGAACTAGCTTGTAAATTATCTACGGTATCTGGATATACTTGGATGACTATCATGCCCATAAGGAGTTCGGCACTGTTATGTATCTTACTTTATCGAAAATGCTTCGCATCTCAAAAATAAAAGTAATCAAGCTGGATACAGAATAAAATGGAAGTATCAAAGGCCTCAATTACTATTGAGCATAAGGGTTTGAAAACATGTTTTCCAAAACTTCAGTGCTATATCTTGTTAAAAATGAACTTTTATATACAAGTAAAACTCTTTGTATATAGGTACAAATGAGGCATAACAATACTTCCAGATAATTGCACATAGGCCCAATACATACACACACACACACACATGCAGATAAACAAGTTAATTGAAAAGTTGCAGTACCCGTGTTTTCACAGAAGTCGGGGGGTTCCTAACACCTTCCCTCGGCCTAATCAAGCCCCGAACCTAATGAATCTCGGTGCCCAAGACTAGTTAAACAGTGTCCAACCTTTGGGTCTTTGTGCAAACCATTTCAAAATCGGTTGAGTTGGTACAACCATTTCAAATCTACCAACTGGCGACTCTAAAAGCCAAATCGTCGACATTTATATGTCGGACCTTTTTAAACTTGTATTTTCAAACGAAACACCAAAGGGCAAGCACAAAAAGGGATACAAATTTTCCCGACGTGATAACAAGCATAAATAAATATAGGGATAAAGGTTCACCTTGTCGTAGACCTCTTGAGCTAGCAAAATAACCGGTAAGAGAGCCATTAACTTTGATGGAGAACATTGCAGTGGACACACAAGCTTTAATCCACTTAATGTAAGAATTTGAGAAGTGATAAATAGATAGAATGTCAAATAAGCTTTCCGTAGGTCAATCTTGAGGGCGCATCTAGGAGGGCTAGAAGCTCGATGATAGTTCCTGAAAAACTCTTGGGCAATGAGAATGTTATCGCTTATATTTTTACCCTTTACAAAAGTTGACTGGGCCTTATCAATAATGGATGGCAGCACTTCTTTGAGCCTATTGGAAAGGATCTTTATGATGCATTTATAAATGGTATTGCAACACGCAATGGGTCTGGAATTAGCCATAGTTGTTGGATTAGGACATTTAGGCACAAGAGCAACAGATGTGGAGTTTATTCCTTTAGGCATCCTTCAGAAGGTGTAGAAGGATTGAACAACTCTTGAGAAATCAGCCCCCGCAATATGCCAACCATGCAAGAAGAAGTTCACATTGAACCGATCAGGTGCAGGACTTTTGTTTCGTTTCATAGAAGATAGAACTTTATAAATTTCATTGTTAGAGATAGGAACAGCTAACATAGTGGCTTGGTCTTGGCTAATGGTTTTTTGAAGGCCACAACCTAGGTTAGCAATCCCATAATAAGGGGGCGTAATAACCAAGAATTTTTAACTCACATTATAAATAAATATATTAATTAAATATTAATGATATTGAAAACTTTGTGACATGTTGTAATTAAGTATATGAACAAATGGATATTATGATTATTTATCAATGATGATAAATATGAGATAACCTATGTGAAGCATGTATATGATTTAATAAATATATGTGTTATAATGTGTATATATTTATAAAGAGAATTAAAAAGGGAAAGTTACATAACCTAATATATATTAGGTATGAGAATTAAATAACCTAAGGGTTATGGTATTGTAGAATATTAGTATTTAAGATATATACTAGCCCTAAGAGATTTATTTTAAATATCTTAATTAATTAATTTTATAACTTAATTAAAGCAAGTCTAATTGGGTTATAAAAATTAAATGTACATGAGTAACCAATTAAATTCCAAAATAAATGGAATGAAAATCCTAATTAAATAATTGGGGTAATGTAAAAACTTAAGTATTGGACCATGCCATTTCACATAGCCCAAACTAATTAATTTGAAAGCCCAAACAATTTAATTTAAGCCCAATCTTTAGCCAAATTGTTAAGGGACTTTTTCGAAATTTAATAAAGTAAAATATTACAATAAAAATAAACCAAAAAGGGAAAGAAAAAGGCCCAAAAAATTCGACCAAAGAGGAAGAGAAAAAGGGACATATGATTTTATCATTTCCAAGCTCCTTATTTTCAAAGTTTACTTTCACACTCAACTTAGGTGTCATTTTTTTATTTAACCAACACTTTTATCCAAGTGTGCAAGCAAGCTAATGTAGAAACAAGAGAGAATGGGAGATATGTTCCTTAATTTACATATAGATATACAAAATATATTTATACATATTTTACTAACATTTATTTCCTTTCTCTTTCATCTATACTTCCTAAAATAGCAAAAACAAAAGAAAAAGAGAGGTAAGAAAGAGAGAGAATTCGGTTGAAGAAAGAAAAGATGAAGGATTTTTTTCATCTTTGATGCACCCAAAGTTTAGATCCTAATTTGGAAGATCAAGAAAAGTAGCTCAAAGAACAAGGTAATACCCTAAACTAGTTACTTCCTTTTTATTTTGTTTGATTTTGATGAAATAAAGGGCTTATGTTGTTGAACTTTGAAACTCCTGATCTACGTGGATCTAGCTATTTTTGAAGTTAAAATTTAGATCTAAAGGAAGAAAATGAAAATATGTTTTGAAAGGTAGAAAACCCTAACTTTCTCTTCCTTTGATCAACTACCATTTAAGATCTACACCTTCTTTTTGTGATCCATCAAAGAGGGGTGCTAGATATGTAAGTTACCTACTAAAGCCAAGTGGTAGCACACAAAAATGACCAATTTTCAAGCCATGGGGGTTGTTTTAAGCAAAATAGTCTAGTTTTTGAAAAAGGAGAAAAATGGACTATTTTTGGGCAGTTCATAGTAGGGGTGTTTTCGTCCGTTTATTGTACTTTAAAAATTTTGGAAAAATTTGAGATGTTAATATGATGAGCTAACTGCATCCTCCCCAAAGATGGCGAGTTTTGGATGTGTAGGATGAAAGTTATGGATTTTACGAGAAAGGACTACTTAAAAAGTAAAAGGGAATAACTCTTCGTTTGTAACTCCAAAAATGGTAAAATTTTTACAGGAGGTACATATACATGACAAGAACATCTTCTGAACGCTTCGAATTTTTTGGACAAAAACTCAATTCATGAACATTGTAGCAATATCCGACTGTTTTGGCCATTTTCACCATAATAAACGAAACTGAAAAATTCCAGAAATGTTATATGTTTATAAGGATAATATTAACTGATGTTTCCCAAAAAATTAGAATTTTTAGAACTGTTTTGGTATTTTTCATAAATGTGTTGGAGTTATGGATTTATGGATAAAGTAAGTTATGTAATGTTAAAAATTGTAAAAATATGATTTTATATCTTAAAGATCCATAATGTGATATAATCATATTTTTGGGAGGGTACTTTGGTTATTGGTAATAAAATGTTATGTGTTTGGCTCTTTAAGATTATTAAATAAATGAATTAGTAAAGGATAATCAATTAAAATAAAACTGTTTATGAGTTTAATACATGATTAAAATACTATTATATAACTAATAGTATTAGATTAAAATATTATTAAATGATTAATAATATTAGATTAAAACCTAAATCAAAATATTATTAATATAATTAATAATATTATATTAAACTATTATTAAATGATTAATAATATTAGATTAAAATATTATTAAAGGATTAATAATATTCAAAATTAATTAAAATAATATTAAGAGATTAATAATATTAGATAAGGATTAAAATGTTATTAAAAGGTTAATAATATTAGTAAGTGAGTAAAGTATTGTTAGTTGAATAATAATACTAAGAAGGAAATAAAATATTATTAAGAGTAATAATATTAGATGAGTTTAAGATAATATTTTTTTAATAGTAATATTATCAAGGAATGATAATATTACTAAGGGATTAATGTAATGTCTAATATTTAACTATGTGACTAAATGTTAGACAATTTAGTATAGAGTAATAATATTATAAGTAATGTTATGAGTAATTATACGAGATGCTAATTGAAAGAATCAATGAAGGTCTTTGCGAAGGAAGTTAATTTAAATTGCTTAAGTGGATAGTAGAATTACGTAGCAATAGACCACGATTAAGGCAAGTTCTCTAACTCAAACGTGAGTTATTATTTTCAAAGCATGTTAGTGGATAATTATTGTTAATTATTTCACATCCTTAATGATTATTGTTAATAGCACTTTGTGCCATTGAATTCTTGTTCTATTATTATTGAACTGTGAATTAATTAAAGTTATTTCATGCATGAACTGTTTATGAGATAGATCTATGCTAGTTGTGTCAGCTAGATCGAATATGTTTAAATTTGTTAAATCAAATATGTTTTAAAAGTTGTTCTTAACCAATTGATTTGGTAAGGACTCGAGATTGAGAAAAAGAACAATTTTATTAAAGCATTGTATTGGAAAACAATTGTTGCTTGACTATTAAGTTTTTATGCATAATACACTGGGTATGAAAGGTTGATCCCCTTGACTACCAAAACTTATTAAAAGTGCCAATTTAAACACTGACAACCTTAATATACGTTCATGGTTATTTCAAACCAGTCAACATCTATTAATCAATTGTTCGAATATTCAATTATTGAAACTTAATTCATATTCTTTCACAATCGATTCTATTGTTGAACATTGAAAGTTAAATTCTTTTCTAATCATGATATATCTCCCTTGTATTTAAACTTGCTAAGCAAGTTAGTTGCTTACTCTTGCTATATCATGACGCTTATTTCAGCTAAGCTAAAGACGTCCAAGAAGGACAAGGGTAAGAGAAAAGTCGAAGAATAGTTTAATGAGAATGTTTAAGTGTCATGATACTTTGATGTAATTTGAATATGTAAAAATTTTATAATATTAAGGGTATGTTTTAGTTAAGGTTAAGAAGACCTTGAGATTATAATGTAAGACTTTATATTAATGAACAATATTTGTTTATTATTCCGCAATATTTATAGAATGTGTCTATTGATGATGAATCGTGAGCACTGAATCTGAGGTTAAAGAACCTGGATTTGGGGGCATTATAGGGGGTCATTGGAAGAACAGGACAAATTCTTGAAATAGTCGACAACAACATTTTCAACAGTAACTTGCCTAGTAACAAGGACCCCATCAGAGTTTTGAATAGATAGGATTTTATTAGAATTCCATCTACTTTTCACCATGTTATAGAAGAAATTGGAATTCCTATCACCCAAAGAAAGCCATGTGGCTCTAGATTTTTGTTGCAGAAGTGTTTCCTCTTTGTCAATAGCAGTCCATAGTACTTTTTCTAGATTAAAAGAGTAGAGTCCTGAGGATTAGAGGATAAAGAGGATTAAACTTTGTAAAGGGATTCACTTGCCAATTTGACAGAAGAAGATAGGTTCCCAGCAGAGTGGTTAAGAGCAATCAGAGCCCTCTTGGTTCTTTTCAGCTTTTCAGTAAGGATAAAGAATGAGTTGCCATGAACAGGCATGCCCCAACTATTTTGTACACAATCATCAAACCATTATGTGAGAATGGCCTTGATGACATCCCATTTTCTAGATAATGGACAAAAAGTTCAAGTATTCTTAAAATAGGCCAAACGCCAATTGAATTGGCGTTTTAATTTGAAAATCAAAATTCAGACGCCAATTCAAGTGGCGTTGGACCAGAAATTAATAAATTACCTTAATCAAATTATTATATTAACTTAATCAACTTTTTTTAAATAGACATTTTTTATAAAAAAAAAAATAAATTTTAATTAAACGTTTTAAAAAAACAAATTTTTTTTAAAAGGCGCAAACGCCAGTTTAAGTAATGTTTGGCGTAGGAATTTTTTTTAATATGCAACTTTGAAAAGATGGGTGAGGAGAGAGAGAGGGTAAATGCCAATTCCATTGGCGTTTGATTTTAGTTTTTTTTAAAGCAAAGATGTCATATGAGAAAAAGTGATGCCCAAGTTAATTATTAATAGGATTTTGAACGGATACAAAAAAAAAATCAACGCCATTTAAATTGGTGTTAGATTCATATGTCTGACATATTTGCTTTCAATGCTTTCTTTCCCAGAAAGGTCAAGTGATATCAAAATATTTTTTTGTCCTTCCTCTGTAATTAGCATTGGAAATGAAAGAGAATATAAGACTTTATCTTAAGTTAGGATGGTGACAATGATTTTGGCATGGCCAAAGGTTGAAATGGGGCTTTATACAAACAATATTAATAATGGGGACGTGTATCATTGCTCCTGAATTTTATTTGTATTTCATATATAGAGTAATTATATTGCTCCATCCCACCAAGTCATATGGGATTGTCTCCCATCATTACTGATTTGAAATGTCTTTGTCAGATTATTGGTGGCGCTAGCTCCTTATACTGTAAAACGAAGAAAATAAGCAAGAAGAATCCATATGTTTTCTTGGATGTATCAATTGAAATGAATATTGGGTCACGAGATTAAAAACAAGTTGGTCATGTTATTTTTAATTTATTTTGATGCTTTATTTCAACTTTAAAAGCAACAAAGTTCATCTCAGTGTTTATTTTTCTACCATCTCACTTAACTAGTCTCTTTTAAACAATCTCACTTTCTCCTTTCCATTTCTTCTTTTTCTATTTACTTGCAAGTAGGATTATGGCTGATGGTGACTGGATTCACCCCGACTCTATTGATAGATTAATATTAACTCTCCAGTCTTCCCATCGTTCAGAAAATATATGGCAGGGCTGAGTATGTATTATTTATATTTATAAGATTTATAATAATAACTTAATTATTATTATAAGTATTATTATTATTATTATTATTATTATTATTATTATTATTATTATTATTATTATTATTATTAGCCCATTAAATTATAATAGGCAGTAAACGTGGCAGACACATTTTAAGTGTACAGAAGATTAAAGGTTGTGTTTTAAGGAATTCACTCCTAGCAATGGACAGTGAAGAGGTTTACAAAGTGATCAAGGCCGAAAAATGAGCTTAGACAACTGACAATAAAGCAAATTTAACATATTAATTTTTGGGTTCCAAATTTTTATGTTAATTAACTAGTAAAATATCGCTCACTGATTTGCCCAAATAGTGAGTTCACCCGTTAATATAGTTAAGGCTTCCATGAATTCAATTATAATAGGCATCATTATAATTAATTTTATTATTATTATAGTAAGAGGAAGTAAACAACCTTTTCAAATGACCAAAAAAAGCGATGACATGCTTGACTACAATCTTGGACACGTGACTCTTAGATGAGATTATAAGTATTATTATAATCTTGTTATAAGTATTATTATAATTATAGGCACACTACAAAAAAAATGGGACTTTAGGAACAACTGATTTTCGTTGCTAAATGTGACAAATTTCGTTGCAAAAAGGTTTTGACAACAACTTTATTGTCGTTGCGTCTTTCGTTGTGCAATGAGCGTTGCTAATTATTTCGCAATGAACATATTTTTTTCGTTACCAAAAGTAATACATTTAACAACGAAATTTGGCTTTCGTATAGAATCATCAATCCTTTAGCAACAAAATGTATTGTTGCAGAATAATTAAAATTTCGTTGCTAAAAACCCCATTTCGTTGCAAAAGCCTGGTAATCGGCAACGAAATGAACTTTTTTTTTGGCAACGACCATGCATTTTAGTTGCAATTGACACCATTTTACAACGACATTTTTCGTTGCAGTAAATTATGAAAATTGTTGCCTAAGCTTACTTTCGTTGTGAAATGTAAACTTTTTAGCAACAATTTTCGTTGCTGATTATATTATTTGACAATGACATTTTGCTGAACCAGCAACGAAAATGTTTGGTGCTGATTATTTTTCAATAGCAACGAAAGTCGTCGATTAGCAACGCCATTAAATGTTGTCGTTTCTTTATATGTGCAACGAAAGTTGATATGATTTGCAATGATAAAAAATGTTGCCTTTTATTTTAGTATTAACAACAATATCCTCTCCGTTATTATTAGGTTAATTTTTTATTGCCAAATATTATATTTTTAATGCCATTAGCAACGAAAATATGTTGCTAAATGTATAAAAAAATTGTTGCTATATTTAAACTAATTCAATGCTTTGGTAAGGAATTATATTGTTGCCAAATCAAAATTTTACATTCTTTTTGTGTACCTGGCTGGCTTAATGTCCCCATAGCAAATAATGACAAAAATACAAAAAACGAAAATATTATTAACTTAATAAAATCATCCACTACATAATCATTCATTATCTTTACAATTAATCATCTAAAGCTACCACAGTTCTTCAATCAAAGTATATATCTACAAAGATAGTCATTATGCTAGAAAGACATGTCAAAACAGTTGCAGAAAGACTAATAATAAGCTTCAGTGATAGAGTGGTGAACAATCTCTTCAACTTTATCAGAATTGAAGTGGTGCACCAAAAGTTGTCCACATGGTCTTCATATATCCCCCTCTCAGATGGAGCTAGTCGGGAGAGAACCTACAACAAGCATCATAAAAAAATCACAAAATATAGACACCCTTACATATATCAAAATAATTAGGTAGCACAGGATTGCAGACACTATAGGGCTAGGTTCCATAAGGGATCTTTTTAAAGAATAATGATTCTAGACGCGCTTCATATTTTCCTTGCAGCCCATTTATCATTTGCTATAAATTAATATGTAAACTGAGTTCAACTATGTAACTTCTCAACTAGCAAAAAAAAACACTATAACTTCCCCATAAAATAGCTTTCTCCATTCCATCAAACAACATCTTCGTATCATTAATCCATCCACATTTCATGTACATAAATTAGAATTTGTTACACGTAAATTAGTTTCATACCCAAGTTTAATGCTCAATGAGTGAACTTGTACTATGAAGGAGATTATTCTGTACCATAAGAAGATGATATAAGTAGGTAGAAGTAATTCCACAAACCTTCCTATAAGAAACTGAATTATGGATGACAATACGGAAAAAGAAGAATTACACATACTTGAGCAAGTTAATAACCAATTACGGCACAAAATATTTCACCACATGCATAGTAGTAACCCCTCCAAGAAGGTCACCAATGTGTATTTTGGACTTAGAAAGTGTCTTGTTATTCTCCAAAAAATTTCCAGCTTGAATAAGTTTCATCTCACTTACTGATTTTGGTATAACTGATTTTTCTGTCAAATAGAAAGGAATTGCAAGAACTTAATCGAATGCACAACATTAAAAAGTCAAACTGCATAGAAGAAAGCAATTCAAACACACCCAAAAAGAATAGGCTCCTTGAATACCTACATAAATGTGTTTGTGTGGTTTTGTGTGCGCGTGTTTGTGCTTGCACAAGACTACAATTTCATATATAGTATATATACTATTACAGTCATCATGGAGAATTTGAAAATTAAAGTTAACCCAAAATACATAGTTTCCTAGCACCAAATAATCATGTAGAAATAAAATTTATAGTCTAAACCAAAAAATATCTCAATCTAATCCAAAAGTCTGAATTAACAAACAGACATATTTTTATTCGAAACACCTGTTCTTTTAAAATTTCCTTCCTGTATAAGCATGACACGTCACAGTCCAAACTACTGAGAGCTGATTTTACGAGCATAATAAGGGACCCAATAATAAAAATTATAAACCCAAAGGCAACATAATATATAGATTATAAAAATCATCACCATTTGATGCTAATCAAGCATGGAGCTCAATTAGACACTTTTTATAGCATGACAGGTATTCAAAATGTATCCAGTAGTTTGACTCAGAGCACTGAAATTTAAAAACTAGTTAAAATGAATCCATGATCACACTTCAGACCTCAAAAACATATATAGTCAAAAAAATATTAAAGTTATAAATTGCTAACCTTAAGGCCATTCGGCAACAAGCCTTTGCTTAAGAGTCGCAACGTTAGTAGATGATGCAAAGTTTTGTGACCATATTAGTTCCATCAAAGATTCTGAATTTAAGTTCAATATCCTCCGCTCTTTCAGCCATAATAGCACTTTTGCTCCACCAAAATTACAGGTCAAATGCAACAAAATGACAAAAAAATCCAGTCGAGGAACTAATGTAGTCAAGTTGGAGGTGTTCTACGCTCTTGCTTAATACCAAAAGCACCAAATTAGAGAAAAGAAGAAAAAGAGAGAACACAAAAAAGGAAGTATCCGCGATAACCATGGTTTACAACTGCTGTAACGTCCACGAATTTGAAACTCCTTATTTAATTAAATATGTGATTTTATTTTTAATGAGTTAGTTTTTTTGAGTTTATTTAAACCTTATGTGGTTATGTGAATTTATGAAATGATTAAAGGGAGTCACTCATAGTTATTTAAATTAGTGGACTAACCCTAAGGTTTTTAATATCAAGAAATTGATAGGATTCTTAATGTTTAAATATTCAATTTATTTGAATATAGTAGCAAGAGTTGAACATATTGAATAATTGCAATTATGAGTAATTGATTGATAATGTGTTAATTGATAATTATTATGAATAAATAATAATTAATGAGTATGAGATTAATAAATATAATATGATTTTATTTACTTGATTAATTGTGCAAGCAATACACAATTATATTTGTGGTAATAGAAAGTGTACATGAATTATATGTGTGTGCACTACTTGATACCTTGTAATTTGGAAACACTTTGTATGCTCTTTAATCATTATAACCTATGTTATAGGAAATGAATTGTTTATACATAAATTATAACCAAAGTTATATTATGCGAATATATGGTATAAGCCAAAAGTTTCATTTCATTTTATGCAAAATGCTGAGAATGGTTCTCTTGTCCCATAATTAGAGTCTCATTCTTTTCTTCCCACGTGAACAAGCTAGTAAGCCTACTATATTCTTCATCTCAATTTCACCAAACTAGAGCAATAAGTGGATGGGGAGTGGGATTCATGAGTGATTCACCAACCCTCTCATACCCATTATACATTCTTGAAATCCAATGTTTTGATTTGTGAGGTAATGACATTAACTAGTTAACCATTCTTCTATAAATAAGACATTCATCTTCCTCATTACAAATTGCTGAGAATTAGTTTACTAAGAATGGGTGGATTGATAGATAGCAACTGAATTGAGTCGCAAAGGTATAACTTCCATTCCCAATCTTCATTTTTGATAAATTGTTTAATGGGTTAATTCTTTGAATTAAGCATGTATTGGTTGTTATTTAATTTGAGTTATGTTTCTTAGTGTTATGTATGCTCATAAGTGTGTTGGATTATGTTAGAAGCAATGTTGTAAGGATTTTTGCATGATGGGTTGCTGAACTGCAAACATAGTCTGCTTACTGTCTTTGATGTAGGCATGGCGCAGCTGCGCCCTATTTGTACTACGGTGCAGCGCAGCTGTGCCGTAACCCAAAATATGTTCTGTCTCCAGCATGGCACAGTTACGCCCTATTTGTACTAGGGTGCAGCGCAGCTGCGCCGCACCTCAGATCCAGTTGCTGGTTTTGTTTGTGTTATGTGTTGCTAACTTAGTATCATGACTTAGATATATACCTTTAGAGGAGTGTAGCATGAGTTATAATATTTCTTATGTGGCATAATGTAATCAACTTGGATTGGTAAGGAAGTTATAGCAAAACTTAAAGTTTTCAAAACTAACCTTGTGGAAAACTTGTGTTCACGAGTTCTGAACTTAGTGACTCATATACATAACTGATTTGGAACCTAATTGAGCATGATATGTGATTCATAGATGTTATACCCATGACCAACTTGATAAGCTTCGTGCTAGAACTTAGTTTGAAATGAAAAGCTTAGTTAAGGCTAATGAACACCAATGTTAAGAGATATAATTTTTGATTTTGAAAATAGATTATCATAACCTATTTACTTATGATAAAGGTTTTAGATTTGTCTTACATGTGTTGGATTGCATCATTCATGCTAAAATGATTTCAAAGACAATCTTGGACATGCTTTCAAACATAAGTGCATATTATGTGAGTACCTAGGTACTAAAGTAGTAAGATGTCATGTTATAGCTATATTACTCCTAAACGTGATTCATATGTATTACGCAAGATGATTACATGACCTTTATATGATTAATGACATATAAGTTGTAAGTTAAACTTGTGGTAATGAACTCAAGTAGAATCATGTGGTATATGTGAAACTCTACCATGTACGTATGTTAAAAGATATGTGTAATTGGTGTGTTAGAGTTCGACTGAAGTTAGGAGAGCAGCAGCTCAAACCTGGTCTGGCCAAGGGACAGCGCAGCTGCGCCGTCCCTAAGCCTAGACCAGGACCAGCTGCGCCATCCTGCAGTCTTCCCAAGATGATCTATTTTTGGTCTGAGGTATTAAGGCATGCTTATATGATTACTTACTTTGTAAGGTGTGACCAATATGTCATATAATGTGTTGAGAAGCATGCAATGTGATGACTTGTTTCTTTTAAGTGTAGACTCGTATTGGTTTACACATTAATTGAAAAACTGACTTGTTAATGTTAGGTTGTTTTAACGCGAGTTAGTTAAAGCTAGTTTTATCTTGTATCTGAGCAAACAAGAAAGTATCTAAACCTTACGCACTACCTTTATTTGGTGCAAATAGGTATATGTTTATGCAAGTTCTTTGAACCCTACTTTTATTGAGCAAGTTCCTTGAACCCTACTTTTGTTAAGCAAGTTTCCCTAAACTTACCCTAAATTATATTAAGCAAGTATCCGAATTTATTATGTTGCAAGTTTCCTAACTTGCACAACTTTGAGTTTGTGAAAGTTTTCCTATCCTTCTCATATTGCATTGAGCATGATATTGTTGAATTGAAAGTTATTCATTTAAGCTTGAATCTTATTTTCAAGCATGTTATTAAGTGGTTTAATTTCCTTACAAGTATTTCACATCGATATTATTAATATTCACACTTAGTGCACTTGAGTTCATACAGTCTTGCACTTGTACATCATTTAAAGTTCAAAAATTCTTGAACTGTGATAAATAGAGTCTGAACCTTTGTCCGGTCAGACAAGCCTATGAAGTTTTACAAAAGTTATCCAAACTAATTAATGGTAAGGATTCTTAGACTGAAAGAACACCCCTCTTATGATAGGGGAGTACCCCAAGTATCGAATATAAGATACAACAGAGCAGATTTAAATGTTATGCATATACATAGTGTACGCGAGGCTGATCCCCTCAAGTACTTATTCTGTAGCCAGTAACCAAAGGATCAATTAGCTATTGATTCCATTGGAGTGTTATAGTTCAAAGTCTATTTGACTAGCAGTTATTCTAAAAGCAATCATTATCCTTGCTTGCGATATTCATATTATTGAATCCTTCAGATATTAATATTGTTGAATTCTTTGTAAGATATTTTCCTTTCATCGTGATATATCCTTATTGTTGTATTTAAACTTGCTGGGCAAACTTGTTGCTCATCCTTGCTATATCATGAATTATATTGTAGCTAAGCCCGAGACCTCAGGAAAGGACAATAGAAAAGGAAGGATGTAGGATAGTCGCCAGAAGCAGACTTTACTATATGCCTAGTTTAAATTACTGTTATGTAATGTGAACCCTAATTATTATTTTAGGGTATGTTTGTATGATTGTATTAAGGTTATCGAATCATGGGACTAGTAACACCTTTTGAATGAACGACGTACGTTTATTATTTTTTCGCATTTTAGTTATCGTATGTTGTTTAGAGGTGGATGTTTGTATTTTATCGTGATGACCGAACCGGGGTCAGAGGATCCCGATTCGAGGGCGTCACAGGTTGGTATCAAATCTGTAGGTTATAAACGTTAGGAATGCGAAACCTAGGTTATAACCTTAGTAGAAAACCCAAGTAGAGTATGTAAGTGATGGGATGAAGGAAATCCATCGAGTGTTATTGTGATATTGAAGCGGTTTATTTAAATCAAAAACCAGTGATAGACATCTTAAACTTCTTAATGCTGACATGGATAGCATATCACATAAAGCCTAATGGTTTCTTCCTTTCCTAAGATCATGCCCGCCTAGGAGACTACAGCGGAATCAGAGGGAGGAATGATCCGTTAACAATGGTGGAGGGGAAAATGTTGATCCAATGCAGAACTTCGTTAACTTGTTAACTGAGGCAATGCAAAACAGACCCCCGCCAGCAGTAGGGCAGCCAGGACAACACTTGACTAGCTTTAAGGACTTTAAATTGGTAGGACCACCGGAGTTTCGAGGAACCTTGGACCTATTTGAAGCCCAGACATGGATAGAAGAAATGGAGAAGGTGTTTGAGGTCGCACGAGTGGCCGAAGCACAGAAGACGAGTTTTGCCACTTTCATGATGAAGGGCGAAGCTAACTATTGGTGGAAAGCCAATAAGGGGCGAGCAGAAGAAGGAATTATTCCTTGGGACAGATTTAAGGAGCTATTCCTTGAGAATTACTTCTCAGAGAATACGCAACAGGATATGGAAGTTCAGTTTCTAGAACTGAAGCAAGGTAGTATGTCTGTCGCAGAGTACGCGGCAAAATTTAACAAGTTGGCCCGATTCACATCACATCAAGTTGACACAGAGGCCAGGAAGGTAAGGAGGTTCGAATTAGGACTGAAACCATGGGTGCAGAAAGCAGTGGCCGTATTCAGTGGCGTCGCAACTGCCTCACTCTAGACGATAGACTAGAAGTTGTCAAGAATAAGTAATGTTCAAAAAAGAAAAAACAACTAATACAAATTAAACAACAAAGCTCAAAAATGCAGATATGAAACAAGTGTCATTCTTTCTTTCATGTTTCAAATTACTGTTTGGAAGGAACATTTGAGAAACAAAATGCACCATTGGTGGCTTATTTTGATAATCCTCCGTAAATTGGAGTGTTAATTTAAACTTACCTGATGAAGTCAAAAGAATTCAATTGAAATAAGCACAAAAATGATAACATAACCAATACCACCAATAAGAGCAATAAGCATCAAGTATGAATAATACTTTAACTTGAGTACAGAAAAATAAAAAGCCAAATTGACTCATGTTCCAACTTATAACATGGATAATTGACAGACCAAAGGCTAAAAGCCATCTGGTATATTTCATTATTTCAAGTGTTCCAATTTATGCCTACATAGAGAAAATACATGCGCAACAGTACATTCGTACAGAATTATGTGATAACTATCAAGCTATTTCACTCTACTTAATCTACGTCAGGGTACCACTTTATGGGGAAAAAAGAGAATTTTATGTGTCTTGAATCTAGCAACCAATCAATTATGATGCCGAAGCTATAGAAATACATATATAGATCCATGTATATACCATGTAAGACACTTAATCTAACCAATGTGATTCTCATAACCTTCATTACGAATTCACAGTCACAACCACGTAAACAACCCTTAGTAATTATCATAACCTTCTGTATGAATTCACAGTCACACAAATGTTCAAAGTATTGGATGATTGCAAGTTTACAAATATTGAAAACTAGACCCCTTAGCCCACAAAGGATTATCAGACTGATATTGTAAACATCAACATGGCTTTAGACATCGAAAAAGTATCAAATACCATAATTCTTTGATTTATGACCTTTTATCAAACCAAATGGTATTAATTATATCTCAAAAACTTGTACTCAAGCAAAGCTACACCTATCATATCTTGAAATCTCTTAACGGAACTCAAATACGCCTTTTATACCAAACTAGTTGGGGGTAGGCTGGATATGAAAATCAAACATATGCATTAAATTGCAAGCCCAAGCAAACAGTTTAAAAGGTGAAGCCTAAATATTACTGGTGGACAAACACGAATCTCCATCAGATTATATGGCAGATAGATGACATATATATATATATATATATATATATATATATATATATACACACACACACACACACACACACACACACACACACACACATAATTAACTGGAAATAAGATCAGAGTTTGAAACTTTACGATCATTTTCATATTTGAACATGAAACCCTAGATCCACAATTACGTTATTTCCCAAAACCACCAGAAGACATAAGAAGTCGAACATTTACAAATGATCTTACCAATCAAGTAGAAAAATTTAGGGTTCTTTCTAATTTTGTAAGGGCACAACAATAGTTTTAACTTTTAAGCAAGAATAAAGTAAGCAAATATTCGGAGAGAAATTGAAAAACAATAGAAAGAGGTGAAAGTTATGTCATCACAATTAGCTTTACTTGTTAACAAACACGGCGAGTAAATAGAGTTCGTTTGAAGATCGCTAATTATTGATGATGGTTCAGATGAAGTAAGAAGAGAGATGAGGAAAAGAATATTTAGAGAAATACTTTCATGACGATCGATTGAATTATCAGGGGGCGAAGATTCTTAACAAGTGGCTTGTTTGGACGTTAAATATATATATATAGAGAGAGAGAGGAAGCACAGATATTTGAGGTCAGGACTCAGGGGGTCCAATATAGAATACCTACGCTCTGTTTCTGACTTTTGCACAAAAATGAAAAGAATAGAAAACATAAATTAAAACAGAAAAGAAAAGAATAAAAAACTTGAAGTTTTTTTTGTGTTGTTTTTGAGTTTATAATAGAAAATTTAAATTTTTTCTTTTCTTGCGTTTTTGAGTTCTAATAAAAAGAAAAGAAAAATATCACTTTTCTCGTTATTAGATTAGGTTTAGTAGATAAAAATAAATTGAGGACATGAGTTGTAATTTAAAATTTATTATATTAAAAGTTGAGAATAATATGGGAATTATAAAAATAATACTTATTCTAATTTCTTTTCCGTCCAAATCAAGCTAATTTTGAACGAAAAACTTTGGCAGGAAAAGTGGCCAAGTTTTCTATCCATTTTTTTTCTTTTCCGTTTATTAAAAAACTCATAAACATAAGAATTGAAAAGAAAACTTAAATTTTTCGTCCATTTCTTTTCTTTTCTGTCTATTTTAAAACTCAAAAACAGAGCATAAGTGTTGGCTGCTGTGCAACTTTGCAACTTGCAAGGCTTTGTTCGGTTATTTTATTATTTTAACTCAGTGTTGTGCAATTTTGCTTTGTTCGGTTATTCGGTTAAACCGAAATGTTAAAAAAACTGAATTATCAGAAAATTTCGGTTAAATTATTTCGGTTCGGTTCGTTAATTCGGTTATATCCATTTCTTGCTCAGTTTTAGATGCCATGGAAGGTTTGGGTTGGGTTGGAGACAAAAGTATATTATGAGAAAGAATAGGGAAATGTTGGATCTGGAGTATTTTTCCAAAATTACCTAAATTATATTCAACATTCTCAATTATATCCATTTTGTTCAAATTTTCTTGGAATAGACTCTTCTCTTAACAAAATTAATTAATTTAAGAACAATTTTTATAAATAAAAAACCCTTTTTTTTAAAAAACGCTTTAATTTTTTTAAAAAAGATTTTATTTTTAAACGAATATTTTTTAAAAAATAAAAACTTCAACGACTGTCGTTGGGAGTAAAGGCTCTCACATCTAATTTAGAAAAAACTACTGAACGCCATTTGAAATGGCGTTGAATTTTTGGATATTTTTTTTGGCTAAAAATCAGAAAGGCAACCAACGCCACTTTAAAAAATATATTTTTTAAAAATGAATTTTAAAAAAAATTATCTTAATTTGTTTAAACGATTTTATTTTTTTAAAGAAATTTTAAAAAAAATAAAAATGTGATCCAAAGCCAAACTAACCGGCATTGTAACTTTTTTTAAATTTTTTTATAAAGCAAATTTGTAAAAAAAAAAAAGAGAGTAAGATGTAACATCACTTTAACTTGCGATCCAAGATGGGTTGTGTATACCTATTTTGGGAGCATCACGTATTACATTAATATGGGTCAAACTAACTTATTAGAAATGATTTATAAGTCATTTTTAAATAATTTTATTCTGTTTTAGTTCATAAAACATAATAAATTTTTCTTCATCTTTTATGTTTTCTCTTAGAACTGATAGTATTAAAATTTAATTTTATAATATATTTGGAAAAAAGGTAAAAGGAGAACTAGGAATAGCTAAGGGTATACCATTACTATTTTTCTTTTTATGTTTTATTTTTGGACTTAAAAATATGTTCATGATTTAAGTTACTCCCTCCGTCTAAAAGAATAAAAGTTTTTATTATTTTATGTAATCTCAAGTTAAATATTTACTTATACTATTTCAACAACCATAATCTATACCGTTGATCGCAACATTGGATGACACAGATTGAAATAGATTTTTAGTTGCCGCTACAGCTGTAACGACATGAGAAATTACTCATTTACCCATCATTTGCTCATGTGCTACACTGCCTACCGCTACAAGTTATGGCGTTAGTTTAGTTAACTAATAGATTAGATTGGCTCAGTGGTAGCTTAATGGCCCAATAACCCATAGGTCTTAAGTTCAAAACCTAGCTGTGATATTGTTGTTTCTTATGTTATAATTTTTTGTGTATTAGATAAATTCTATTACCATATATATATATATATATATATATATATATATATATATATACACACACACACACACACACACACACACACACACACACACACATCTTAAATCTTAAATTTATTTCTAAATATTTCATCTAAAATTTATAAAATTTAGATATGAATATTTGTTATAAATATTTATATGAAAATTTACTTACATATATATATATATATATATATATATATATATATATATATATATATATGTATATATACATACATACATACATACATATCATATGTGGACGGGCTGACGTGGCAAATATTGAACTTTATCCCAAAAAATATGTTAATGCACAGATTCGAACCCAAGACCTCTAGTTTGGAATATTGATCCAATGATCACCCGAGCACCTGGGCCTAGTTGCTATTATTTTGCAAGGATTAGTATTTATTAGTATTTATTATTATTGTTATTATTATTATTATTGTTATTATTATTATTATTGTTATTATTATTAATGTTATTGTTATTATTATTATTGGTACTATTATTATTATTATTATTATTATTATTATTATTATTATTATTATTATTATTATTATTATTTTAATTTAAGGCAATATTTTAATAGTCGTTGCAAAAAGTTGTATAAAATATGCAACGAAAATAAAAATTATTGTCAATGAATGTGGTCCATATTAGGCAACGAAATATAGCAACAAAAAAACTTTCGTTGCCCACGATGAGAAGAAATCAAGTGGTTAAAAATTTTGCAACGAATTTCTAACGAATTTTGTTGGATCTGATTTTGCAACTACTTATGAATTTCATTGTAAAAATTAAAAGTCTGACACAATCTGCAACGTAGGACAAGTTTCGTTGCTAAACATACACTTTTAGCAATGACTTATAAAGTCGTTGCCTGAAAAATCGTTGGTAAAACACCATTTTTAGCAAGAAAAAAACTTTTGTTGCCCACGATGACGGGAAAGCAAGTGGCCGAAAATTTTGCAACGAATTTCTAACGAAATTTTTTCCCGTCAATGAATTAGCAACGACTTATGAATTTCGTTGCAAAAAGTGAAAGCCTGACACAATCTTCAACGAATGACAAATTTCGTTGCTAAACATATACTTTTAACAACGACTTATAAAGTCGTTGCCCGAAAAATCGTTGCTTAAGGCCCATTTTTTTGTAGTGGTATTACTTTTTAAATGACTCTTAGCTTGCATGAAATTTAAAAACACATTAACATATTTAAATATTTTACAAGAGCCAACTCCTCTTAAATGTAGGTGTGCTGATGGGGGGTATTTTCAGCGGTGGAGAGATGTTCATTCTGATTTCCGCATTCTTCATAGTATTGCACATGCTGGATTCTATGGAGTATATAGAATAGGACAAATTAGATATGATCATGCTTTGATCACAACCATGATAGAGAGATGGCGAGTGGAGACTCACACATTCCATCTTTCCATTGGCGAGAGTACTATCACCCACCAAGATGTGGAGGTACTAGTGGGTCTTCCCACTCTTGGATCCCCTGTGACACATACTAGTAATGGGATTGCTACCATTCTGGAGTGGTGCAATTTAGCTGAGCATCTCCTCAGAAGTAGACCGACTCCTCATGTAGATATTAGTGTTAATTGTATTAGGTTGGGGTGGCTGTTAGATTTAATAGATACAGATGTTACTGATTTAACATTAGCATACCACATTAGGGATGACCTACTTATACTCATAACTAACATACTTTGTGATTGTACACAAATTGTGTTAAATTAAGGTTTTTACCTTTACTAGAGGATATAGGGACGGTTCATACATATAGCTGGGGTAGTGCATATCTAGGGTATTTATATTATCATTTATATCGCGGGACTAATGCAGCTACCAGTGATGTCGCAGGCTGCTTATTATTATTACAGGTAATGATTTATTTGACTTATTTTTAATAACATATTCATATATTTTTAACTACATTGTCTAAATTTTTATTGTGCGGTTGTAGATATGGACTTGGGAGCGCTTTACATCTATAGCACTGCGTATGCAACCAGATCATGATGACATGCTTACAGACTAGTTATCAGAATCTAGCTTATCTACACAATTTCCACTACCACGCTAGCCGTGGGATGCAAGGTAATTGAAACTTATCGTATATTGATATTGAAAATTAAAATGATATGTAAACATTAATTAAAATTTTGTTATATTAGTTACAAAATAACTTTAGCAATACAAAATGATATGTAGGTGTAAACAAATGTACCACTAACAATTACTACCTCTTATAGGTGAAACGTGCATTATGTGTTGGACCGTGTTGCTCAACATACCGTGCAAATCCATCCATACATCCTAGACACACTGAGGGATGATCAGTTTATTTGGCAACCATATACATAAGATATGATGAATTTATTGCCAGCATATTGTAGTACTTGTCAGGGTCTTTGGCGTATTAGATGTCCACTGATATGTTTTAATGTGGTGGAATGGCATTATGCAGACAGAGTGCTCCGATAGTTTGGTATACGACAATTCATACCTCGGGTGCCAGAAAATCACAGATATCTTGACAACATTACTGGTCGCTCAAATAAAAACTCGGAGGCAAAACATCGCTACTACATAACGTTGTGGGCTAGTAAGGAAACTCTTGTGGTAATTGGAGAGGTTACAGATGAGCATCCAGAGTGTGACCCTAATTATATGCCTTGGTATCGCAGTGTTACACGACGACGGGGGAATTTGAGGGGACACATGGAGCTACTACTTATTTGGTATGTTAGAAAATAATTAATTCTTTATTACATTGTTATTTTTTAAATGAAGATTATTATTATTTGTTATAGTCTTGCATAAAATAAAACAAAAGGAAGTAAATATCCTATAAATACGTTGATACTCTAATTTAACCTATGACATGACATATTCAACGCATATTATCTAACAAGTTGAGAATCTTGCACGTGTATACCAAACATTGGTAGAGGGATACAAATGCGTAAACATAAATACTGAAGCAATTCTTCATATTATTGAAGCTATGAGGATATGTACTACGACCCTTACTCATGTAGGCCAGACACACTTGTTAGACAATCAACCAACCGATCCCGTCACACAAATTAGGGAACCTCGCACACGTGGATCTGACAGTTGACGTATGGATACATCCTCAACACTAGTTTACACAGAACACTAGTTTAGAGGTCATGAGAACATCCCGTCAACATCTCAGGCACGCGACATCCCGTCTACATCTCGGACACTGCAAGATGATGTAGAGAAAGAAAGTATGGATTATGATCCATCTCAATTTTGTACTCCGCATCATTTGATATATACACAACCATTATCTAGTCCACTTTCATCACGTGGCGAAGTTCCATCATCATATCAAGTTTTTCCCTCCATGCCACAATTTTCACCTTTCCAGCCATCGACAATACAAAACGAGTCGACATTGCCAACACCTCCACCTGCACATATTCAGGAACAACGTAGAGGACCCCCTCGAGAGGCAAGAGATAGAGGGAGGCCATATGGCACACATGATCGAGTGCATAGATAGATTAATTTAGATTATATTGGGCCTATTTTATTAATTTGTATTTAATATTAAAATTATAAGTACAGATGTTAGTGTTTTATTTCTTAAACAGATTATTTTTCATTTGGTCTATAAATGGGTAACATATTATCTGATTTTTTATTTTATTTTATAATAATGATTAATAATATTAAACAAAACATAATTTTATTTTTAAACTAAAGTATTATTATTTTTTGAATACATTAAATCTCTTACATGTTATTTTTTTATATAAATAAAAAGTTAAAAAAAAAAATTTAAAAAAATTACAACGTTAGAAAAAAATTCCAAGGATTCTTTGAAAAATCAGAAATCAACATTTGAAGTGGCATGGGTGAATTTATTTTTTATTAAAAAAAATTCATTGAACTTTCAGATTGACATTAAATAAAAAAAAAGTTGCAAAAAGCCTCACATCTTTTTATTCCAAACTTGCTATATAAAAATAAATAATTTAGGTTGAAACGCTATTTCAAGTGGCATTCAAAATAAGTTCTCTACATCTTTTACCTAAAATTTATTCTAAAAAAAGGTTTCAAACGCCAGTTGAAGTGGCGTTCAAAAAGATTCTCCTTTTCCCAAAATTTGAATTATACAAAAAAAACGCAAAAAATGAAGTTCAAACGCTAGTTTAAATGGCGTTAAAAAAATTTCAAATATGCTTTTATAAAAAAATTTAAAAATAAAAAGGGTTCCTGCGCCAATTCAAGTGGCGTTCAACTCTCTCTCTCTCCCTCTCTCTCTCTCTCAAAGTCATTGTTTCAAACGCCAATTGAAGTAGCGTTCTCTCTCTCTCTCTCTCTCTTTTTTCATTTTGAGATCTTTGCTTTAAAAAAATAAAAATCAAATGCCAGTGGAATTGGCGTTTACCCTCTCTCTCTCCTCACCCAACTTTTCAAATTTGCTTATTAAAAAAAATCCTATGCCAAACGCCACTTAAACTGGCGTCTGCGCCTTTTAATTTTTTTTTTAAAACATCTATTTAAAAAAATATTATAAAAAGACGTCTATTTTAAAAAAAATTGATTAAGTTAATATAATAATTTGATTAAGGTTATTTACTAATTTTTGGTTCAACGCCACATGAATTGGCATCTGAATTTTGATTTTTAAATTCAAACACCAATTGAATTGGTGTTTGGCCCATTTTAAAAATACTTGAAATTTTTGGCTATTATCTAGAAAATGGGATGCCATCAAGGCATTCTTGAAAAATACTCCTAGAACCAGGGAAGAGAGGGGGAAAAAGGAGAAAGAAAAAACAATGAATTAGGAAGAGAAATCGGGAAAACGAAGGACGGAATCAAATTAAGGGATAAAGTAAAAAAACACAAGGAAAGAGAAGAGAGAATACATAAAGAAAATTCTAGAGAGAGCCATCAGACTGTGAAATCTTTTTGTCCTGATTAAATCTTATGGTAGTGATAATAAATGGATTGTTGTAGCTCATATACATGATTTGCTTCAACCATTAAAATAAATCCATTTGGCTCTATCATATATACATTCTCCTCTAATAATTTATATTTGAGGAAAGGCGTCTCCACGTCCATTTCCCAGATTTAGTAATAATAAGCTACAATCGCAAATAAATCCAAATGGACTTAAGCATTACTACCGGTAATAAGATTTTATCACAGTCAACTCTTTGACTTTTTATTAAACCTTATTCAAACAGGTTTGGTCTTATAGGTCTCCACCTTGCCATTTGCTCCAAAGATCTATATATGATTTTATGGTAATCTGCCATTTATTTGAGTATCTACAACTCTAAGTCTCATCGTATGTAACTGAATTATCGTCTTCTATTATGTGTACCTCATCATCATCATCTTCGGTACTATTTCATATTTTTTATTTGGTTATGGTACAATATGTCTATCTATAGGTTCTTCTTTTTGATTTATAGTGCTTTGTGGTTCTTGAACTCTTCAAGATCTATTATCCTCCCACTATCCCCTTCAATGATAAATACCTTTATTTTAGAAGGCAGCGTGTTTCACAACAAATACCTTTTTCTAAGTAGGATTATAGAACATTTACCCTAAACATACTTTAGGATGTCCACAAATCTGCACTTGACAAATCTTGTCCCAAGTTTATCCTTTTGAAACCTTTTTCACATAAGCTGGAAAGCCCCTTATCTTAACATACTTAAGATTAGGAATCCTCCATATCCATAATTCTTATGGAGTCTTGGGGCCAAATTTTAAGGTTACCTTATTTTGTAGGTATGCAACCATTTCTAGGATACTACCCCAAAAAGATATTGGAATGTCGGTAAAAATCATTATGGAACGCACCATGTCCAACAAGAACTGATTTTTTCCTTTCGGATACATCAATCAATTATTGCGTATCAGAAGGCGTCCATTGTGAGAAAACCATTTAGGATGATCTAGAAACTTATTGCACCAATATTTATTCCTTGATCCAATCGAAGAATTCTAATACTTCTCCAATTAGTTTCACTTCTAAATTCTTTGAACCTTTCAAATAATTTACACTTTTATTTCAGCAAATACACACATTCAACTCTTTGAGTGATCATCTCCTTTTCTTATACTAATTTATTCAATATGCAAATTATTTTCAGATAAGTCAAGTATACAAAGTCTATTAAGTAATATTCCAGTTCTATAAAAAATATTATTATTATATATAGAACACTAATTGTTATTACATATATACCAAAAAATTTGTTGTCCAACAACAAAATAGAAATAATGTTTCTAACGAAAACTAGAATACAATAACAACTTATTGACTTAATAGTCTTGCTCGTAGGTAGTGTTAAACAATAAGTTCCTATGGCTAATGCAACAACATTTGCTTCATTTTCCAACCATAGGATTACTTATCCTTTATTTAGCTTTATACTTCTACTTGGTCCCTTCATAAATCTATATTTATGAGAACCACAACCAGTATCCAATATCAAAATAGAACCTTAACTTACATAAAGATTTATTTTAATCATGAACAAACCTATATATTTAATCGAAGCTTCACTAAGCTTCTTCTGGTTAGCCACTACAAGATGCTTCTCGCAGGTACTTTCCAGTGCCCTGACTTATTGCAGTGGAATCAAACTCCTTTGTTATCCATGTCAGTTTTTTTCTTATTATCCTTTGTTTTTACCTTTCTATTTATAATTTTTGAATTTTTCTTCTTTTCAGAAGATCCTTTGGCCCCTACCAGTAAGACTTGGTCTTTCTTGGTTGAAAGTGACTCTCAACTGTTTCAATATGTTAAGCAAATCAGCAAGGCTAAAATCTAGCTTGTGCTCGTAAAAATTCACAACAAATTGTGAGAAGGAATCCGGGAGTGACTGCAAGATCAAATCTTGGCTCAACTCTACATCCATGACAAAAACCCTGTTGTCCTAATTGTTCAATTAAATTGATCATTTTGAGGACATGTGTCTGTACTGTAGTGTCATCGGTCATTCTAGATCGAAAGAGCTTCTTAGATATCTGATATCTAGCAATCTTACTTTTATTTTTGCTAAATTTTAACTATATTGAAATAAAAAGGAAATTACAAAACTAATGGGAAAACCCAATTATAATATAGCATAGACATCATAGGACAAGTCCCTATAATGTCATGACTATAGCAGACTGCTTGCCCATAGCCTAACAACACTATGTTAGAACAGACCATAACAGACCTATTATAACTTCCAATAGTTTAAATCAGAAGCAATATCAAATAGTCAAACAGTCACCCCATTGCAGCAGCAGTTCTAAATTTCTCAAGTAGCACAAAGTAAAAAGACCCCACGGTAGAGCTTTTAACAAAAATGGTACATCCAGCATCAGCAGTACCCATAACATATAAGCATCAGCAATATCAAGCAGCACATACCCAGATTTTACTGGAGTAGCAAAACTAGCAACTGCCGAGAACTAAACAACCAGAAAGAAGCCCCAATAGCAGAAGCAACAGCACTACACAGACATCCCTAACCCACCAGCACGAGACAAACAACAGCCTAGCAATCATACTTTCCTCACCATTTAATAGCTTGAAGTGCAAGAGTATAATAGGAACATCCATTGTTTCATATTGACGCTAAAGCTCGTTACTAATGGATACAAGCATGATGCATTGAGCCAACTGTGCATCATCTTGCCACTTTCTAAAAGTAACAATCTCTTCCTCAGAGGCATTATCTGCGACCATTGCTAGGATATGCATATTACGGACATAAGATAGATTTTTAGCCGTGAGAACTATTCTCAAATTCCTTAACCAATCCGTTTAATTCCGACAGATTAAATAGCATCTAATATGCTTCGCAGTGATAGTAATTTAGACATTGTAAAATTCTATAAATGAATTTGTAATTTAACAACATTATAGTATAAATTCATTTTATTAATTAACTACTAAAATAAATTAGTTCTTGTTTTAAATTGGTATTTCCCACTATTTTCTTCAAATTATATTACCCTCAATATATAGCTCGACAAATCTAATTAAAAATTAGCTAGTGAAAATAAGGATCCTATTTCAAATGTATATAGCCTTGTGGTAGGGAGAGTACACATAATTCTATAGCGATAGAACTAGGATTTTGCCAAACACCCATCTTCTTGAATAATTGTTCTTCCTTAGTAGATCACCTCTAGAGGCCAAACACTTAGGTGGCTAACGTTGATCAAAGGAAGGAATCAAACCCGGTGGATTCAAGTTGTGAGAAGGATTTGGAGTTGAACTCGTACCTAAGGAAGCTAGGTTCTACAAGGGTATGAATCTTATTCTTGATCTCTTTCGTTTAATTAAAAATTGTGCATAAAGTATGATCCGGGTATATAGTTTGTAAAATTTTAAAACTCTAATTTTTCACGCTTCCGCTCCATATATGTAATTTGTTACATGTTCATGGATATTACAAACCTAACAAAACCTTCCTTGTCCAACAATGCAATTGAAATAATGTTTCTAACAAGAACTGGAACATAATAATATTTTATTAAATTAATTGGTTTTCTCGAAGATTGTGCTAAAATAATAAGTCCATACGACTAATGCAACAACCTTTTCTCCATTCCCCATGCACATGGTGACTTATCCTTTGTTCAACTTTCTACTTCTACTTAGTCACTGGAAAGAATTGCATATATGAGAACCACAACCGGTATCCAATACCCAAGTAGAACTTTGACTTACAGAAAGATTTATTTCAATCATGAACAAACATGTATCTGTAGTTGAAGCTTCTCCAGGCTTCTTTTGCTTCTGCTCGGCAAGATACTCCTTAAAGTTTCTCTTCCAATGTCCCGACTTGTTACAATGAAAACAAACTCCTTTGCTATCGGCATCAGTCTTTTACTTGTCCTTTAGTTTCACCTTCCCTTTTTCCTTCTTGGAATTTTTCTTCTTTTCAGAAGATCCTTTGGCCCTCTTCTGCTTCATGGAAGAATCATCTACAAGCAACACTGGGTATTTCTTCATCGGAAGATGACTCTCAGTGGTTTTCAATATATTAAGTAATTCAGGTAAACTACTATCAAGCTTGTTCTGTGAAAATTCACAATAAATTGTAAAAAGGAGTGAGGGAGTGATTGCAAAATCAAATCTTGACTCAACTCACCATCAAAAATAAAAACAAGTTGTCCTAACTGTTCAATCAATCATCTATAGGACATGTGTTTGCACTGTAGTGCCATAGGTCATCCTAGATCAGAAGAGCTCTTCAGATATCTCATATCGATCTGGTCGATCTACTCTGCTCACCATACAAATCCTGAAGGTGCAGTAGCATAGACGGTGCATCCATTTTCTCATGTTAACTGTGACTCCCCCAAAATAGGTATACATCACCCATTCTATGTGATAACCCGAGAATTTGGATATTTATTAAAATCTTAAAAGATTAAATTAAGGTTAAATAATAAACCTAGACAAAAATAAGTGTATAGATTTGACATTTTTGGGAAGGAATTTTATGGATTTAAAAATTTTTGTGGTGAATTATTCAGGATTAAGTGAACAAGTGTATATGTTCTATGTATGTGGATTTATGTGTACAATTTGTGATTAAGGGTCAAGGGTTGATTAGATAAATTATATCTGTGACAAGCCCTATTCATATATTAAGAATATCGACATTCAGTTAGAAAATTCTATTGATTAATAAGAAACCCTAGAAATCGATTCTGGAAACCCTAATTTCAGTTTTAGGAATTCAAAACCCTAATTTGGGAATTCAAATGCTAAGTATAAGGCTTAAGCATTATTAATTATAAAGTAATTAGGGAAAACCCTAATGATTTATTTGAAACCCTAATAATTAGAAACTTTAATTATTAGAAACCCTAATTTCTAATTAAAAATCCTAATTGTTAAATTAAGAACCCTAATTGCTAAATTAGGAACCCTAACTGTTAATTAAGAAACATTAATCCGAAGTACAAGTCCTAAGTGATTAGGAAACTTAATTTAATTAGGAAACCCTAATTAACATTTTTAGTAACTAAAATTTGTATTTTTAGCCTAATAAGAAATCCTAGAAAATCAAATTGTGAAACCTTAGGGTTAAACCCTAAGGGTTTGATCAAATGACAATTTAGCCATTAAAATGGGAAGCCAAATGTCTAAAATGCCCTTCTTGCATTATTTATGTGATAGCTTGCAAATCTTACCAAATGAGAGTTGTTCACAAACTCTAACAACTCCATGTGACTTAAAAACTCCAACATCAGCCTCTTTACCTCAGCCACATTATTGCATCCAATATATATATAGAATTAGAGAGAGAGAAAAGTCACATTTTAGCCTCATTTGTCTACAAACACTCAACCAACATTTTTTCTCTCTAGACCCACGAAATTAATAAGTAGATCAGTCCTTGGTATGATCCATAGCATCCCAAGATCGGATCATGATGATCAGATTCAAGATCAAGGCTTAAAATGGTATAAACCCTAACTTTTGTAAAACCTTCTGATTTGTGTTAGATGTTGTAATTTGTTGTTTTAATTTGTGTCTAAGGGTGTTATTTAGTGATCTGGGCTATTACATCTTAGATCCATAACATTTAGATGCACGAAATTGAAGTTTTGAAAAATCTGGAAAAACTGGAAAAAGTTGCCTGACAGCCTAATGTCAGGGCTCATAGATCTCTCTGTGTTAGTTGTTTGTGGTGTTTTATGTTATAGATCTGTTCTATGTTGTAAGGGTTTTGATTTGAAACTTGAATCAAGCCCAGATCACGTGTAGATTGCAAGTTATGAGCAGTCAAACATGGTTGATCGACCATGACCAACTGGAATCTGGGCAACCCAGATTTCCTAAATGGCTCTGACAAGACTTTTAAGGTCTCAGATCTTACTGATCTTTGATAGTTTGGCCATTTTGTTGTTTTGAACTTGTAGAATGATATATATACTACATATCCATGCCTCTAGATTACCCAGATACTTAACAGAATCAAATTTAGTGATGGTCAAACATAGGTTGACCAAATGCTCAAGAACATTTCTGGAAAACCGAGAAATATTCAAGAATAGTTTTCTGGCCTACTTTGACCGGCCTAGATCTTCATTTGGTGATGTTTTTAAGTTGATCTAGTGTTATGTTATTATACTCTAACATCAGGACTTCAAGTGTGAACTCATAAATCACACAAAGCAGACTTAGAGCTCAAGATCTAAGGATCTAAATATAGCACCGTGAGCTGTTCTTCATTTTCTGGAAAACCCAGAAATGAAAAACAACTTTGTTAGACTTTTTGATTGCTTATATTTGTCTGATATGATGTTGTATGACCATGAAATCAGTTTGTTTGTATAGTATAACATAAATACTACATGTGTAACACTTTAGATAACCCAGAAATATGAAGATCAATGATCTAGACTTGGTCAAACAAGGCACCCGATTAACTGGCCATGAAGGTTCTGGGCAGGCTCAAGAACACCTATAGCGACAGTTTCGTCACTATAGGGCCCTTTCACGACAGATTAATTATAAAATCAATTATTTTATTTAATAAATAGAGAAAAATAGTTTTTAATTATGAAAAATTCAAAATAAATTCTTAAAAATTATTTCAAAACCTGAAAATGGGTTTTTAATAATTTTGAATATATTTCATTAATAGTTAATATTTTTGGAATATTAATGGTATTTAATTTATTTATTTATAATATTAAATAAATTACTTAAAAATAGTTTTAATACTTGAAAAATCATGAAAAATTATATTATGGTATAAGAAAATATTTTAAGTTATTTTTAATGACTTTTAATATTTTGTGATGAATTTCATTAATTAATTAATATTAATGGTAATGAATTTATTTAATAAATATATTAAATAAATTTTGGAAAAATAGAATTAATGGTTTAAAAATCATATAAAAATATTTTAAAGGTTATAAAAATATTTTAAGTTATAAAGTATAACTTTTGATATTTTGTCATGAAAAATATTAATATTTAATATTAATGGCAATTATTTAATAATGGTTTTAATTAGTTTAAAATTATTTAAAGGTAATAATAATGTATTAAAAATACTTTGAGATATTATAAATACTTTATAATATTATGACATGTATTTCATTAATATTTAATATTAAATAAATATTAATGATAATGGTATATTGTGGTATTTAAATTAGAAAAATATGATATTAATGATTAAAATATCATGATAAATGGTAATAATTATCTAAAAATTATTATGAGACTTTAAAAAAATACTTTGACTGATAAATAAATTATATAAGATAATTGTGATGCGTTTAGACAGCGTCTTAAGGAAATTAGGCTCGAGAATTATCCGATTAGGCAATCGGGATGTCGAAATAGTACCGAATTCAACTCAAACTGTAATAGTTTGACTTGATACTAGGTCTTATATGTGTTATAGACTGATAAGATTATGTGATAATATGTTTATGTTATTTTAAATAATGTGATGATATTATTCTAATTTGTAGATCAATATTATTTAGAATAGATCTTTTGACAAAGCTAAATAAATTGCGTAACAGTAATCGATCGAACATGCAAGTTTCTTATACTCGCTTATTGTGCAAGTTTTCCTTAACTCAACTTCAAGTTGTTTATTCAAATATGCGTGTGGATAATCATTACTGATTACCATGTCTATGAATTTTTGAATTATACTCAATACATATTGCATGTATTCATCAGGTATGAAAGACTGATCACATTCATTGCCATTCAGTCCAGATATAATTGATATGTTCATGTTCAATGTTTGTTCAGCTATGAATATTTATCCATCCTAGTTCACAATTATATTGTTGAATATTAGCCAGCTATTATTGTGACACCCCCAAATCCGGGTACTTCGATTCCACGGGATTTGGTGTTCACTGTACAAGCATCATCTATCTATCTACCCATAAATAATATCAAACCAAACAATAGATAGAAATCATAATAAAATCTATTCCCTTAAGGGTTACATCAACTGAATCATAAATAAATCCCAGGTTACTCTAACCTTAAAACATCTGTGCGGAATTCTAAACAAATAAGTCTTAACATCAACATAACTCAAGTCTTAAACAAATACATCAATTAATAAATAACAGGTCTTCATCATTTGCTAACTTTGCCCTTGCCCTTACTAGTGGAGGGTTCATCGCTTCTTTCATTCTTAACTGCAATGTTATTATTAAGCAAGAGTGAGCACAAATGCCCACAAGTATAAAAAAAATGAAACAACAGTATAATAACATGCGAATAATCAACGACATCTGAATAAAGCTCAACTTTTGAATCAAGAATAAATAACATGAATCAAAAGAATACTGAGGGTCATAAGACCTTGAACTATGTCCTAGGTTAACAAGGGTTATACTTGAAACCTTTAACAGTCATAAGACTATGGACCTTCTTCTCGTACTTAGGGGGATCAGCCCTTAGTACCGTACTGTGCACAATATCTTAACGCTAACACATAAGTGAATCCCTTTTCAGGGTTGTTCATCTCAGTTTGACATTCGAATCCGCACCAAAGGAAGTTTGGTTTGGATAATTCAATAAGGGTTCTGAAATTTAGAACGTTCATCAACTAAGGACTAGCTAAATCATTAAGATTCACTAGTCTAAAAAGGTTCAACAATAATGATATTCGATTTGAATAATAATCTCAAATGTATACAATAGAACAATTATTGTATAATTGAATCATGCTTTGAAAGATAATCAATCTTTAATATAATACTTGAACTTGAATAATAATTTAAGTTTAAGTAAATTGCTCAATGTAAAAATAGAGTTAAGAAACTTGCTCAATTTAAGAGTTTAAGTTTAGGAGACTTGCCTCGCGTGTAGATTACACTTTAACTAATCACGTTCTTTGAAATAAATCCTACATACCATTCACATTCAATACCAGTTAATTATTAACTAATCATCATAACTTATTCTCGTTGGCTACTTTAATAATTGACTAACTTAGTCAAATCATCACGTTGACACCTAATTTGTTCGTCATGAATGAATAACTAATTATGTATTTAATAATACAATTCACATGTAATTATGTTATTTACATGCTAAACAAATATTTTATCATCATATAATATTTCTAACATATTTACATGTTCATTATTTTAATACACTAACCCATTGTTAGACTTAAAAAATTTAAAAGCTCATTTTTTTTTCCAGTTCGCGAAGAACACAGAATTCAGCGAAAATAATTACTACAAAATCATTAATTCTCCAAATTAAACATACCCACATGTTGGAATTCATATATAATTAATACCCAATATTTATATACTGACAAAACTAATTTTAAACACTTAATAACAGATTTAAAGCCTAACAATTCACTGACTTTGATGTTCATGAAGTTTTAGAAAACTTTATGTGAAAATTCTCCCTACGAATTCGTTACAACACCGAATTCGTTCGTTTAAGCCTTAAACTCTTCGTATTAACATGCATAACAACATACAAGTCCAAAATTTAGGGATAATATATAATCAATACATTAATTATCACATATATGGCCATATGGCCATATCACGTACTCTGTTTATTTTGAAAAACATACGTACGACATGCTTTCATGAAACTGATCACATGGCTTACATGGTATATATAATTAAACACTATTTGGTATAACATAACACACATATATAAAGTTATACTCATCTCATATACCAAACACAGAGATTTTTAGAAAACTGTGAAAGCCATTTTATGAAAACCTAAAAGACGTAAATGTAGAAATTGGGTTTGGAGAGAATTACCCAGAGTATAAGATGATCAGATAACCCTTTTTGCAATAACCTGTAATTACACACTCACAAATTCTCTCAAAAATTCTCACCTTCTCTCTGAACTCTCTCTGAAAATAATGCCAGACTTAGGAAATTATGAAGAAAAAGAAGGAAGCGTCGAAGAAATAAAACTGACGCGATGTGGTCAGTTGCCCAGTCATGGGTTAAGTGCCCATAACCTCTCTTAGTGCCATGTTTGGCTTAGCAAATAAATTCAAAGCTCATTATTTTAATAAACTTTTTATTATATAGTTTAATAAATGTCACACTCCTTATAAAATAACTCTAATATTTTATTTAATTTATTATAAATAAAATATAATATTTTCTCATAAATTCATATAGTCACATAATTAATTTTTCTCATTAATAAATAATAACAATTTATTAAATCTCTAATTAATAATTAGATTAATTAAATAACATCATGCTTAATTAAATAACTTATTTAATTCGACAAGCTCACATAATTACATACTTGAATAATAATTATTCTCCACATTAATTTAATAAATGTAACACATATAATTAAATTAATCTACCACAATTGCATCGATTAATTATTAAATCTAATAATTAAATCATCGAAAAATATTTATTTACTTCAATAAGTATTTAAAATAATTTACAAAATTCTCGTTCGTCACATCTTTCCCCCCTTAAAAGGATTCTGTCCCCAGAATCACGGCTCAATAATTTCGACCCGTTACACTCTCCCCCCCTTACAAAGATTCTGTCCCCAGAATTGCATACACATAATTAAGTAAATAAATTAGGGTAATTCTTCATCATATTCGCTTCGAGTTCCCACGTAGCTTCTTCAGCGTTGTGTTTCCTCCAAATTACCTTAACAGAAGGTATAACTTTATTTCTGAGAACTTGTTCTTTTCGGTCGACAATTTGGACAGGAATTTCTTCATAAGATAAGTCTTTCTCAAAATGCAGGGGTTCGTATTCAATTACATGCTTGTAATCAGGTTTGTAAGGTCGTAACACAGAAACATGGAAGACGTTGTGGATATTCTCGAGTGCTGGAGGTAAGGCTACCTCGTACGCAACTTCTCCAATTCTTCGCAGTACCTCAAAGGGTCCAATAAATTTTGGACTCAATTTTCCTTTCTTTCCGAACCTGATCTTTCCCTTCCAAGGAGAGACCTTCAAGAAAACATAACTACCTGATTCAAACTCGATATTTTTACGATGTGGATCAGCGTATTTCTTCTGTCGATCTTGAGCTGCTACCAGTCGTGCTCGGATCACTTTGACTATTTCTACCGTCTGCTGTACCAATTCTGGCCCTAGCAATTGTCTTTCACCAACTTCATCCCAATAAAGCGGAGTTCTGCACTTTCTGCCGTATAACGCTTCGTAAGGCGGCATACCAATACTAGCGTGGTAACTGTTGTTGTAGCCGAACTCTACCAACGGTAGGTGATCATCCCAATTTCCTTTGAAGTCCATTACACATGCTCGTAACATATCTTCCAGTGTTTGAATCGTTCGTTCGCGCTGTCCGTCTGTTTGAGGGTGGTAAGCTGTACTCATTCGCAGTTGTGTACCCATGCATTCCTGAAGACGTTTCTAGAAATTTGATGTGAAGCGCGGATCCCTATCGGAAACAATAGACACCGGCACTCCGTGCCTCGAAACAATCTCTTTCACATATAATCTTGCCAACTGATCTAAGTTAAATCTGATTTTGATAGGAAGGAAGTGCGCGGATTTCGTCAGTCGGTCAACGATAACCCATACTGCGTCGTAGCCTTTCTGAGTCGTCGGAAGGCCAACCACGAAATCCATCGTAATATGTTCCCATTTCCATTCTGGGATCTCCAACGGTTGTAGCAATCCACTCGGTCTCTGATGTTCTGCTTTAACTTTCTGACATGTCAGGCATTTGGCAATACATTCTGCAACATCACGTTTCAAATTCGGCCACCAGAAATGTTGTCGAAGATCTTGGTACATTTTTGTACTACCAGGGTGAATCGAATATCTTGAACTATGAGCCTCACTCAAAATTTCTTCCTTAATTTCTTGTACTGGCGGAACCCAAATTCTGCTTTCAAATCTCAATATTCCTTCCTTATCCATCTTAAATCTTGGTTCGGTTCTTTCAGATATCTTCGTTGTTACCTTTTTGCATTCATCATTCTGAAGCTGAGCCTCCTTCACTCTATCTAGTAGAGTTGTACCAGATTGCATCTGAAATAGCTTCTCATCAATCTCCATAGGATACTTCACTTCTAACTCCAGTTTCTCCATATCTGCAATTAGCTCCTGCTGAGCAGTCAACATCATCAATTTCTCACGACCCTTTCTACTTAAGGCGTCGGCAACCACATTAGCCTTACCCGGATGGTATAAAATCTCACAGTCATAATCCTTGATTAATTCCAACCATCTTCTTTAACGCATATTCAAATCTTTCTGTGTAAAAATATATTTCAGACTCTTATGGTCCGTATATATTTCACACTTTTCCCCGTATAGATAGTGCCTCCAAATTTTCAAAGCAAAAACAACTGCAGCTAACTCCAAATCTGGGTTGGGTAACCCTTCTCGTAATCCTTCAACTGCCGTGATGCATACGCAATGACTTTGCCGTTTTGCATCAGCACACAGCCAAGTCCTTTATGTGACGCATCGCTAAAAATAACAAAATTTCCTGTATCATCCGGAAGAGATAACACAGGCGCTGTACTCAACCTCTTCTTTAATTCTTGAAAACTCTCCTCACACTTCTCCGTCCAAACAAATTTCACAGCTTTTCGAGTTAAATTCGTTAACGGAGTTGCGATCTTAGAAAAATCTTGTATGAATCTTCTATAATATCCTGCTAATCCAAGAAAACTTCTTACTTCTGACGGCGTTCTCGGCTGATCCCAGTTAATCACAGCTTCTACTTTGGATGGATCTACCTAAATTCCATCTTTATCGATTACGTGACCAAGAAATTGTACTCTCTCGATCCAGAATTCGTATTTCGAAAATTTAGCATACAACTTCTCCCTTCTCAATACTTCCAACGTTAACCTCAAGTGTTCTTCATGTTCCTCTTTGGTTTTGGAATATACCAAAATGTCATCTATAAATACCACCACGAATTTGTCCAAAAACGGCTTGAATACACCATTCATTAGTCCCATAAATGCTGCAGGAGCATTCGTAAGACCAAACGACATTACTAAAAACTCATAATGACCATATCGCGTTCGGAACGCTGTCTTCGGTACATCCTCTGGCCTCACCTTCAGTTGGTGATAACCACTCCTCAAGTCAATCTTGGAAAAGTATTTTGCTCCCTTCAATTGATCAAACAGATCATCGATCCTCGGTAATGGATATTTGTTCTTAATCGTGACCTTATTTAATTCTCTGTAGTCAATGCAGAGCCTCATCGATCCGTCCTTCTTTTTCACGAACAACACCGGCGCTCCCCACGGCGATACGCTCGGTTGAATGTACTTTTTGTCCAACAATTCTTGTAGTTGTACCATTAATTCCTTCATCTCTACTGGCGCCATTCGGTATGGTGCCTTCGATATTGGAGCAGTTCCGGGCGCCAAATCAATCACAAAGTCTACTTCTCTATCTGGAGGAAGTCCTGGCAAATCGTCTGGAAATACATCGACAAAGTCCCTCACAATCGGTATCTCCTCTACCTTCGGGTTCTCTTTTCGACTGTCGACTATGTAAGCTAAATATCCTACACAGCCTTGTCTTAATAACTTCCTGGCCTGCAACATCGTCAGACAACTCGCTTGTCTAGGCGACTTGCTACCATAAAACACAACCTTTGACGGAGTCATAAGGTTAATACGCTTCTTTTGGCAGTCAATTACAGCCCCATAATTGGATAGCCAATCCATACCCAATATAACGTCGAATTCCCCCAATCGAATAGGGATAAGATCTACGTTCATGATATTACCCTTAATATCCACTCTACAATTCTTATACACATGCTTAACAGGAATTATCTCTCTATTCGCAATTTCTATAATCATGGGATATTCCAATTCATCCTTAAGCAAATCTAAACTATTAGCAAAGTCATCGGATATAAAGGAACAAGTAGCACCCGAATCAAATAAAACGTAAGCATTAATTTCATTGATCGGAATGATACCTGACACCACATCACGAGACTGGATTGCATCCTGCACCGTCATATTGAAAGTTCTGGCGATTGGTCTGTTTGTTGTAGGTGGTCCGGTGATGGTTAAGGTATTTCCACTGCTATTTCCCCGGTTTCCTCCTTGTCCTGATCCTCCCGATCCCTTTTTGGGACAGTCTCTTGCTAAATGATCTTTCGAACCACAGTTGAAACAAGCACCCTTCTTTGGGTTTGGACAATTTGGTGCTATGTGGCCTTCCTGACCACAATTATAGCACACTCTCTTTCCCTTCAAACAAACTCCTAGATGTGCCTTACCGCAAGTCAGACATGCTTCTATCTTCTTTTTCTGCCCTCCGTGTTGACTTCCAGCTGTCGAGTTATCCGTCCACTTCCTCTTCTGATTATTATTATTCCCAGTATTACTTCCACCAGTCTTGTTATTACCTTCATTCTCACTCTTTTTCTTTTTCTGTTCTTGGTTGTACTTAGTCACTGCATCACTTCCTCCTTCCGCGAGAATGGCCTTTTCCAAAACTCCCGCAAACGTGTTAAGTTGAAACATTGATACCTTGCTGTATACCCAAGGCTTCAGTCCTTGTTCGAATCGTCTGGCTTTCCTCTCGTCAGTGTGTACTTGATACGGGGCAAACCTTGCCAACTCATCGAATTTAGCCGCGTATTCAGGCACGCTCATGTTTCCCTGTTTCAATTCCAGAAATTGCACCTCCATCTGATTCTGCGAACTAGCTGGGAAATACATTTCGAAAAACATCTCTTTGAATCCCTCCCACGTAATTACACCTTCACCTCCTCGCATCTTGTTTGCCTGCCACCAGTAGCTAGCCTCAGACTTCAGCATAAATGTCGCAAAAACGGTCTTCTGATTTTCTCGAACCCTAGCAACGTCGAAAACCTTCTCCATTTCCATCACCCACGTTTGAGCCTCGATCGGGTTTCTGGAACCTTTGAACTCTGGCGGTCCCACCGCCTTAAAATCTTTAAACGTTGTGCTAGGTGGAGCTTGCGGTTGGTTATTCATGACTCCAGTTAGTAAATTAACTAGCTGTTGAACTGGATTAACATTGGCATTATTGTTATTATTGGTTGACCCTTCCTGAGCCGGTTGACGTTGTTGTCTTCTCCTTGGCGGCATTTTTCTGTTAAATAAACGTTTATTAGAACTTTATTTATTTCTCTGCATAGTTAAGACATTACTCAACAATTTAACATATCACTTAACACATCATCTCAAACAACTTGATATCTTTTCATTCAAATAAAAAGTTTTAACATTAAACTATATCATACTGCTATTTACATCATCTATCCTGGAATAAAGAATCCACATAATTTAAAACATTCAAATATTAACATATTCCTTAGTTCATAAACACATCAGAATTTACATAAAACTATATAAGTCTTTCACATAAATAAACAGATTCTATTCTTGTCTTCCAAGGTGCTCAATAGCCTTGCCACGCTCCTCATTCATGATACGAGACATCGTCCTGCGATCCAACATATACGATGGAAGTCCTTCAAACTGGATGGGGTACCTTAACACTCGCTCTTGAACCTCATCCATCGCATGATTAAGTGTGGCGTACGTGTCTTCAAGCTTTGCCTTCTTTGTACGACTATCATTTTCTGCACGATCAGCTCGATGTGATTCACTTACCCATCCTTCCTCTGCTATTTTCAGTCTTTCGGAAGTTTCCTTCAGTTCCTTCTTCAGCTTCTCTATCTCCTCGATTTTATATTCGGTTTGACCCTTCTCATGAATTAGATCCCACTCCACGTTTCCTAAACGTGTATGAAGGGTCACAATCTCTCTATCCTTCTCCTCTAAAGTAGACTGCTGAACAGTCGCTCGCTCAATCAATTCCTGAACCTCATCTTGTAACTCCACGTTATGATCATATAGTGTGTCATACATCTCAGCATCAACAGTGTACCGTGGTAGCTCCTCTTCTTCTTCTTCCTCATCAAACTCCTCCTCAGGACCCTCCTCAGGATCAATCTCAGGTTCATGCTCCTGACCAACAACGGTGATCAATGGAGATGAAACCCTCTGCACCAGCTGCTCCCTAACAACATGAATGTCTCGGGGCTCCTCCTCAGTCGGTCCTATAAGTACACGAGATCCCTCCTCAGTAGGTACTATAGGTAAATGGGGTCCCTCCTCAGTTTGACTAGCTTCTCCATCATTCGTCATCCTGACAACAAAATTTTAAGTTTTAGTTACTAAGTCATACTATCTAACGCATACTTAACACATAAACACATAATGTATTTTATTATCTTCAATGAATTACAAAAATTCATTTCTTAGAACTCGATAAGAGTTTTCAATTACTATCTTCTTCTATAAGGCTACTACCTAAGGTTGTTTCCCCAACCTAAGGTTCATAACCTACGGCTCTGATACCAACTTGTGACACCCCCAAATCCGGGTACTTCGATTCCACGGGTACTTCGATTCCACGGGATTTGGTGTTCACTGTACAAGCATCATCTATCTATCTACCCATAAATAATATCAAAACAAACAATAGATAGAAATCATAATAAAATCTATTCCCTTAAGGGTTACATCAACTGAATCATAAATAAATCCCAGGTTACTCTAACCTTAAAACATCTGTGCGGAATTCTAAACAAATAAGTCTTAACATCAACATAACTCAAGTCTTAAACAAATACATCAATTAATAAATAACAGGTCTTCATCATTTGCTAACTTTGCCCTTGCCCTTACTAGTGGAGGGTTCATCGCTTCTTTCATTCTTAACTGCAATGTTATTATTAAGCAAGAGTGAGCACAAATGCCCACAAGTATAAAAAAAATGAAACAACAGTATAATAACATGCGAATAATCAACGACATCTGAATAAAGCTCAACTTTTGAATCAAGAATAAATAACATGAATCAAAAGAATACTGAGGGTCATAAGACCTTGAACTATGTCCTAGGTTAACAAGGGTTATACTTGAAACCTTTAACAGTAATAAGACTATGGACCTTCTTCTCGTACTTAGGGGGATCAGCCCTTAGTACCATACTGTGCACAATATCTTAACGCTAACGCATAAGTGAATCCCTTTTCAGGGTTGTTCATCTCAGTTTGACATTCGAGTCCTCACCAAAGGAAGTTTGGTTTGGATAATTCAATAAGGGTTCTGAAATTTAGAACGTTCATCAACTAAGGACTAGCTGAATCATTAAGATTCACTAGTCTAAAAAGGTTCAACAATAATGATATTCGATTTGAATAATAATCTCAAATGTATACAATAGAACAATTATTGTATAATTGAATCATGATTTGAAAGATAATCAATCTTTAGTATAATACTTGAACTTGAAAAATAATTCAAGTTTAAGTAAATTGCTCAATGTAAAAGTAGAGTTAAGAAACTTGCTCAATTTAAGAGTTTAAGTTTAGGAGACTTGCCTCGCGTGTAGATTACACTTTAACTAATCACGTTCTTTGAAATAAATCCTACATACCATTCACATTCAATACCAGTTAATTATTAACTAATCATCATAACTTATTCTCGTTGGCTACTTTAATAATTGACTAACTTAGTCAAATCATCACGTTGACACCTAATTTGTTCGTCATGAATGAATAACTAATTATGTATTTAATAATACAATTCACATGTAATTATGTTATTTACATGCTAAACAAATATTTTATCATCATATAATATTTCTAACATATTTACATGTTCATTATTTTAATACACTAACCCATTGTTAGACTTAAAAAATTTAAAAGCTCATTTTTTTTCCAGTTCGCGAAGAACACATAATTCAGCGAAAATAATTACTACAAAATCATTAATTCTCCAAATTAAACATACCCACATGTTGGAATTCATATATAATTAATACCCAATATTTATATACTGACAAAACTAATTTTAAACACTTAATAACAGATTTAAAGCCTAACAATTCACTGACTTTGATGTTCATGAAGTTTTAGAAAACTTTATGTGAAAATTCTCCCTACGAATTCGTTCGTTTAAGCCTTAAACTCTTCGTATTAACATGCATAACAACATACAAGTCCAAAATTTAGGGATAATATATAATCAATACATTAATTATCACATATATGGCCATATGGCCATATCACGTACTCTGTTTATTTTGAAAAACATACGTACGACATGCTTTCATGAAACTGATCACATGGCTTACATGGTATATATAATTAAACACTATTTGGTATAACATAACACACATATATAAAGTTATACTCATCTCATATACCAAACACAGAGATTTTTAGAAAACTGTGAAAGCCATTTTATGAAAACCTAAAAGACGTAAATGTAGAAATTGGGTTTGGAGAGAATTACCCAGAGTATAAGATGATCAGATAACCCTTTTTGCAATAACCTGTAATTACACACTCACAAATTCTCTCAAAAATTCTCACCTTCTCTCTAAACTCTCTCTGAAAATAATGCCGGACTTAGGAAATTATGAAGAAGAAGAAGGAAGCGTCGAAGAAATAAAACTGACGCGATGTGGTCAGTTGCCCAGTCATGGGTTAAGTGCCCATAATCTCTCTTAGTGCCATGTTTGGCTTAGCAAATAAATTCAAAGCTCATTATTTTAATAAACCTTTTATTATATAGTTTAATAAATGTCACACTCCTTATAAAATAACTCTAATATTTTATTTAATTTATTATAAATAAAATATAATATTTTCTCATAAATTCATATAGTCACATAATTAATTTTTCTCATTAATAAATAATAACAATTTATTAAATCTCTAATTAATAATTAGATTAATTAAATAACATCATGCTTAATTAAATAACTTATTCAATTCGACAAGCTCACATAATTACATACTTGAATAATAATTATTCTCCACATTAATTTAATAAATGTAACACATATAATTAAATTAATCTACCACAATTGCATCGATTAATTATTAAATCTAATAATTAAATCATCGAAAAATATTTATTTACTTCAATAAGTATTTAAAATAATTTACAAAATTCTCGTTCGTCACAATTATTCAAAATCTTTTCATCATGATATATCCTTAATTTATTAAACTTAAACTTGCTGGGAAAACTTGTTGTTCGCCCTTGCTATATCATGATACACATTGCAGATTATGCGAATACGTCGGATACAAGGAAAAGTCAAAGCCAAGTTCAGCTTGGGACTATGTGTGCAGCTAGATTTGTAACAGTATTGTATAATAATGACATTATATGTCGGATATGATATTGAATTCAGGTATATGTTAAGGTTCTCGACCTTGGGGATTATGTGTAAAGTTTCATGTATAAACAATTTATGTTTATATCTTCTGTAAATAGTTATAGAATTAATATACTAGATCCGTGGTGTTTGATACCGAATTTGGGGACATCACAGTTGGTATCAGAGTTGTAGGTTATAAACCTTAGGAAGGGTTACCTGAGACTAATAACCGCAGTGATTAGGATAAGAACTAACTTAAATTGAGTTAGTGTGTCGGTAGGATTTAAAGACGAATCTCGGCGAGTTTTAAAGATACCGAGTTCCCTAACTCTGATAATAAAGGTGAATAGTAGTGGTGAATAGATAGAGTCTAAAAGACTGAAAGTACAGTGATAGGAGATCGTAAAACAAAACGATCATAGCATAGAAATGAATCGTAATAAATACGATGAGATCACCTCGTGATTTAATAAGGTGATAATAGGGAGAAGAATCAATCTAATGATTGAAAATTTACAGCAAGATTGTTGTGTATCAGTTGTACTATAAATTGGTACGAGGCAAATTCAGGAAAGGATTATGAATACAGATTAAATGAAATTCGTATTGAGAATAGAGTTAAGATTAGGTGGGGATGCCACATTCGGAGTCGCCAAATACATGGTACAAAATACAAATACAAACTTAATTATACAACATGAGCTGAGAGTTTTAATACGAATATTGTCTTATAGACAATATCCAAACTCAAATGAAGTCCTCATTATAATTATTAACACACTATTTTATAAAAATAGTGAGTACTACTACAACCACTATCTCGGACCGTTACTCCATTCCCCGAGTAGTCTCGGCTACGTTCTTATTTTCTGAAGAGAATAATGAAAGCAAAAGGGTGAGCTCAACTAGCCTAGTAAGAAATATTATGACTAAAATAATTAATTTATCCATAGCCTTCATCAATAATAAATCAAAGATTTAGAACATATGGTAGATGATAACAGTTTTCAACCATAATTGTAGTGGAATCAACAATCCATTAGAAGAGTTATGTAGAACATAATGTCTACTATCTCCTCCAAATTAAAAGTCCATCGTTAATATTTTATTCTTGTAATACTCATCAACAGTTCTTTGTTATACCCAAGACAAAGAGAACTTTCATCACATGTGTTCAACTGAAACACTAAAGATTATAGTTAAATTCATAATTCATATTTATAATCATGTAAATCAACAGTTTCTCCTTGCCACAAAGGCTTAATAGAACGTTTACTCAATATCCTTACCCCAACGGCTAAAGACGTTCAAATGTAATAACAATGATCATACAAATCAGTTGTCTATCTTTACACTACGGGCCAAAGATATTCAACTATAAAACCAATGGTCATGATCATACCAATCAATTGTCTGTCAGTGCATTACGTCCAAAGATATTCAACTGTTAACTAATGGTCATGATCCTGCCAAACACATCATCAAATTATCCGTGCACTACGGGCCAAGGATATTCGTTAGTATCACTAGTGGTCATGATCATGTCATACACCTGTCCATCTTTGCACTACGGGTCAAAGCCATCAATCAACAGTTCGTCTTTGCATGTTAGCCAAAGATATACAACTATAAAACCAATATTCAACAATCCATCTTTGCATGTAAGCCAAAGATATACAACTATAAAACCAATAATAAACAGTCCATCTATGCACTACGGGTCAAAGATAGTTTTCGTTACAATATAAGCATGAGGATGTTGACAATGATATAAGCATCAATCAAACGAAATCAAGGATAAATATTAAAGACTTTAAATTTATCTAGAGTTTTAAAATGTCCAAATTGTCAACATAATAACGGCTTTATGGAGTAAAATTCAAGAATAACATCCATATATCAAAAATAATTTGAACAGAAAAGAAATTAATTTTTTTTTCGTGAATAGTACCCTGTAAATAGTATTTCGTGAATAGTACCCCGTGAATAGTACTTCGTAAATAGTACCCCATGAATAGTACTTTGTGAATAGTATCCTATGAATAGTATTTCATAAATAGTATCTCGTGAATAGTACTTCGTGAATAATACCCCATGAATAGTACTTCGTGAATAGTATTTCGTAAATAGTACTTCACGAATAGTATCGTATTTATGAATAGTACCGTATGAATGAATAGTACTGTATATATAAATAGTGCCCATAAACAGTACTCTGTGAATAGTACTGTATATATAAACAGTATCGTATGAATGAATAGTACTGTATGAATAGAAATAACACCCCTTACAAATAAGAAATAAATAACAACCCTTACCTTAGTAGAAGACTGGATACTGTAATAGTGAAGTAGCAGAATACTCTTCTTCTTCCTATCTATAATTTCTCTCTCTATAGTTGCTCTTGTGTGTCTTAGTGAATAGGTGAGAATGAAAAAATAAATGAGCTTCTATTTACAGGAAAATATAGTTTCGATAATTACACATTTTGGGGCTCTAATTATTATAGTTTAGTACATTTATCTTTGCCTCTATTTTTAATTTAGTCCTTCAAGTATTATCAATCTTGCACAACCTCCCCTAATTCTACATGCATGTGAACCAATAGTTCCATGCATGTGAACAAATAGTTATATTCATGTGAACTAATAACAATTACTTGCTCATTTATCCGATTAATTACCCGTTTGGTCAATTTAACATCCAGAAATCAACTATTATCGAAATAAATGTCGATTTCCACTAACACTAATAATTTCAACACAATAGAAATATTTTTATCAACAATTTCATCTTTGAAATTTCTGAAGTTTGACTTTTTCTAAAAATGTCAACTGTTAACTTTTTGACCAAAAAGTCAACCTCGACAAATTTTGTGTTTATAGTCTATTTTTACTAATTTCGCAGTCCCAGACTCAAATATCTCGACGCGTCTCCACAATTCAACTCCGAACTCAAATTCAATTTATAATAACATTGATCATTAATATTATAACTCACAATAATAACAATCAAATCATTCATAGGAAAGAGGGGATTTTTCGATAAGGATTTCTCCCTATTGGCGCGCAATTAGGTGTCCAAACCCCTTTTCTCGACATAACTTTTTAGACATCGTTAATAATATAAATAATAATATAAATAACTTTGTCGTCTCAATTATTAATTTAATAATATAAAATATTATGACAATAATTGAATCCATAACGTGAGATACTATGCAACAATTACTGTGACAATAATTTAATAAATTGAGTGACTTCTCACGTAAGCATCAATAATCAATACCGTGTGCTACTATGCAACCGCGAGTATTACTGTACTTTTATCACCAATTATTTTATGACAACTTGCTTACTTTGAAAATTTTTCACATATAACCCTTAACTTTAACCTTTAATAAATTTAACCATTTACTAAATAGAATAATAATTATAAGAAAATTGAATACTTTTATTTCATAAAATTTGGAGTCTTACAATCTCCCCTCCTTATGAAATTTTGCCCTCAAAATTTACGTGCGTGGTAGTTCGAAGAAATGAGAATACCGTAATTTCTTTTCAAATTGTACCTTCCCGGTTATTTCCTCTGTATCATGATTTTCTCATTGCTCATCTCTTATATTTTAGATATCATACTAGAATATATTTTCAAAACAAAGGTTATTTGACATATCATAATTTGTCAATTTAGTAAGAAAATTCAGCTTAGGTAAGACACACACTAGCGAAGGATATTACTCGTCTCTCCCCTCCTAGTTCTAATCCTGGATCTCCGCCAGAGACCATATTCCTAAACTCTGATACCAACTGTGATGCGCCCAAAATAGGTATACATCACCCATTCTTAGTCGCTAAATACATGGTACATAATACAAATACAAACTTAATTATACAGCATGAGCTGAGAGTTTTAATACAAATATTGTCTTCTAGATAATATCCAAACTCAAATAGAGTCCTCATTACAATTATTAACACACTATTTTATAAAATAATGAGGACTACTACAGCCACTATCTCGGACCGTCACTCCATTCCCCGACTAGTCCCGATTGCGTTCTCATTTCCTGAAGAGAATAATAAAAGCAAAAGGGTGAGCTCAACTAGCCCAGTAAGAAATATTATGACGAAAATAATTAATTTATCCATAGCCTTCATCAGTAATAAATCAGAGATTTAGAACATATGGTAGATGATAACAGTTTTCAACCATAATTACAGCGGAATCAACAATCCATTAGAAGAGTCAAGTAGAACATAATGTCTACAATCTCCTCCAAATTAAAAGTCCATCGTTAATATTTCATTCCTGTAATACTCATCAACAGTTCTTTGTTGTACCCAAGACAAAGAGAACTTTCATCACCTGTGTTCACCTGAACCACTAAAGATTATAGTTAAATTCACAATTCAAATTTATAATCATGTAAATCAACAGTTTCTCCTTGCCATAAACGCTTAATAGAACTTTTAGTCAATATCCTTACCCCAAAGGCTAAAGACGTTTAAATGTAATAACAATGATCATACCAATCAGTTGTCTATCTTCGTAATACGGGCCAAAGATATTCAACTATAAAACTTATGGTCATGATCATACCAATCAATTATTTGTCAGTGCACTACGGCCAAAGACATTCAACTGTTAACGAATGGTCATGATCCTGCCAAACACATCATCGAATTATCCATGCACTACAGGCCAAGGATATTCGTTAGTACCACCAGTGGTAATGATCATATCATACACCTATCCATCTTTGCATTATGAGCCAAAGCTATCAATTAACAGTTCGTCTTTGCACGTAAGCCAAATATATACAACTGTAAAACTAATAATCAACAGTTCATCTTTGCACGTAAGCCAAATATATACAACTGTAAAACTAATAATCAACAGTTCATCTATGCACTACGGGCCAAAGATGATTTTTGTTACAATATAAGCATGATGATGATGACAATGATATAAGCATCAATCAAACAAAATCAAGGATAAATATTAAAGACTTTAAATTTATCCAGAGTTTAAAAATGTCTAAATTGTCAACATGATAACTTCTTTGTGGAGTAAAATTTAAGAATAATATCCATGAATCGAAAATAATTTGGACAGAAAAGAAATTAATTTTTATCGTGAATAGTACCCCTTAAATAGTACTTTGTGAATAGTACCCCGTGAATAGTACTTTATGAATAGTATCTCGTGAATAGAACTTCATGAATAGTACCCCATAAATAGTACTTCGTGAATAATATCGTATTTATGAATAGTACCGTATATATGAATAATGCCCATGAATAGTACTCCGTGAATAGTACTGTATATATATAAATAGTACCGTATGAATGAATAGTAATGTATGAATAGAAATAACACCCTTTACGAATAACAAAAAAATAACATCCCTTACCTTAGTAGAAGATTGGATACTGCAATAGTGAAGTAGCAGAATACTCTTCTTCTTCCTCTATATAATTTCTCTCTCTATAGTTGCTCTTTTGAGTCTTAGTGAATTGGTGAGAATGAAAGAAGAAATGAGCTTCTATTTATAGAAAAATATAGTTTCGATAATTACACGTTTAGGGGCTCTAATTATTAGAGTTTAGTACCTTCATCTTTGCCTCTATTTTTAATTTAGTCATTCAAGTATTATCAATCTTGCACAACCTCCCCTAATAGTACATGCACGTAAACCAATAGTTCCATGCATGTGAACAAATAGTTATTTGCATGTGAACTAATAGCAATTAATTACTCATTTATCCGATTAATTACCCTTTTGGTCAATTTAACATCCAGAAATCAACTATTATCGAAATAAATATCGATTTTCACCAACACTAATAATCCCAACACAATAAAAATATTTTTATCAACAATTTTATCTTTGAAATTTTTGAAGTTAAACTTTTTTCAAAAAAGTCAACGTTGAAAATTTTGTGTTTATAATCTATTTTTACTAATATCATTTCCCCCAGACTCAAATATCTCGTCCGCGTCTCTAAATTCAACTCCGAACTCAAATTCAATTTTTAATAACATTCATCATTAATATTATAACTCACAATATTAACAACCAGATCGTTCCCACGAAAGATGGGGCTTTCCGATAAAGATTTCTCTCTATTTGCGCACAATTAGGTAACCAAACCCCTTTCCTCGACAGAACTTTCTAGACATTGTCAATAATGCAAATAATAATATAAATAACTTAGTCGTCTCAATTATTGATTTAATAATATAAAATTTTATGACAATAATTAAATCCATAATGTGAGATACTATGCAATAATTACTGTGACAATAATTGAATAAACTGAGTGACTTCTCACGTAAGCATCAATATTCAATATCATGTGCTACTATGCAACCACGCGTATTACTGTACTTTTATCAACAATTATTTTATGACAACTTGCTTACTTTGAAAAATTTCTACATATAACCCTTAAATTTAACCTTTTATCAATTTAACCATTTACTAAATAGAATAATGATTATAAGAAAATTGAATACTTTCATTTCATAAAATTCGGGGTCTTACATTGACGCTATAACTAGTTACTTATGAATGCTAACATGATGCACTGAGCCACCTGTGCATCATCTTACCACTTTCTAAAAGTAGTCTCGACCTTATGCATTCAATACTATATAAGTTCAGCCTTGCATCATAATTAGATACAATATTGGCTAAAAATGCGAATAAATAAAAACTTTCTTCCTGTCTTTCTTTCTTGCGTTCCCTAAATCGCAACCTTCACGATTCTGAATATTATTAGAGTAAATAAACTATGAGAGTTCAAATCTCAATGATGAACATATTTTATATTGACGTTCTATATGTATAATTTTACTTACAATCAATCACCACAATACTTTCTCATTCTAAAACAAATATTTTCATTCATTAATCATTTCAGAAATTTACACATTTAAATCTTGTACATCATCATCACAGTATCTAAGTTTTAAATAAAGACAAACAGTATTCCCTTGCACATCTTCTTATCCTTATTGTCCAGATAACATATAATATTGATTTCAATCCTTAACCTGTAAAAAGTTTATTTTCATGCTCAGTTCATAATCATACTAAACAAGCAATATAATCTCGAATGATAAGATTTACCATATCACATATCATGTCAAGACCGAATTCCAAAACTCAATCTATTTTAGTCATAAGTTGACTTTCATACTTCAATGAGCATAATAGATAAATCATATAATCATGTTAAGTTCATATAGCAAATAAGAACTGAAAGACTTACCTGGCGAGAAATTATAACGCTGTTAGGTTTGCTAGAAACAAGAGCATGCAATCCAATAACATAAATAAGCGAAAGCGATGTAAAAATAGATTTTAAAATTTTTCTTGCAAACCGTAAACCAAGATCATTCTTATGCTTTGATTATCAGTCTATAAAATAGTAAGAGAATCAAAATCATACCCGAATATTCGAGCTTCCTCATGTACAAGTTTAACTCCTAATCCTCGGTGCTCTCCTTGACTACGCAGGTTTGATTCCTTCCTTTGATCAACGTCAGCCACACAAGCGTTTGGCCTCTAGAGGTGATCCACCAAGAAGAACAAGAATCAAGAAGAAGGGTATTTTTGGCTCAAACCCTAGTTTTCTATCTGTATAGAAAAGGTGTACTCTTCAACAGTTGGAATCATGTATCTCTTAATATCTGATATAAGACTCTCCTATAAAGATATCAGTTATGTGATGCCCCCAAATATGGGTATCTTCCAACCCAATAGATGGTGCTACATAGTGTTACAATTCACACGTACATTCAATTGAAATACTTCAAAAGAGTGAATATGTCTTCTATATATTCCAAAATAATATTACCATTCTCACGTTCTTTGTAACCATTACATATTTTCGTTGCCATAATATCAAATAATAACAACATTCATCCTATACTATTACAAAGGCAACCTATTGGTTCGCCTTAGCCTTTCCTTTATCTTTACCGGATCCTTCAGTCCTTTAGGTCGTAGCTGCATTCATATTGTTCAAGCAAGAACGAGCATAACTAGCTTAGCGAGTATGATAATTTCATTAAACAATAGGCTTGAATCATATAAATCGTATATCTTCAATAACTGAATCAATAGTTATGAAGTACTATTGATAATGCAAAATAGCACTTCTCTTTTCTTTAAAATGTTTCATAATGAACAACATTCATTAAACATAAATTTTGATCCAAGACCTTGAGCATTTCATTCTTTCTTTGAAATGGACAAACCGGCACCAAGTCCGTAAGTCCGATATATCTTACGAGCACGTCTAGGTGACCAACCTATAGTATTCTATGTTGTACAATATTACTTTCTTTAAACGTATTTACGTTTAAGTTTTGGCAACCTCACGTGCCTGTCGTTTGACGACAAAACATTTGTTTATCATACTCAGTCTTTCTTTGAAATCAATAAAAAAATAGTTTGGCAAAAGATAGCAACATTGACAATATTTGGATAGACTATAAGGAAATCCACCAAAAAATATTAAGTCTAGCCAAAGGAATTGGCTTCGACTTCATTATACATCAATTCATGCCTAAGGCACATGAATTACAAAGCTTGTCCAAAAGAATATAGACAAGGGTCAGAATACTTGCCTTCCGCGTCTTCTACAGTAATTATACTTTTCCTTTGAGTCTTTAAGGATTCTACAATACATGATCACATAACTTACCACATTAGGTCATATATAATCAAGTAGGGTTACTACTATATCTTACCCTTCTTCTCAATCTAATCATTCCTTAGATTATTTAACATTCGTTATGGTTTATCGTATTACTTTATATTTATATTTACGTAATCGTTCGTCAACCTTTAGTTATAATTCCTAAGGTTTTAATCGTCCTTAAGGATGTTATTTCAAGTTAATTAGGTATATCATTCACCTTCCATTAACTTCTCTTTCCTTTACTTTCATTGTTATTCTTCTCTGGCTTTCTCCTAGTGCTGGCGCTGCGGCGCCAGCTTTCTTCCTATAACTCGCGCTTCGGCGCAGGTTAACAATACATCTGCCTTGACCTCGGCACTGCGGCACCAAAGCCTTTGCTAGTGGCCGTGCTGCGGCGCCACTTCCCAGTGTCTGATGGGTTAGCCTGGCGCTGCGCCGCCGATTTTCCCTTCTTGGGTCTTGCCTCAGGGAAAAATTTCACATATTGTTTTCTTCTGTGAAATTCTCAGGCTTATAACTTGTTCATCGTAAGTCCGAATTGGCTCGTTCAAAAGCCCTTAGCTCATAAATCACATGTTCTATGATTTCATTAGAAAATATTTCATTTTCGAATCTTTTGAGTCGGAATTCACCGATTAGTTCATTATAGAGCATTCGTTAAACGTTCGAAGACGTTCAAAGTTCGTTTTTCCGTTCTAAGTTAGAATTTGGTCATTTTCGAGTCCAAAACTCTAAAATGCAAATTGAGATTATTCTCCATCAAAAACCAACGTTTCCGAGTTCAATGGTGACTTTTGACTTTCATTCCGAGAATTTAACGATTTCGACGATTATCGTCTAATCTCGTAAATTTCGGCATAACTTCGATACTTAAGATTTTTACATCGTTCCAAATAGATTCATTTCATCATTCTAACAACCTAACCAAATATATTTCATTTAATTCTTTAAATGTTCTTCATTAGTCCATAATTTATATAAGTATAAGGATAATATGGGAATTATAAAAATAGTACTTATTCTAATTTCTTTTTCGTCCAAATCACGCTAATTTTGGACGGAAAACTTTGGCAGGAAAAGTGGCCAAGTTTTCTATCCATTTCTTTTCTTTTCCGTTTATTAAAAAACTCAAAAACATAAGAATTGGAAAGAAAACTTAAATTTTTTGTCCATTTCTTTTCTTTTTTGTCCATTTTAAAACTCAGAAACAGAGCGTAAGTGCTGACTGATGTGCAACTTTGCAACTTGCAAGGCTTTGTTCGGTTATATTATTATTTTAACTCAGCGTTGTGCAACTTTGCTTTGCTCGGTTATTCGGTTAAACCAAAATGTTAAAATTAACCGAATTATCAAAAAAATTCGGTTAAATTAGTTTGGTTCGGTTCGATAATTCGATTATATCCGTTTCTTGCTCAGTCGTAGACGTCGTGGAAGGTTTGGGTTGGGTTGGAGACAAAAGTATATTAGGAGAAAGAATGGGCAAATGTTGGATCTGGAGTATTTTCCCAAAATTGCCTAAATTATATTCAACTTTCTCAATTATATCCATTTTGTTCAAATTTTCTTGGAATAGACTCTTCTCTTAACTAAATTAATTAAATTAAGAACAATTTTTATAAATAAAAAACACTTTATTTTTTTTAAAAAAAACTCTTTAATTTTTTTTAAAAGATTTTATTTTTAAAGAAATATTTTTAAAAAAATAAAAACTTCAACGACTGCCGTTGGGAGTAAAGGCTCTCACATCTAATTTGGGAAAAACGACTGAACACCATTTGAAATGGCGTTGAATTTTTTGATTTTTTTTGGCTAAAAATCAAAAAGGCAACCAACGCCACTTTAAAAAATATTTTTAAAAAAAATGAATTTTAAAAACAAGTATCTTAATTTTTTTAAACGATTTTAGTTTTTTAAAGAAATTTGAAAAAAATAAAAATGTGATCCAAAGCCAAACTAACCGGCATTGTAACTTTTTTTTTTATTTTTTTAAAGCAAATTTGTAAAAAAGAAGACTAAGATGTAACATCACTTTAACTTGTGATCCAAGATGGGTTGTGTATACCTATTATAGAGGCATCACATATTACATTAATATGGGTCAAACTAACTTATTAAGAATGATTTATAAGTTATTTTTAAATAATTTTATTCTATTTTAGTTCATAAAACATAATAAATTTTTCTACATCTTTTATGTTTTCTCTTAAAACTGATAGTATTATAATTTAATTTTATAATATATTTGGAAAAAAGGTAAAAGGAGAACTAGGAATAGCTAGGAGTATACCATTACTATTCTTCTTTTTATGTTTTATTTTTGGACTTAAAAATATGTTCATGATTTAAGTTACTCCCTCCGTCTAGGAATAAAAGTTCTTATTATTTTATGTAATCTCAAGTTAATATTTACTTATACTATTTCAACAACCATAATCTATACCGTTGATCGCAACATTGGATGACACGGATTGAAATGCATTTTCCCCTGCCGCTACAGGCTGTAACGACATGAGAAATTACTCATTTACCCCTCATTTGCTCATGTGCTACACTGTCTACCGCTACAAGTTATGGCATTAGTTTAGTTAACTAATAGATTAGAATGGCTCAGTGGTAGCTTAATGGCCCAATAACCCATAGGTCCTTAGGTTCAAAACCTTGTTGTGATATATATATATATATATATATATATATATATATATATATATATATATATATATATATATATATTTATTTATTTATTTTTAAATATTCATATAAATATTTATAAATAAATATTCATATAAAGTTATCTTTAAAATTTATAAACAAATATTTATTTATAAATTTATAAATATTTCATCTAAAATTTATAAAATTTAGATATGAATATTTGTTATAAATATTTATATGAATATTTAGAGATAAATTTATAAATATTTATATGAATATTTATTTACATATATATATATATATATATATATACACACACACACACACACACACACACATACATATATACTTATTATTTTCAAAATTTCTTATCAAACTATATAAAATACTAAACAAATCTCAACATTAAACTTTATATATAAAAATATTCATAGTTACTTTATATATATTTAGTTTAATGTTGAGATTTGTTTAGTATTTTATTTAGTTTGATAAGAAATTTTGAAAAGAATATGTATGTATGTGTGTGTGTGTGTGTGTATATATATATATATATATATATATATATATATATGTGTGTGTGTGTGTGTGTGTGTGTGTGTGTGTGTGTGTGTGTGTGTGTGGATGGCCTGACGTGGTGAATATTGAACTTTATCCCAAAAAATATGTTAATGCACAGAATCGAACCCAAAACCTCCAGTTTGGAATATTGATCCAATGACCACCCGAGCACCTGAGCCTAGTTGCTATTATTATTATTATCTTAATTTAAGGCAACCTTTTAATAGTCGTTGCAAAAAGTTGTATAAAATATGCAACTAAAATAAAAATTATTGCCAATGAACGTGGTCCATATTAGGCAGCGAAATATAGCAACAAAAAAACTTTCGTTGCCCACGATGAGAATAAATCGGGTGGTTAGAAATTTTGCAACGAATTTCAAACGAATTTTGTTGGATCTGATTTTGCAACTACTTATGAATTTCGTTACAAAAATTGAAAGTCTGACACAATCTGCAACGTAGGACAAGTTTCGTTGCTAAACATACACTTTTAGCAAGGACATATAAAGCGGTTACCTGAAAAATCGTTGGTAAAACCCCATTTTTAGCAACAAAAAAGCTTTTGTTGCCCACGATGACGGGAAAGCAAGTGGTCAAAAATTTTGCAACGAATTTCTAACGAAATTTTTTCCCGCCAATGAATTAGCAACAAAATTTTGCAACGACTTATGAATTTCGTTGCAAAAAGTGAAAGCCTGACACAATCTTCAACGAAGGACAAATTTCGTTGCTAAACATATACTTTTAGCAACGACTTATAAAGTCGTTGCCGAAAAATCGTTGCTAAAGGCCCATTTTTTTTGTAGTGGTATTACTTTTTAAATGACTCCTAGCTTGCATTAAATTTAAAAACACATTAACATATTTAAACATTTTATAAGAGCCAACTCCTCTAAAATGTAGGCATGCTGATGGGGGGTATTTTCATCGGTGGAGAGATGTTCATCCTGATTTGCGCATTCTTCATAATATTGCACATGCTGGATTCTATGGAGTATATAGAATAGGACAAACTAGATATGATCATGCTTCGATCACAACCATGATAGAGAGATGGCAAGTGGAGACTCACACATTCTATCTTCCCATTGGCGAGAGTACTATCACCTTCCAAGATGTGGAGGTACTAATGGGTCTTCCCACTCTTGGATCCCCTATAACACATACTAATAATGGGATTGCTACCATTCTGGAGTGGTGCAATTCAGTTGAGCATCTCCTCGGAAGTAGACCGACTCCTCATGTAGATATCAATGTTAATAGTATTAAGTTAGGGTGGTTGTTAGATTTAATAGATACAGATGTTACTGATTTAACATTAGCATACCACATTAGGGCTCACCTACATATACTCATAACTAAAATACTTTGTGATTGTACATAAATCGTGTTAAATTAAGGCTTTTACCTTTTCTAGATGATATAGGTACGGTTCATACATACAGCTGGGGTAGTGCATGTCTAGGGTATTTATATCATCATTTATATCGTGGGACTAATGTAGCTACCAGCGATGTCGTAGGCTGCTTATTATTATTACAGGTAATGATTTATTTGACTTATTTTTTAATAACATATTCATATATTTTTAACTACATTGTCTAAATTTTTATTGTGCGGTTGTAGATATGGACTTGGGAGCGCTTTATATCTATAGCACTGCGTATGCAACCAGATCATGATGACATGCTTACAGACTTGTTATCAAAATCTAGCTTATCTACACAATTTCCTCTGCCACGTCGGCCGTGGGGTGCAAGGTAATTGAAACTTATCGTTTATTGATATTGAAAATTAAAATGATATGTAAACATTAATTAAAATTTTGTTATATTAGTTACAAAATAACTTTAGCAATACAAAATGATATGTAGGTATAAACAAATATACCATTAACAATTACTACCCCTTGTAGGTGGAACATGCATTATGTGTTGGACCATATTGCTCAACATACCATGCCAATCCATCAATACAGATAGAGTGGTCACGGTCTTCGGCATATTAGATGTCTACTGATATGTTTTGATGTGGTGGAATGGCATTATGTAGACAGAGTGCTCCGATAGTTTGGTATACGACAATTCATACCTCGGGTGCCAAAAAATCACAGATATCTTGACAACATTACTGGCCGCTCAAATAAAAATTCGGAGGCACAACATCGCTACTACAGAACGTTGTGGGCTAGTAGGGAAACTCTTGTGCTAATTGGAGAGGTTACAGATGAGAATCCAGAGTGTGAACCTAATTATATGCCTTGGTATCGCAGTGTTACACGACGTTAGATTTTAAATCCTAGGCTGGCTGAGCAGACGACGGGGGAGTTCGAGGGGACACATGGAGCTACTACTTATTTGGTATGTTAGAAAATAATTAATTCATTAGTACATTGTTATTTTTTAAATGAAGATTATTATTATTTGTTATAGTCTTGCATAAAATAAAACAAAAGGAAGAAACATCCTATAAATACGTTGATACTCTAATTTTACCTATGACATGACATATTCAACGCATATTATCTAACAGGTTGAGAATCTTACACGTGTATACCAAACATTGGTAGAGGAACACAAATGCGTAAACGTAAATACTGAAGCAATTCTTCATATTATTGAAGCTATGAGGATATGTAATACGACCCTTACTCATGTAGGCCAGACACACTTGTTAGACAATCAACCAACCGATCCCGTCACACAAATTAGGGAACCTCGCACACTTGGATCTGACAGTTGATGTATGGATACATCCTCAACACTAGTTTACACATAACATCAGTTTAGAGGTCATGAGAACATCCCGTCAACATCTCAGGCACGTGGCATCCCGTCTACATCTCGGACGCTGCAAGATGATGTAGAGACATAAAATATGGATTATGATCCATCTCAATTTTGTACTCCGCATCATTTAATATGTACACAACCATTCCCTAGTCCACTTTCATCACGTGACGGAGTTCCATCCTCATATCATGTTTTTCCCTCCATGCCACAATTTTCACCTTTCCAGCCATTGACAATACAAAACGAGTCGACATTGCCAACACCTCCACCTGCACATATTCAGGAACCACGTAGAGGACCCTCGCGAGAGGCTAGAGATAGAGGGAGGCCATATGGCACACATGATCGAGTGCATACATAGATTAATTTAGATTATATTGGGCCTATTTTATTAATTTGTATTTAATATTTAAATTATAAGTACAGATGTTAGTGTTTTATTTCTTAAACAAATTATTTTTCATTTGGTCTATAAATGGGTAACACGTTATCTGATTTTTTATTTTATTTTATAACAATGATTAATAATATTAAACAAAACATAATTTTATTTTTAAAATAAAGTATTGTTATTTTTTGAAATACGTTAAATCTCTTGCATGTTATTTTTTTTATATAAATAAAAAGTTAAAAAAACTTTTTTTAAAAAAATTACAGTGTTAGAAAAAAATTCCAAGGATTCTTTGAAAAATTAGAAATCAACACTTGAAGTGGCGTGGGTGAATTTTTTTTTTATTAAAAAAAATTTCATTGAACTTTCAGATTGGCATTAAATAAAAAAAAAGTTGCAAAAAGCCTCACATCTTTTTTTTCCAAACTTGCTATATAAAAATAAATAATTTAGGTTGAAACGCTATTTCAAGTGGCATTCAAAATAAGTTCTCTACATCTTTTACCTAAAATTTATTCTAAAAAAAGGTTTCAAACGCCAGTTGAAGTGGCGTTCTAAAAGATTCTCCTTTTCCCAAAATTTGAATTATACAAAAAAAACGCAAAAAATGAAGTTCAAACGCCAGTTTAAATGGCATTAGAAAAATTTCAAATATGCTTTTATAAAAAAAAATTTAAAAATAAAAAGGGTTCCTACGCCAATTCAAGCGGCGTTCAACTATCTCTCTCTCTCTCTCTCTCTCTCTCAAAGTCATTATTTCAAACGCCAATTGAAGTAGTGTTCTCTCTCTCTTTTCATTTTGACATCTTTGCTTTAAAAAAATAAAAATCAAATGCCAGTGGAATTGACGTTTACCCTCTCTCTCTCCTCACCCAACTTTTCAAAGTTGCTTATTATAAAAAAAATCCTATGCCAAACCCCACTTAAATTGGTGTTTGCGCCTTTTGAAAAAAAGTTATTTTTTTAAAAACGTCTATTTAAAAAAATATTATAAAAAGACGTCTATTTTTAAAAAATTGATTAAGTTAATATAATAATTTGATTAAGGTTATTTATTAATTTTTGGTCCAACGCCACATGAATTGGCGTCTGAATTTTGATTTTCAAATTCAAACACCAATCCAATTGGCATTTGGCCCATTTTGAAAAATACTTGAAATTTTTGGCTATTATCTAGAAAATGAGATGTCATCAAGGCCATTCTAGGAAAATACTCCTGGAACCAAGGATGAGAGGGGAAAAAAAGGAGAAAGAAGAAACAATAAATTAGGAAGACAAATCAGGAGAACGAAGGACAGAATCAAATTAAGTGACAGAGTAAAAAAAACACAAGGAAAGAGAAGAGAGAATACATAAAGAAAATTCTAGAGAGAGCCATCTGACTGAGAAATCTTTTTGTCCTGATTAAATCTTATGGTAGTGATAATAAATGGATTGTTGTAGCTCATATACATGATTTGCTTCAACCATTAAAATAAATCCATTTGGCTCTATCATATATATATATTCTCCTCTAATAATTTATATTTGAGGAAAGGCGTCTCCACGTCCATTTCCCAGATTTAGTAATAATAAGCTACAATCGCAAATATATCCAAATGGACTTAAGCATTACTACCGGTAATAAGATTTTATCACAGTCAACTCTTTGACTTTTTATTAAACCTTATTCAAACAGGTTTGGTCTTATAGGTCTCCACCTTGCCATTTTCTCCAAAGATCTATATCAAATTTTATGGTAATCTGCCATTTATTTGAGTATCTACAACTCTAAGTCTCATCGTATGTAACTGAATCATCGTCTTCTATTATGTGTACCTCATTATCATCATATTCGGTACTATTTTAGATTTTCGATTTAGTTGTGGTACAATAGGTCTATCTATAGGTTCTTCTTTTTGATTTATAGTGTTTTGTGGTTATTGAACTCTTCAAGATCTATTATCCTCCCACTATCCCCTTCAATGATAAACACCTGTATTTTAGAAGGTAGCGTGTTTCACAACAAACACCTTTTTCTAAGTAGGATTATAGAACATTTACCCTAAACTTACTTTAGGATGTCCACAAATCTGCACTTGACAAATCTTGTCCCAAGCTTATCCTTTTGAAACCATTTTCACATATGCTGGAAAGCCCCTTATCTTAACATACTTAAGATTAGGAATCCTCCATATCCATAATTCTTATGGAGTCTTGGGGCCGAATTTTAAGGTTACCTTATTTTGTAGATATGTAGCCATTTCTAGGACATTATCCCAAAAAGATACTGGAATGTCGGTAAAAATCATTATGGAACGCACCATGTCCAACAAGATATGATTTTTTCCTTTCGGATAAATCAATCAATTATTGCGTATCAGAAGGCGTCCATTGTGAGAAAACCATTTAAGATGATCTAGAAACTTATTGCACAAGTATTTATTCCTTGATCCAATCGAAGAATTCTAATACTTCTCCAATTAGTTTCACTTCTGAATTCTTCGAACCTTTCAAATAATTTACACTTGTATTTCAGCAAATACACAGATTCAAGTCTTTGAATGATCATCTCCTTTTCTTATACTTATTTGTTCAATATGCAAATTATTTTCACATAAGTCAAGTATACAAATTTTATTAAGTAATATTCCAGTTCTATACAAAACATTATTATTATATATAGAACAATAATTGTTATTACATATATACCAAAAATTTTGTTGTGCAACAACAAAATAGAAATAATGTTTTTAACTAGAACTAGAATACAATAACAACTTATTGACTTAATAGACTTGCTCGTAGGTAGTGTTAAACAATAAGTTCCTATGGCTAATGCAACAACATTTGCTTCATTTCCCAAACATAGGATTACTTATCCCTTATTTAGCTTTATACTTCTGCTTGGTCCCTTCATAAATCTGTATTTATGAGAACCACAACCAGTATCCAATATCAAAATAGAACCTTAACTTACATAAAGATTTATTTTAATCATGAACAAACATATATATTTAACTAAAGCTTCACAAAGCTTCTTCTGGTTAGCCACTACAAGATGCTTCTCACAGGTTCTTTCCAGTGTCCTGGCTTATTGCAGTGGAATCAAACTCATTTGTTATCCATTTCAGTTTTTTTTCTTATTATCCTTTGTTTTTGCCTTTCTATTTACCATTTTTGAATTGTTCTTCTTTTCAGAAGATCCTTTGGCCCCTACCAGTAAGACTTGGTCTTTATTGGTTGAAGGTGACTCTCAACTGTTTCAGTATGTTAAGCAAATCAGCTAGGCTAAAATATAGCTTGTGCTTGTGAAAATTCACAACAAATTGTGAGAAGGAATCTGGGAGTGACTACAAGTCAAATCTTGGCTCAACTCTGCATCCATGACAAAAACCTTGTTGTCTTAATTGTTCAATTAAATTGATTATTTTGAGGACATGTGTCTGTACTGCAGTGTCATCGGTCATTCTAGATCGAAAGAGCTTCTTAGATATCTGATATCTAGCAATCTTACTTTTAATTTTGCTAAATTTTAACTATATTAAAATAAAAAGGAAATTACAAAACTCATGGGAAAACCCAATCATAATATAGCATAGACATCATAGGATAAGTCCCTATGATGTCATGACTATAGAAGACTGCATGCCCAAAGCTTAACAACACTGTCATAACTGACCATAACAGACCTATTATAACTTCCAACAGCTTAAATCAGAAACAATATCAAATAGTCAAATAGTCACCCCGTTGTAACAGCAGTTCGAAATTGCTCAAGCAGCACAAAGCAAAAAGACCCCATAGTAGAGCTTTTAACAAAAATGGTACATCCAGCATTAGTAGTACCTATAACATATAACATCAGCAATATCAAGCAGCACATACCTAGATTTTATTAGAGTAGCAAAACCAACAACTGCTGAGAACTAAACAACTAGCAAGAAGCCCCAATAGTAGAAGCAACAGAACGACACAAACATCCCTAACCCACCAGCACGAGACAAACAACAGCCTAGCAGTCATACTTTCCTCACCATTTAATAGCTTGAAGTGCAAGAGTATAGTAGGAGCATCCATTGTTTTATGTTGACGCTAAAGCTCGTTACTAATGGATACGAGCATGATGCATTGAGCCAACTATGCATCATCTTGCCACTTTCTAAAAGTAACAATCTCTTCCTCAGAGGCATTGTCTGCGACCATTGCTAGGATATGCATATTAAAGACATAAGATAGTTTTTTAGCCGTGAGAACTATTCTCAAATTCCTTAACCAATCCGTTTAATTTGGACATATTATATATCATCTAATATGCTTCGCAGTGATAGTAATTTAGACATTATAAAATTCTATAAATAAATTTGTAATTTAACAACATTATAGTATACATTCATTTTATTAATTAATTACTAAAATAAATTAGTTCTTGTTTTAAATTAGTATTTTCCACTATTTTCTTCAAATAATATTACCCTCAATATATAGCTTGATAAATCTAATTAAAGATTAGCTAGTGAGAATAAGGATCCTATTTCAAATGTATATAGCCTTGTGGTGGGGAGAGTACACATAATTCTATAGTGATAGAACTAGGGTTTTGCCAAACACCCATCTTCTTGAATAATTGTTCTTCCTTAGTGGATCAGCTCTAGAGGCCAAACACTTAGGTGGCTAACGTTGATCAAAGGAAGGAATCAAACCCGGTGGATTCAAGTTGAATGTGACAAGGATTTGGAATTAAACTCGTACCTGAGGAAGCTAGTTTCTACAAGGGTATGAATCTTATTCTTGATCTCTTTCGTTTAATTAATAATTATGCATAAAGTATGATCCAGGTATATAGTTTGTAAAATTTTGAAACTCCGATTTTTCACGCTTCTGCTCTATGTATGTAATTTGTTACATGTTCATGGATATTACAAACCTAACAAAACCTTTCTTGTCCAATAATGGAATTGAAATAATTCTTCTAACAAGAACCGGAACATAATAATAATTTATTAAATTAATTGGTTTTCTCGAAGATTGTGCTAAAACAATAAGTCCCTACGACTAATGCAGCAACCTTTGCTCCATTCCCCATGCACATGGTGACTTATTCTTTGTTCAACTTTCTACTTCTACTTAGTCACTAAAAAGAATTCCATATGTGAGAACCACAGCCGGTATCCAATACCAAAGTAGAACTGTGACTTACAAAAGATTTATTTCAATCATAAACAAACATGTATCTATAGTTGAAGCTTCTCCAAGCTTCTTTTGCTTCTGCTCGGCAAGATACTCCTTAAAGTTTCTCTTCCAATGTCCCGACTTGTTACAGTGAAAGCAAACTCTTTTGCTATCGTCATCAGTCTTTTACTTGTCCTTTAGTTTCACCTTCCCTTTTGCCTTCTTGGAATTTTTCTCCTTTTTAGAAGATCCTTTGGCCCTCTTGCGCTTCCTGGAAGAATCATCAACAAGTAACACTTGGTATTTCTTCATCGGAAGGTGACTCTCAGTGGGTTTTAATATATTAAGCAATTCAGGTAAACTGATACCAAGCTTGTTCTGTGAAAATTCACAACAAATTATGAAAAGGAGTGAGGGAGTGATTGCAAAATCAAATCTTGACTCAACTCACCATCAAAAATAAAAACAAGTTGTCCTAACTGTTCAATCAATCATCTATAGGACATGTGTTTGCACTGTAGTGCCATAGGTCATCCTAGATCAGAAGAGCTCTTTAGATATCTCATATCTGGCCGATCTACTTTGCTCACCATACAAATCCTGAAGGTGCAGCAGCATAGACGCTGCATCCATTTTCTTATGTTGACTGTGATGCCCCCAAAATAGGTATACATCACCCATTCTGTGTGACAACTCGAGAATTTGGATATTTATTAAAATCTTAAAAGATTAAATTAAGGTTAAATAATAAACTAGACAGAAATAAGTGTATGGATTTGACATTTTTGGGAAGGAATTTTATAGATTTAAAAATTTTTGTGGTGAATTATTCAAGATTAAGTGAATAAGTGCATATGTTCTGTGTATGTGGATTTATGTGTATAGTTTGTGATTAAGGGTCAAGGGTTGACTAGATAAATTATATCTGTGACAAGCCCTATTCATATATTAAGAATATCGACGTTCAGTTAGAAAATTCTATTGATTAATAAGAAACCCTATAAACTGATTCTGGAAACCTTACTTTCAGTTCAAGGAATTCAAAACCCTAATTCAGAAGTTAAAAACCCTAATTTGGGAATTCAAATGCTAAGTATAAGGCTTACGCATTATTAATTATAAAGTAATTAGGGAAAACCCTATTGTCGACGTCGGAATTTTTAAATGTCCCTTTTCGTTACTTGTTCTTTGGTGTTCTCATTTTAGGTGAGATTTATTTGAAAAAACAAGTGAAAAAGGTCCGACATGTATAATGTCGACGATGGACTGTTAAGAGTCGCCAGTTGGTTTTTTAAATGGTTGTACCAACACAACCGAGAAAAGGTTTGCACATTGACCCAATGATGTGACACTGCTAAGCGGGTCGGTGAAACCGAGATTCATTAGGATCCGGGGACTTGGTTATGAGGAGGGAAGGTGTTAGGCACCCCCCGACATCCGTGTTACCAAGATGACCGCCTCTTTTCAAGAAACTGTTATCTGAATATGTGTGTGTGGGTCAATGTGCTGTTATTTGGAAGTAGTGCGAGGCCTCGTTCGCACCTATATACACAGGGTTTGAATTTTATGTAAAAATTTAATTTTAAGCAAGATATGACAATGATGCTTTATAAAAGAGGTTTTTTCAAACCCTGATGCTCAATAGTAATTGAGACCTTTTACACTCCCATTTTATTAAGTGCTCGGCTTAATTGGTTTTATTTGACAGATGCGAGGCATCCGTACAAAAATAAATGTACAAAAAGGTGTTGAATTCCTCGTGGGTATAAAAACCATCTGAGGAAATCCAAACATCACAGATAAAATTACAAGCTGCTTACAGCTGAAAAGGTCCATCATGGGAACCGAATCTAGATTTAGGGGACTGAATCTGTGATCACATGATTCCTAGGCTCACATGATGCCGCAAGTGATATAAACGCAATAAGCAGGTATATATATAAAAGCTGTAAATATATATATACATACATGATCACCAACCACGAAGCACATCTACGGGGGATCAGAAATATAAATAAAGCTGTAAAAGCTATCAACCGCTACGGAGGAAACTCCAGGAGGGACGAAATGTACAGAAAGCTGTAAAAACGGTCAACCATCACGAAGTAAACTCCAGGTGGGACGAAATGTAAATATATATATATATATATATATATATATAATATATATATATATAAGCATATAAAAGCATCGGATATAAAATCTAGGCTCATCGGAAGGAGTCCAACAACAGTTAATATATATAAGTATATATATATTAAAGCAGTAAAAGCACCAGATGCGAAATCCAGGTTCACCGAACAGAGTTTGATAGCAGTTCATATATATAATTATATATATAAGAAAGCCATTAAACACACCAGACATAAGTCTAGGCTCATCGAACAGAGTTCGACACACAGGTTATATATATATATATATATATATATATATATATATATATATATATATATATATAGACTGAAATGAAACCACGGACTGAAGTCCGGGCAAAAGCAAGCAACACGACTCTCAGCGTGTAGAATGGTGTGTGCGAAGATGAAGAGAAGGACTCTAAAGTGTGTGAGAAGGCTTACAACTGACTGCCAAAGAAGACTTCTATATCTTTAGAGTGGGTAAACACTGGCTTTTTTGGGTACAAAAGAGGCTATATATGAGCTCATAGGTGTTTAAAAGGGGAAAGTACACTGCATGGGATGAGTGCAGAGCAAATTGGACAGGGCTTCCTCGTCGTTTTCTCTTAAAAAATTAGCACCCCAAGCCCTCTATTTATAGGCATATTAGCCGCAGGTGTACATGCGGCTGAGCCACAGGTGTACCAGAGGCAACCCGGGTTGGCCCGGGTTTTTTGGGTCGGGTCGTCTCAAAGTACGTGCACTCGGGCACTATAATGTCCACTCAAATTTTTAGAAGTGCAATTCGGGTATCCGCTTGAGGTATACAGGACCTATTTCAGACTGTCGTCGTCGAGAGTTGTACGATGGCATGGGATTAGAGTTTGTACGAAGTCATTGAAGATGGGACGGTGCCATCCGGTCTTCAAGCTTCAACTTTCATCTGTTACCCCATACAATAGTCACTCGAGTTTGATTAGTCTTGTAGGACATTGTTGCGTAGATATGTTGAGGCGACGTGGCGTGGCATCGTGTTGGTCAGATGACGATGTTGCCCCTCACCGATGTTATCGCCGGATTTGGCTGATAAAGCAGACGTTTCTCAGCTTCGCTAGGATTGGACTGCTGCAACTGGTTGAAGGTCCTCATTATCATCCTTGAGGTGTGTATATCTTTCCGATGTTATCGTCAGGCTGGTACAGTGGAGCTCATTGTGAGCGCCGAGATTGAAGCTGGTCGCACTTGTAATAAGCATTTCCGGGGTTATCGTCGAAATTGCATTTCTTGGGGTTATCACCAAGGTTGGTGGCTATTCCCATGGTTAGGACTGAGACTGGATACCTCGGGGTTATCTCCGAGATTAATCGATCTTCTCCGGTGTGTGTACCGGTATTGATCGGTATGCCTCGGGGTTATCTCTGAGATTGGAATCGTTACTCCCAGATTATGATATGGGGTTGATGCTGAACTTCCGGTAGTATCCAGTATGGATATGGATCGTCTTTCAGGGTTCCCTCTTAAAAGACAAATCTGCTCTCTTGCAATGTTAGTGACAGTAGTACATAAAATTTTGAGTGTCTACAGATGCCACTCTTTATCTTACTCATGCATGACGATGCATTGGTAGGATAAAGAATCCTAGACACTTGAAACGTAACAAGATGAACATGGTACTATGGATAGCAACATAATGCAAATGTATGATACATGTGTACGGGGTTGTAGACCAACACGCTAGGGATGATTGATGGCTCCCTGTTGCTTCAACTGGGGGTTGGCAACGATAACCAGATTTGATGTGTAATCCAAATCTGTAAGGATGTTAATGTTGGAGTTATCAACAAAGTCCTGTGTCTTCGATTATGACTTGATCCCGAAGATGTACCTCTTATGTGTGAGAGATCTATGGGGATGAAGCTTGATCTGTTTGAGGATGTGTATAACATATTCCATCATTTAACCTCTTTATTGACATTCCCTTCATCGACGTGTGAATCAACGGTTGAAACTTTGTGGGTAGATTGTCAAGGTTGCTTGACATCCGCTGTCGTGTAGATCACTGGAATAGTGCGTTGTGACCCCTGCCGGGGATCCGCTAGGGAATACGAGCGATTGGGTGTGAAAACCTCGAATAGCTCCAGAACTCTGATAGGTTTAAATCGCTATTGGCTTTAATAATGTTAAGGCTGCTTGACCTTCATTGATATGTGTGTCAACGGCTTACATGTACGTGGTAATCCCCTGCCGTGACTTCATATTGTAACACCCGTCGAGGATCCACTTGGGAGTGATGAATATAAACGTACGCAATGATTGAACAACTTTCCATGCTTGGGTGGGTTTACTTGCCATCAGTTGAAACAACGTCAGGGTTGCTTAACCTTCGTTGATTTGTGTGTCAACGGATGAGCATGCGTTGTAACCCCCGCCGGGGATCTCACATTGTAACCCCCGTCGGGGATTTCAGGTAGGGTAATGACCCGGAGTTGGTGGCATCAGACCTGTATAAGGTATTGTCGTCTATGATTTGTGACAACTAGGATCATTGGCAGGGTATACCTTGTACTCAGGTGACTACCAATGAGTGATGTATAGATTCAAAGTCTAATCTGAGAGGACCAGGATTGTATGTAGTTTTGCTCAATCGCATGGCATTTTTATTTTCGATTTGACTTTGCTAATCTACAAGAACACCTTTGCAACTTGAACTGGACTGAGCCAGAGGGGTGGGTCCCATATAGCGGTGCTGCAGGTGCATCTGCTGCAGCCGTAGATGGGTCTGCGGCCAACCGTGGATCATAAATCCTGCAGGTTGGTCTTCACAAGTCACTTTCAACTTGTTTTGCATAGAGAAAACAGCGAGCCATCTTCAGATCTGCTGAGTTCAGGCTACTTTATGCAAATTCTGTCACCGTACAAGTGTTCTACACTATCCTGGTAACATATGCTTGTATTTTCTCTCATTTCTGTCCGTTGGATTTTGAGTTATCGCATGAAATGCATCTAAACACATAGTAGTGATTATGTATGCACAAATGACTTGATAAAAAATATTCAACATAGTAAATGCTAGTATTAAATCTTGCTGAACATAATGATGTGAAAAAATTTAACTTTTGAGACAGTCAAATTGGCACCTTTTTCTGCTATTTTTTTGTCCTATTTGAGGTCCAAATGAGCATAAGGTAGCAAGGCAAAGTACTCCTAGTATTGAGGTTGGCCTTATGCATGATGATTTTAATTTTTAATGCATATATTATGTATATGACTTTGGGGTAGGTGTGCTACTGAATGGCCACCTAAACATGCCTTTATGCTGGTGGATAGTCCTATTTTCAAAGGGAACTGTGGCAAATTTTTTCCAAATGTAGGCATTGGGTAGTGATGGATTTTTAACTCTATTATATGTTAAAATAAATGCATGCATGCATATAGTCATAGAATGCATTTTAGAAAGTCCCAGGTAAGGAAATACCACACCCTTTCTGAGGTGATTTGGAGACTTGTTGTCCATATATTATGGATTCGGATCAGTCGAGCAGTTCCTATAGGACTACTTCTGGTATAGGGCAGAGGGCTTCTGAAGTGCCTCGTCCTCGTTCTGTCAGACAGCCTCGTCGGTTGGTGGAGGCTGTGATACGTCCTGTTCAGGTAGATGTTCCAGATGTTGAGGATGAGGAGGCGGATATTCCAATAGAGGACCCTGCTCCTGCTGCACATATCCCTCGTAGGGAGCTTCTGAGCATTCAGGTGGTGAACCTAGAGTTGCTGGGTGATTTGGGTAAACATCCATCGATGTATTTGCATGCTAACGAGGTATGGCGTTATACTTTGATCTTCCTTCTTTCCTATTGATGAGGATTAAAGGGTTTTGATGTTGATATACATTTCATGCAGGTCCCTGGTTTTACACAGTCTCGAGGGAACTGGTTCAGCATTCACTCCATGCACCAGGCGCTTCATCCTGACTATAGAGCGGTAGTGCATGAGTGGGGATTTGGGGAATTTTTCTCCATCCTTCCCCGTCGTTGTCCCTGGGTTATCTCAGGGCATTGTCTAAGCGATGGTTTCATCAGACTCAGTTACTCCATCTGCTGGATTGCGAGGTGATGATGACGCCTATGGATTGGCGATTTATTACAGGTATGGAGTTTGGAGGGGAGCCAGTGCCTTGCATGGCAAATATTACCCCTACTGCCGTTAAATCCTTATTAGGAGTTCCGGCGGCGGCGCTCAAAGGCAGGACTGTCCGTTCAGGTCCTTTGAGCGTAGATGCTATAAGCGGGCTATTGAGTGAGCCCATGTCTGATGATGTCAGGATCAGGGATGGCATTCTACGGTGATTGTTCCTGATGATCATTCGAGGCTGCTTCATAGCAGATAACTCTTCCACGGTATCTTTCCCTTTGATCAGCGCTACACGTGATGTAGACCGTATTGGAGAGTATGATTGGGGCTCCTATACCTTTGCATATTTCCTCTGGTGCATGCGTATGCGCTCACAGGGTTTGACCGAGGCTTGGCTAGGATTTTACCCGTTTCTGCTGGTGAGTATTTCTCTTATCGTTTCCTCTTTATAGGTTAAGAGTGTTAACTGATAGCAGATATACTTTTTTATTGTATTGGCAGTTCTGGGCCTATGAGAGGCTTCCATGCTTGCGTCCCGTGAGTGTGTTAGGTTTAGACACCTATTCACGAGGACGACGATGGCACCATTCGATTCTGCCAGAGGTCTCCGTAGCTGAGGGATTCACTCATTGCCGTATGCAGCTAGAGTTGCTGACGGCCGATACCATCACATGACTTCCCTATTCCGGGGAACACCTGACAGTGGGTTTTGAGGATGGATACCCGACAGGAGCTGTGTATGCAATTTCCAGCAGGAGAGTTCCTCTCTTCACGGATGGAGGCTGGGAGCTCTATTTAGGATAGCGTGCTATCAGGAGCACCACAGGGGAGATCCGTATACCGATCTTACCTCCTGGTAGGCGTTCTTGGCCTGTATTATAGTCACCCGCCATTGATATCCCATTGTTGGGGGTTGACGGATTTGCATTGTCAGAGGGTCCATGTACTCAGGAGATATTCTAGCGTTGGTGGTTCCCTCGCAATATTGGAGCCAAGTCCCGCGCCACACAGTTTATGGTGGACATGGTTCCAGGATCCTTGATGATGAGGGATTGGGTAGCTTGTGTCCGAGCTCCGACTCATATGACCCAGATTGATGGCTTAACCCGACAGTTAGATCGAGCACATATATTTATCCGGCATTTGGGCAGAGATCCTGCAGAGGCAGAGTCATTTGTTCCTTCCAGCTTAGGAGCTGGCCCCTCGGACGACCCATTTGGTTTTGTCAGTGCAGATCCTCCTCTTTATAGGCCTGACATTCGTGTTGATAGAGATCTAGTGACTCATGAGGGGTTACATCTGGTGGACAGGATTGATGATGTGGATATCAAGACCCTGGTCTTTTTTTGATGTATATTCTCGTTATATCTTTTGATAGGCATCTGTTAGATATTAGGTGGTTGTTCCCCATTCTCGCTATATCTTTTGATAGGCCTCTATTAGTAGTAGGGCGTCTGTGCCCCATTTTCTTGTATTTATAGTTGTACAGAGATGATGTATTAGATGATGATATACTTAGGAATGTATGCACAGTATTTCCATTCCCTATATCATATTGCCATCTATATGTTATGCATATTTATGTATGTCCAGAGATATTCGGCATTGACCCCTGGATGGTCTTATGACACGACCCACACAGATGTCTTCTTCGACAGTTAGCTGTATAGATCATACCCCACCATCAGTGGTGGCGTCGGGTATGCGATCGTGGTATGATAGCATGTTACCACCAGACAGGGTGACTGTAGATCATTTATTGCAGCATACCATGACCTTTTTGACTTTTTAGGTTTCCTGCAGGATTTGTGGACGGGATGATAGAGCATTGGCTACCGGATAGGCAGGTATTCTTATTCGGCACCTATGAGTTAACTCCTACTCTTGAGGAGTATGCACATGTGACGATGCTGCCTTTAGACAGACCTTGCGTGCATCTGGCTTTGGGAGACATGAACAGACGATTCATGACTCTCACAGGATTGAGGCGTAGAGTAGTACATGATGAGTTGACATCTAGCCACGTGATATCCTAGCATTTTCTATACGACATATTTGGCTCGGAGGATAGCTATTCACGATATTCCGGGGATTTCATCGCACCGGAGGATCATTAGCGTTTGGCCAGAGTTGACGTACTGATGCTATGTATATTGTCATATGTGTATATGTCGCGATATATGGATGAGATAGATATAGGCGTTATCATGGCCGTGAGAGCTCTTAGGGAGGGTCGTACCATTGTACCTATGATTGTAGCAGAGACGCTGCGGTCGGCATCATATTGTTGCACGTATCCTACAGGAGTGTTCATAGATAGCTCAGTCATGCTATATGTGTGGTTTATGTCACACTTGAGACCGATTGGCACTCTTAGACGGCATGGGTACTGCTTCACCCATGATGTAGCTATGTCATACTCTTTTCAGCCATCAGAGTGTATAGATGCCCTATCCTGGTCCACATTCTTGGCAAATATCAGAGATCCATTCAGCATATTGCCATGTTCGGGGCTTAGCTCACCATACAACTTCATTACTCATGCTCCGGGCATGGACTATCTCCCTTTGGCTGGTTTGAGGGGAGTGACCACTTATCACCCATTGGCCGTGATGTCGCAGTTCGACTAGTTCCAGGATTTTCATCCTTTTGTGGGGGCGAAAGGTCAGCGTTCAGCTTCTCGGTACCTCTCAGCAGAAGATCGATCTCGAGTATACGCCTGCTGGGATCAGTGCGAGATAGCGGCTTTTTCTGTCAGTCATCCTGGTTATTTCGCAGAGTATTCCGCGTGGATGGAGACAGAGATTTTATCAGCTGCAGTAGTATTTGCAGTACCGGAGCGTGAGTTAGATGATGTAGAGCCCATGGAGGACATTGATACCTACATCGAGGAGGAGCCCACTGCTGGGTTGCCAGCATTTCTTCCAAATTCTCATAGTACCAGTACTATTGTGATTCAGCACTCGGCACAGTACTTAGAGTAGAGTCTTCATCTGATGACCTTTGAGAGAGATCATATTCGATCTATAATGTCGACTGCTCTTGATGGAAGGGAGGCCGCTTTATTGGAGAGAGACGAGGCATTGGCTCGTAAAGATGCCGCTGTGGTTGAGCGGGATGAGGCTATATCAGGCAGAGATGAAGTGATAGTTGAGCGGGATATCGCCATATCAGTCTGGGATGTAGCCGTCACAGATAGCACTGTAGTGAGGTCCCTTACCACTAGCATTATCGCAGAGATGAGCGCATATATTGATGATCATATGGTCACCATGCAGATGGCTGCAGATCTCATACAGGAGACCACAGCTTCACCTCCATCTGCTGAGAGGGACGCCATGTTGGGCTTGTTAGCTCGCATATACCCTGACTTATAGATGATCTTGTATTTTCCTGCACAGACTAGCTTAGCCATTTTTTTATGTACAGTTTACATTGTGTATATCAAACAGCATTATATATATGACAGGGTTTAGATATGCTTTGCTACTTGCTTGATATTTTGCCTGCTGCTTCAGGGCTTGTGATCTTGTTGTATTTTATTTTTGGAGCTTTAAATGATTTTTGTGTGCAAAACGTTTTTGGTGAGTTTGATGCATGTATGGCTGATGTTTTGATCAAATGAGGGGTGCGTAGGAATTTTAAAAAAAAATATATTAATATTATATTCAATTTTCTGCTTTGGTGTTCTAAGTAATTTCCTATAAATAGGGTGCTAGGTTAGAATTGAAAATCACACAAGAAACTGAAGTTTTCTCTCTATTTCTCTCTATATTATCGAGTGTATTCTTATGAGTATTTTGATATCTTGAGTGTTGCTATACGGTGCAAGTTCGTTCAGCGTTATTCGAGTCAGAAGTACTGCTCTTTTGAGGTAAGGGATAGTAAGGGAGGCTATTTCTTCTTAAATGATATTAATTCCTTCAATATCATTATGTCGAAATATTGATTAGAACTTTTTATCAAATTTGGAACTTTTTCATGTCGGGGTTACTATTCATGAGTTATTATTCATAAGTTACTATTCGCGAGTTACTATTTATGAGTTACTATTCACGACGGGTTATTATTCATGAGTTACTATTCACGACGGGTTACTATTCATGAGTTACTATTCATGAGTTACTATTCACGAGTTACTATTCATGAGTTACTATTCACGGGTACTATTCACTACAAAATTGGTTTCTTTTTCTAACCAAATTATAGTTGATTTATGAATATTACTCTGGAGATTAAAACTATGTATTGATTATATTAATTTTATTATCATATATAACATTTTTATAACCCTGATGTTGAAATTCTCTTTCACTGGAGTGTAATGATGGGTAGATTATTGGTATGATCATGACTAGGGTTCTATTTGGCCAGTAGTGAAAAGTTGAATTGTGACTGGTATGATCATGACCATTGAATTTATAATTGAATATCTTTAGCTTAAGTGCAAAGGTGAATTGATCAACATGGTTATAATTATGGTTTATATAAATTCTGAAATGATTATGTATTTCTTTGAGATATAAATATCTTTGGCCTGTAGTGCAAAGATGACCTGTTGTTAAATATCTTTGGCCTGTAGTGCAAAGATGAAGTGTTGATGAATATCTTTGGCCCATAGTGCAAATATGAATTTATTAGTATGATTATGAATAGGAACTGTGATTTGGTATAACCATGATCTTTGATGTTTCAGGTAAAGACAAGTGATGAAAATTATCTTCGTCCTGGATGCGAAGAGGAATTTAGAATCACAATTATGATTATGAGTTATTCATATGATTGTGGATCAGAACTGTTGATTGATGTTACAGAGATAAAACATTGTTGGTGGATTTTTAACATGGAGAAGATAATAGACTTTATGGTCTATTTGACTCTTCTAATGGATTGCTCGTTCCGCTGCAATTATGGTTGAAAAGTTTTATCATCTACCATATGTTCTAAATCTCTGATTTATTACTGATGAATGCTATTGATAATTTAATTATCTTTAGACATAATATTCTTTACTGAGCTAGTTGTGCTTACCCTTTTGCTTCACAATTCCTTTCAAGTAATAAGAGTGTAGCTGGGTCGAGCGGGGGTAACAAGGGAATAGAATGGTGGTCATCATTTAGTAGTTATATTTGGTGAATCCAATAGGGTGAGGTGAACCCAACATTTGAAGGGTGTTTTGTCACTATCATACAAGATGTCTAATGACATACAACCTCGTGCCATCATAAGACAGGGTTGTGCTCATCCACTTGCTGAGTATATCTACGAGCACTACCTATATAATCTTGGTGTTTGTTTGAAGTATAATTCACGATTAAAGACAGTGGAGATAATGATAAGTCAAGAGAAGACTCACCATTGGGAAGAATATGATAGTAATCTTCTCATTTTTTTTGGCGTTTATTGGGTCAACCAAAGATAATTCTGTGGGCATATGATATCTATCATAACCTAGACGCATGGCCTCCCGTGTACGATGGTTTCCTTGAGCACTTCCCAAAGATTTTAATTTCTAAAACAGTTTTTGACTATACCTTTATGTAAGGTGTCATTGTGACGTGTTATCCAAGGTTGGGACATGAGTCACAGTTGGTATATATTTGTATCCAAACTCACAACATATGTGTTGTTGTATTTTGCACGACAATTGTTGTAATAAAGTTGTAGTTATTTTCTGTACCATGTATTTGGCGACTCATAATAGGTTGGATAGAATGGACCTATTTTGGGGTTATCACAGTTGGTATCAGAGCTTAGGGATATGATCTCTGGCGGAGATCGGGGAATAGAACTAGGAGGGGAGAGATGAGTAAATCCTTTGCTAGTGTATCCTACCTAAGCTTATTTGTTGGTCAATCATAATATCGAAATATTATGTAAATGTTAATTTGTTCAATTAACCCTTGTTTTGAAGCTGTATTCTAGAATGATATCTGAAATACAGGAGATGATCAATAGAGAAATCGTGATGACAGGAAAGATAGAATCTGAAATGGAAGCAAGGTATTCTCAACTCTTTGAAATACCAGGTACGTAAATTTCGGCGACGAAATTTTATAAGGAGGGGAGATTGTAAGACTCCGAATTTTATGAAATAAAAGTATTCATTTTTTTTATAATTACAATTCAGTAAATGGTTAAATTGATAAAAAGTTAAAGTTATGGGTGAAATGTGAAAATTTTTCAAAATAAACAAGTGGTTATAAAATAATCATTGTTGTCGGGGAATATTCGTTGGTCGTGGAATATTCTTTCTGTCGGGGAATATTTGTACGACGGCACAGCTATTTGTGGGCCCCATAACAGAATAACTGTCGGATGAAGATAACGACAAAAATTGAGTTTTTATAATTAACGGCGTAGTTGTTACCGTTAACACTGTTGGAATACCCGGTGGTTAAAATACAGTAATACGCGTTGTTACACAGTAGCACACGATATTGCACCAATTATTGATTCTTATGTAAAAAGGCACTACTCAATAATGGTTACAGTAATTACTGTTCAATATTTTATTTTATTGATTAAATAATTGCTATGTTGATATTTTATAATTGTCACTACGCAGTATTTTCCATTATCGGAGCAATAATTCATATTATCTGAATAATATTATAAGATAACATTATTGGCAATGTCTAAAAAGTTCTGTCTAAGGAGAGGTTTGGTCATCTAATTGTGCGCCAGTAAGGAGAAATCCTTATTGGAAAGCCCCCTCTTTCCTGGGAACGGTCTGGTTGCCAGTACTGTGATTCTGTAATATTATTTGTGTATAATTAATTATTGATTTATATGTTGAGGAAAATACTGATTTTATGTGGATATAGATGGAGAAAATTTTTAATGTGACAATTGTTGAAAATTAATATTTTATCTTTTTCTGATAAAATAACTCATTTAAATATATTATTTTAATAATATATTGATGATGATATTTTTACAATAAATGTTGGATATATGAGTATATGAGGAGGAAGAGTATTTTTGTGGCATTAAATAATTAACACATGTTTTGTGTGTTGGTGGACACAATTCTTGACCGAAAATTTATTATTAACTGTAAAATCACCCGTTTGTGAATTTTGGTCAATTTCTGTTTAGAATTTGGAAAAACTTTCTTCTGTAAAGTTGTAGAGAATTGAATTTCCTATAAAACCTCGCGAGATTCGAATTTTCTGATAAAAGAGCTATTTATTATGAATTATTGAAGTTCCGGAATAATTGATTTTATTTTATTTTTGGAGCTTTAAATGATTTTTGTGTGAAAAACGTATTTGGTGAGTTTGATGCATGTATGGCTGATGTTTTGATCAAATGAGGGGTGTGTAGGAATTTTTAAAAAAATATATTAATATTATTTTCAATTTTCTGCTTTGGTATTCTAAGCAATTTCCTATAAATAGGGTGCTTAGGTTAGAATTGAAAATCACACAAGAAACTGAAGTTTTCTCCCTATTTCTCTCTATATTATATAGTGTATTCTTGTGAGTATTTTGATATCTTGAGTGTTGCTATACGGTGCAAGTTCGTTCAGCGTTATTCCAGTCAGAAGTACTGCTCTTTTGAGGTAAGGGATAGTAAGGGAGGCTATTTCTTCTTAAATGATATTAATTCCTCCAATATCATTATGCCGAAATATTGATTAGAACTTTTTATCAAATTTAGAACTTTTCATGTCGAGGTTATTATTCATGAGTTACTATTCATAAGTTACTATTCACGGGTTACTATTTATGAGTTACTATTCATGACGGGTTATTATTCATGAGTTACTATTCACGACGGGTTACTATTTATGAGTTACTATTCATGAGTTACTATTCACGAGTTACTATTCACGAGTTACTATTCACGGGTACTATTCACTAAAAATTGGTTTCTTTTTCTAACCAAATTATAGTTGATTTATGAATATTACTTTGGAGATTAAAACTATGTATTGATTATATTGATTTTATTATCATATATAACATTTTTATAACCCTGATGTTGAAATTCTCTTTCACTGGAGTGTAATGATGGGTAGATTATTGGTATGATCATGACTAGGGTTCTCTTTGGCCAGTAGTGAAAAGTTGAATTGTGACTGGTATGATCATGACCATTGAATTTATAATTGAATATCTTTAGCTTAAGTGCAAAGGTGAATTGATCAACATGGTTATAATTATGGTTTATATAAATTCTGAAATGATTATGCATTTCTTTGAGATATAAATATCTTTGGCCTGTAGTGCAAAGATGACCTGTTGTTAAATATCTTTGGCCTGTAGTGCAAAGATGAAGTGTTGATGAATATCTTTGGCCCATAGTGCAAAGATGAATTTATTAGTATGATTATGAACAGGAACTGTGATTTGGTATAACCATGATCTTTGATGTTTCAGGTAAAGACAAGTGATGAAAATTATCTTCGTCCTGGATGCGAAGAGGAATTTAGAATCACAATTATGATTATGAGTTATTCATATGATTGTGGATCAGAACTGTTGATTGATGTTACAGAGATAAAACATTGTTGGTGGATTTTTAACATGGAGAAGATAATAGACTTTATGGTCTATTTGACTCTTCTAATGGATTACTCGTTCCGCTGCAACTATGGTTGAAAAGTTTTATCATCTACCATATGTTCTAAATCTCTGATTTATTACTGATGAATGCTATTGATAATTTAATTATCTTTAGACATAATATTCTTTACTGAGCTAGTTGTGCTCACCCTTTTGCTTCACAATTCCTTTCAGGTAATAAGAGTGTAGCTGGGTCGAGCGGGGGTAACAAGGGAATAGAACGGTGGTCATCATTTAGTAGTTATATTTGGTCAATCCAATAGGGTGAGGCGAACCCAACGTTGGAAGGGTGTTTTGTCACTATCATACAAGATGTCTAATGACATACAACCTCGTGCCATCATAAGACAAGGTTGTGCTCATCCACTTACTGAGTATATCTACGAGCACTACCTATATAATTTTGGTGTTTGTTTGAAGTATAATTCACGATTAAAGACAGTGGAGATAATGATAAGTCAAGAGAAGACTCACCATTGGGAAGAATATGATAGTAATCTTCTCATTTTTCTTTGGGGCTTATTGGGTCAACCAAAGATAATTCTCTGGGCATATGATATCTATCATAACCTAGACGCATGGCCTCCCATGTACGAAGATTTCCTCGAGCACTTCCCAAAGATTTTAATTTCTAAAATAATTTTTGACTATACCTTTATGTAAGGTGTCATTGTGTCGTGCTATCCAAGGTTGGGACATAAGTCACAGTTGGTATATATTTGTATCCAAACTCACAGCATATGTGTTGTTGTATTTTACATGACAATTGTTGTAATAAAGTTGTAGTTGTTTTCTGTACCATGTATTTGGCGACTCATAATAGGTTGGATGGAATGGACTTATTTTGGGGTTGTCACACTAAAGATTATAGTTAAATTCATAATTCATATTTATAATCATGTAAATCAACAGTTTCTCCTTGCCATAAAAACTTAATAGAACGTTTACTCAATATCCTTACCCCAAAGGCTAAAGACGTTCAAATGTAATAACAATGATCATACCAATTAGTTGTCCATCTTTGCACTACGGGCCAAAGATATTCAACCATAAAACCAATGGTCATGATCATACCAATCAATTGTCTGTCAGTGCACTACGGCCAAAGACATTCAATTGCTAACTAATGATAATGATCCTGCCAAACACATCATCAAATTATCCATGCACTATGGGCCAAGGATATTCGTTAGTATCACTAGCGGTCATGATCATGTCATACACCTGTCCATCTTTGCACTACGGGCCAAGGCTATCAATCAACAGTTCGTCTTTGCATGTAAGCCAAAGATATACAACTGTAAAACCAATAATCAACAGTTCATCTTTGCACGTAAGCCAAAGATATACAACTGTAAAACCAATAATCAACAGTCCATCTAAGCACTACGGGCCAAAGATGATTTTCGTTACAATATAAGCATTAGGATGATGACAATGATATAAGCATCAATCAAACGAAATCAAGGATAAATATTACTTTAAATTTATCCAGAGTTTAAAAATGTACAAATTGTCAACATGATAACTACTTTGTGGAGTAAAATTCAAGAATAATATCCATGTATCAAAAATAATTTGGACAGACAAGAAATTAATTTTTGTCGTGAATAGTACCCCGTGAATAGTATTTTGTGAATAGCAGCCAGTGAATAGTACTTTGTAAATAGTACCCTGTGAATAGTACTTCGTTAATAATACCCTATGAATAGTATTTCGTAAATAGTACCCCGTGAATATTACCCTATAAATAGTATTTCGTGAATAGTACCCCATAAATAGTACTTCGTGAATAGTACCGTATTTATAAATAGTACTGTATGAATGAATAGTACCGTATATATGAATAGTGCACATGAATAGTACTCTGTAAATAGTATCGTATATATAAATAGTATCATATGAATGAATAGTACTATATGAATAGAAATAACACCCCTTACAAATAAGAAATAAATAACAACCCTTACCTTAGTAGAAGACTGGATACTGTAATAGTGAAGTAGCAGAATACTCTTCTTCTTCCTCTCTATAATTTCTCTCTCTATAGTTGCTCTTGTGTATCTTAGTGAATAGCTGAGAATGAAAGAAGAAATGGGCTTCTATTTATAGGAAAATATAGTTTCGATAATTACAAGTTTAGGGGCTCTAATTATTATAGTTTAGTATCTTCATCTTTGCCTCCATTTTTAATTTAGTCCTTCAAGTATTATCAATCTTGCACAACCTCTCCTAATAGTACATGCATGTGAACCAATAGTTCCATGCATGTGAACAAATAGTTATTTTCATGTGAACTAATAGCAATTAATTGCTCATTTATCCGATTAATTACCCGTTTAGTCAATTTAACATCCAGAAATTAACTATTATCGAAATAAATGTCGATTTCCACTAACACTAATAATCCCAACACAATGAAAATATTTTTATCAACAATTTCATCTTTGAAATTTTTGAAGTTTGACTTTTTCCGAAAAAGTCAACTATTAAATTTTTGACCAAAAAGTCAACCCCGACAAATCTTGTGTTTATAGTATATTTTTACTAATTTCATCGTCCCGGACTCAAATATCTCGACACGTCTCCAAATTCAACTCCGAACTCAAATTTAATTTATAATAACATTGATCCATAATATTATAACTCATAATATTAACAATCAGATCATTCTTAGGAAAGAGGGGACTTTTCGATAAGGATTTCTCCCTATTGGCGCGCAATTAGGTGACCAAACCCCTTTCATCGACAGAACTTTTTAGACATCATCAATAATGCAAATAATAATATAAATAACTTTGTCGTCTCAATTATTGATTTAATAATATAAAATATTGTGACAATAATTGAATCCATAACGTGAGATACTATGCAACAATTACTATGGTAATAATTGAATAAACTGAGTGACTTCTCATGTAAGCATCAATAATCAATACGGTGTGCTACTATGCAACCACGCGTATTACTGTACTTTTATCAACAAATATTTTATGACAACTTGCTTACTTTGAACATTTTTCACATATAACCCTTAAATTTAACCTTTAATCAATTTAACCATTTACTAAATAGAATAATAATTATAAGAAAATTGAATACTTTTATTTCATAAAATTCGAGGTCTTACAATCTCCCCTCCTTATAAAATTTCGGCCTCAAAATTTACGTACCTGGTAGTTCGAAGAGATGAGAATACCTTAATTACTTTTTGGATTGTACATTCCCGGTTATTAACTCTGTATCATGATTTTCCCATTGCTCATTTCCTGTATTTTAGATACAATACTAGAATACATCTTCAAAACAAATGTTATTTGACATATCACAATTTGTCAACTTAAATAAGAAAATTCAGCTTAGGTAAGACACACACTAGCGAAGGGTATTACTCGTCTCTCCCCTCCTAGTTCTAATCCTGGATCTCCACCAGAGACCATACTCCTAAGCTCTGATATCAACTGTGACGCCCCCAAAATAGGTATACATCACCCATTCTGAGTCGCCAAATACATGGTACAAAATACAAATATAAACTTAATTATACAACATTAGCTGAGAGTTTTATTACGAATATTGTCTTATAGACAATAAACTTAAATAGAGTTCTCGTTACACTTATTAACACACTATTTTATAAAATAGTGAGGACTACTACATCCATCATCTCGGACCATCGCTCCTTTCCCCGACTACTCCCGATTACGTTCTCATTTCCTTAAGAGAACAATGAAAGCAAAAGGGTGAGCTCAACTAGCCCAATAAGAAATATTATGACTAAAATAATTAATTTATCCATAGCCTTCATCAGTAATAAATCAGAGATTTAGAACATATGGTAGATGATAACAGTTTTCAACCATAATTACAGCGGAATCAACAATCCATTAGAAGAGTCAAGTAGAAAATAATGTCTACTATCTCCTCCAAATTAAAAGTCTATCGTTAATATTTCATTCTTGTAATACTCATCAACAGTTCTTTGTTGTACCCAAGACAAAGAGAACTTTCATCACCTGTGTTCACCTGAACCACTAAAGATTATAGTTAAATTCACAATTCATATTTATAATAATGTAAATCAACAGTTTCTCCTTGCCATAAACGCTTAATAGAACTTTTAGCCAATATCCTTACCCAAAAGGCTAAAGACGTTTAAATGTAATAACAATGATCATACCAATCAGTTGTCTATCTTTGCAATGCAGGCCAAAGATATTCAACTATAAAACCAATGGTCATGATCATACCAATCAATTGTCTGTCAGTGCACTACGGCCAAAGACATTCAACTGTTAACGAATGGTCATGATCCTGCCAAACACATCATCGAATTATCCATGCACTACGGGCCAAGGATATTTGTTAGTATCACCAGTGGTCAAGATCATGCCATACACCTGTCCATCTTTGCATTACGAGCCAAAGCTATCAATCAACGGTTCGTCTTTGCACGTAAACCAAAGATATACAACTGTAAAACTAATAATCAACAGTCCATCTTTGCATGTAAGCCAAATATATACAACTGTAAAAACAATAATCAACAGTTCATCTATGCACTACGAGCCAAAGATGATTTTCGTTACAATATAAGCATGAGGATGATGACAATGATATAAGCATCAATCAAACGAAATCCATGATAAATATTAAAGACTTTAAATTTATCTAGAGTTTAAAAATATCCAAATTGTCAACATGATAACTTCTTTGCAGAGTAAAATTCAAGAATAATATCCATGTATCAAAAATAATTTGGACAGAAAAGAAATTAATTTTATCGTGAATAGTACCCCGTGAATAGTACTTCGTGAATAATACCCCGTGAATAGTACTTCATGAATAGTACCCCATGAATAGTACTTTGTACATTGTATCTCGTGAATAGTACTTCGTTAATAGTACCCCATAAATAGTACTTCGTGAATAATATCGTATTTATGAATAGTACCGTATATATGAATAATGCCCATGAATAGTGCTCTGTGAATAGTACTGTATATATAAATAGTACCGTATGAATGAATAGTATTGTGTGAATTGAAATAACACCCTTTACGAATAAGAAATAAATAACATCCCTTACCTTAGAAGAAGATTGGATACTGCAATAGTGAAGTAGCAGAATACTCTTCTTCTTCCTCTCTATAATTTCACTCTCTATAGTTGCTCTTTTGAGTCTTAGTGAATTGGTGAGAATGAAAGAAGAAATGAGCTTCTATTTATAGAAAAACATAGTTTCGATAATTACACGTTTATGGGCTCTAATTATTATAATTTAGTACCTTCATCTTTGCCTCTATTTTTAATTTAGTCCTTCAAGTATTATCAATCTTGCACAACCTCCCCTAATAGTACATGCATGTAAACCAATAGTTCCATGCATGTGAACAAATAGTTATTTGCATATGAACTAATAGCAATTAATTACTTATTTATCCAATTAATTATCCGTTTGGTCAATATAACATCCAAAAATCAACTATTATCAAAATAAATGTCGATTTCCACTAACATTAATAATCCCAACACAATGAAAATATTTTTATCAACAATTTCATCTTTGAAATTTTTGAAGTTAGACTTTTTTTGAAAAAGTCAATGTTGACTTTTTGACCAAAAAGTCAACCTCGACAAATTTTGTGTTTATAGTCTATTTTTACTAATTTCATCGCCCCCAGACTAAAATATCTCGTCTGCGTCTCTAAATTCAACTCCAAACTCAAATTTAATTTTTAATAACATTCATCATTAATATTATAACTCATAATATTAACAACCAGATCATTCCCAGGAAAGAGGGGGCTTTCCGATAAGGATTTCTCTCTATTTTTACACAATTAGGTGACCAAACTCCTTTTCCTCAACAGAACTTTCTAGACATCGTCAATAATGCAAATAATTATATAAATAACTGTGTCGTCTCAATTATTGATTTAATAATATAAAATATTATGACAATAATTAAATCCATAACGTGAGATACTATGCAACAATTACTATGACAATAATTGAATAAACTGACTAACTTCTCACGTAAGCATCAATAATCAATATCATGTACTACTATGCAACAACGCGTATTACTGTACTTTTATCACCAATTATTTTACGACAACTTGCTTACTTTGAAAAATTTCTGCATATAATCCTTAACTTTAACCTTTTATCAATTTAACAATTTACTAAATAGAATAATGATTATAAAAAAATTGAATACTTTCATTTCATAAAATTCGGGGTCTTACATTGACGCTATAACTAGTTACTTATGAATGCTAACATGATGCACTGAGCCACCTGTGCATCATCCTACCACTTTCTAAAAGTAGCTTACTCTTCCTAGAGGCATTTTCTGCAACAGTTGCAGGTGCAGGCGAGTTAAAGACATAAGCTAGCTTTTCAGCTGTGACGACCCCAAAATCGGAACCAAATTAATCCAATATTAGGACTAACTTAGTCTCGACCTTATGCATTCAATACTATATAAGTTCAGCCTTGCATCATAATTAGACACAATATTGGCTAAAAATATGGATAAATAAAAACTTTCTTCATGTCTTTCTTTCTTGCGTTCCCTAAATCGCAACCTTCACGATTTTGAATATTATTAGAGTAAATAAACTATGAGAGTTCAAATCTCAATGATGAACATCTTTTATATTGACGTTCTATATGTATAATTTTATTTACAATCAATCACCACAATACTTTCTCATTCTAAAACAAATATTTTCATTCATTGATCATTTCAGAAATTTACACATTTGAATCTTGTACATCATCGTCATAGTATCTAAGTTTTAAATAAAGAAAATAATATTCCCTTGCACGTCTTCTTATCTTTTTGTCCAGATAACATATAATATTGATTTGAATCCTTAACCTGCAAAAAGTTTATTTTTATGCTCAGTTCATAATCATACTAAACAAGCAATATAATCTCGAATGATAAGATTTAGCATATTACATTCATGTCAAGACTGAGTTCCAAAACTCAATCTATTTTAGTCATAAGTTGACTTTCATACTTCAATGAGCATAGTAGATAAATCATATAATCATGTCAAGTTCATATAGCAAATAAGAACTAAAAGACTTACCTGGCGAGAAATTATAACGCTATTAGGTTTGCTAGAAACAAGAGCATGCAATCAAATAACATAAATAAGCGAAAGCGATGTAAAAATGGATTTTAAAATTTTTCTTACAAATAATAAACCAAGATCATTCTTGTGCTTTGATTATCAGTCTATAAAATAGTAGGAGAATCAGAATCATACCCGAATATTCGAGCTTCCTTATGTACAAGTTTAACTCCTAATCCTTGGTGCTCTCCTTGACTACGCGGGTTTGATTCCTTCCTTTGATTAACGTCAGCCACCCAATCATTTGGCCTCTAGAGGTGATCCACTAAGCAAGAACAAGAATCAAGAAGAAGGGTATTTTTGGCTCAAACCCTAGTTTTCTATGTGTATAGAAAAGACGTACTCTTCAACAGTTGGAATCACGCATCTCTTAATATCTGATATAAGACTCTCTTATAAAGATATTAGTTATGTGATGCCCCCAAATCTGGGTATTTTCCAACCCAACAGATGGTGCTACATGGTTCTACAGTTCACACATACATTCAATTGAAATACTTCAAAAGAGTGAATATGTCTTCTATATATTCCAAAATAATATTACCATTCCCGGGTTCTTTGTAACCATTACATATTTTCGTTGTCATAATATCAAATAATAACAACATTCATCCTATACTATTACAAAGGCAACCTATTGGTTCGCCTTAGCCTTTCCTTTATCTTTACCGGATCCTTCAGTCCGTTCGGTCGTAGCTGCATTTATATGGTTCAAGCAAGAGTGAGCATAACTAGCTCAACAAGTATTATAATTTCATTAAACATGAGGTTTGAATCATATAAATCGTATATCTTCAATAACTGAATCAATAGTTATGAAGTACTATTGATAATGTAAAATAGCACTTCTCCTTTCTTTAAAATGTTTCACAATGAACAACATTCATTAAACATAAATCTTGGTCCAAGACCTTGAGCATTTCATTCTTTCTTTGAAATGGACAACCCGACACCAAGTCCGTAAGTTCGATATATCTTACGAGCACGTCTAGGTGACCAGCCTATAGTACTCTATGTTGTACAATACTACTTTCTTTAAATGTATTTACGTTTAAGTTTTGGCAACCTTACGTGCCTGTCGTCTGACGACAAAATATTTGTTTATCATACTCAGTCTTTCTTTGAAATCAATACCAAAACAGTTTGGTAAAAGATAGCAACATTGAAAATATTTGGATAGACTATAAGGAAATCCACCAAAACATATTAAGTCTAGCCGAAGGAATTGGCTTCGACTTTATTGTACATCAATTCATGCCTAAGGCACATAAATTACAAAGCTTGTCCATAAGAATATAGACAAGGGTCAGAATACTTGCCTTCTGCGTCTTCTATAGTAATTATACTTTTCCTTTGAGTCTTTAAGGATTCTACAATACATGATCACATAACGTACCACATTAAGTCATATATAATCAAGTAGGGTTACTACTATATCTTACCCTTCTTCTCAATCTAATCATTCCTTAGATTGTTTAACATTTGTTATGATTTATCGTATTACTTTATATTTACGTTTACGTAATCGTTCGTCAACCTATAGCTATAATTCCTAAGGTTTTAATCATCCTTAAGGATGTTATTTCAAGTTAATTAAGTATATCATTCACCTTCCATTAACTTCTCTTTCTTTAACTTTCATTGCTATTCTTCTCTGGCTTTCTCCTAGTGCTGGCGCTGCGGCGCCGACTTTCTTCCTACAACTCGCACTGCGACGCAGGTTTACAAAACCTCCGCCTCTACCTCGGCGCTGCGGCACCAAAGCCTTTGCTAGTGGCCGCGTTGCGGTGCCACTTCCCAGTGTCTGATGGGTTGGCCTGGCATTGTTGCGTCGGCTTACCCTTCTTGGGTCGCGTTGCAGCGCCGGCCTTGCCTCAGAGAAAAATTTCACAGATTGTTTTCTTCTGTGAAATTCTCGGGCTTATAACTTGTTTATCCTAAGTCCGAATTGACTCGTTCAAAAGCCCTTAGCTCATAAATCACATGTTCTATAATTTCATTAGAAAATATTTCATTTTTCGAATCTTTTAAGTCAAAATTCACTAATTAGTTCATTATAGAGCATTCGTTAAACGTTCGAAGACGTTCAAAGCTCATCTCTCCGTTCTAAGTCAGAATTTGGTCATTTTTGAGTCCGCAACTCTAAAATGCAAATTGAGACTATTCTCCATCAAAAACCAACGTTTCTGAGTACAATGGTGACTTTTAACTTTCATTTTGAGAATTTAACGATTTCGACGATTATCGTCTAATCTCGTAAATTTCGCCATAACTTCGATACTTAAGATTTTTACATCGTTCCAAATAGATTCATTTCATCATTCTAACATCCTAACAAAACATATTTCATTTAATTCAATAATTGTTCTTCATTAGTCCATAACTTATATAAGTATGATTCACTTACAACATGACTTATTAAGGCTTAAGTCCATTAATAGCCATTTTTATACTCCATAACATACATGCTCTATCATTATCCACTTCTCTATCAAATATCAATTGAAGAGATGAAGAATCATGGTTTAGGATTCTTACCCTTGAAGTTCTAGCTTGGTTCTTCTTCTTTTCTTTCGTATTGGATTATGAAAATCTAGCTCTTACTCTTTTCTCTCTCAATATATAAACTCTAAGTTTGTTGATGAAATTTAACAAGCAACAAATAAAATTTCAAGCCTCCTATTTATAGGATTTCTAAAGTGAGGGCATTAAGGTCAAAAGACCATCCCACCTCCTTTCTAACACCTCCTTATTATTCAAATCTCGGGCAACACATAACTTATCCTTTGTTTAGCCACCACACTTGGTCAACCATGACTCACTCATGGGGCTCTCATGGGTTGCCCCATGGGTTTTCTTACCCGTTTACCCATCGATTCGATCCACGAATGTAAGAACCTGAATTTTCAAAAAATATTAAAATAAGAATTTAGTAAATAAAATTCTTAAGGCATAGGGTAATATAAACAATGCAATAGGAGATGTTGTGTTAAATATATATTATTATTATATATTTGTTGTTTATTGAAGAGGCGAGTTATTTGAAATAAAAAAAGATGGATAGAAATTTATCTATCGATATTAAATAATTTATGTGAAATAATTTTATCATAGTAAGTTGGCAACATTAAATATTTTTGATAATCACTAATTTCTTGAGTATGTACGAGTAAGTATCAAGTCTAAGGCGGTGCAACTGTACCCTTTAATGGTGGATGTATAGGAGTTAGGCTAAATAATTCCTTCAGAGAACGGAGGTATATACGAATTAGTAACCGATCTAACTCACTGTGAAAACAGTGTAGACGAGACGAAAACTAATTTGTTGGTTGTTTGTGGGAAACCACTCAGTGTACTATATTGAATACTATTAAAGACTCGATGTGTGCTAGGTTTAGACTTGTATATATGTATGTTGTTGACGAGAGAAGAAAATCGATATATCTTTAGATAAATATTGGTTAGAGATTTATTGATTAATATTGAGATATGGTTAAATGTATAGATTAAAGAAATTATGTTGAGACAATCTATAGAAAGAAAAGAGAAATAATTATAGTATATTTCTAATATAGGATATTTAAATATAAATTCTAGCATTTGATTATTTTAATAAAAGGGGGGATATTATTTTGATATTGCCTTATATAGCTTTGTACGAGATAATGTGTGAGATTAAGTAATATGGTAAATACATTAAAACATATTTGCTATATAAGTTGATGAAAATAATTTATCATAATAGGAAATAAACTTATTTTCTATATATAGTGTGTACGTGTGTCGTGCATGTAAATATTTTAATAATACGTAGATATTATATTAAGAATAATATATTGGGAAAATGAGTAAATTGTTTTATTATGATTAGTTCCTATATTTAGAGAAAACATGATAAAAACATCATATGTTATGTTATGGCGAAATACATAATTTTAATTTATAGTAATGTATTTCCAAGAGGGTTAAAGTTAAAAGAAAACTAAATTATTTTAATAACTTGAGTTAGTATATTACCGCGAATGTTATAAAGAATATTTTGATATCTCCATTCACGATATATTTATATATGTGAACCTTGTGATATAATAGTTCCATGTAAATTAAACATATTATAAATAGTAAGGTGGTGGTAAATGAATAAGTAATGAGAATAAGGATAAGCTTAATGTAAGCTTGTGAGATATGCCTAGTGTGGCAAAGTGAAGGAATAAGCATTCATCAAATAATTTAATGAATGAATAATTGAAGGAATTAATTTGTATGCGCAATGATTTTATATTCTGTAGTAGCTACATTTATATGATATGAATTGAAGTGTGACACTTCAATGGAAACTATATAATATAGGAAATATTTGAATATATATGTATAAAGGCTTGTATGTTAGCATTATGTATAAGTGAGATAATAAAATGTAACATGGTGTAATTGATCACTTCCATGGCCATATTATAAGATTTAAAGTTAAGAATAATATTATTTTGTGAGATTATATTATTATAAGCTTGTGGACTATTAATTACTAAGTTCACATAATTACGTCTTGTGTGGCATAACTAGTTAAGTTAAATCCAAGGGAGAATTAATGGGAAGTATTAAAAGAAAATAAATGGTGAGTTAATAAATAATTGATATTAATTATCATAATGATAATTGGGTAGATTTGAGATGATAAATTTTATGAAAAATGATGGATTGAAAATATCCAACTATTTTGTAATTAGCCCAATTAAAATATTTATTGGAATAAACCAATGTACATGGATTATATAATTCTATGTGAGTGGGTGCATTTGTATACTCATTTGGAGACAAATATCAAATAAACCCACATATGCTATTAATAATATAAAATGCAGAGTATTAGAAGGGGGTGTCCCAAATTGTGTGTCATTTTCCATTCACGTGAAATACAAAAAGGCTAGTAGCTAGCTTGTTTCTTCTTCTCCAAAATCCATAGCATCCAAATGATGAAGAGGGGAGTGGGTTGATTTAATTTTCCACCAAATCCTTCTTGACCAACATCTTCTTCTTCGTCCTCTTGGTTTAAATTGTTGGGCAAAATCATTGTATGGACAATGATTTCTCTATAAATGGGGACTCCTTTCTTCTCAAAATCAATTGCTGAGATTTCTAAGTGGAGCTAATATAAGTATACTATGAGAATGAGAGGGAGAAGTCAGAAGTTAAGATTCAAGCTTGGCAATTTAGCTTCAAGAGGAATACACGCAGTGCAAATAAGCTTTAAGCAGGTAAGTTGTAGTTGATAAACTACGAATCAGACAAGTCTTTCAGTTCTTATTTGATATATGAATTTGATAATTGTTAGTTGAGCTATATTATGCTATGAGAATGTTGATGTATATATATATGAAATACATATGAGATATGTATGAAATTGAAAGTTGGTATTTGATGATATGCTTGTGAAGTAAATGTTTATACTTGTTATGTGAGAAGTAACATGAGTAGTAAATATTAATTGATTATGAATGCATGAACTGAGTATGCTATTATATGCTATGTGATGCATGAAAACTGTTAGAATTGCTGGGCTGTCGAGCTCAACCTTGCAAATAACCACTATTGCAGGTTAAGGACACACGGTAAAGGTTACATGCTACTTGATTGATAATGTTCAATCACATCAAAGGAGATTGATTTGTTTAATTAAATATATGCTCTTGTACCATGTTTAGGTTCTAGTAGATATACTCGATAGTAGTTTACGATGTATAATACATATTGAGTTGTAAGGTTGTACTATGTGGTATATAGAGGAATTCGAATCGAGATGTAAAAGTTTATACAGTAATTCGAATAGAATGAATCATAACATAATTTGATTCAAGGATATGTAATCGATTCAAGTTAAAAGATAAATAAAAGATTATTTTCAAAGGAGATTGAAAAAGTTTAAATTATTCTGCATATTTTTATAACATCGAATATGATGAAAGACAGGAATGGTAAATGACCAAGATTTGAAACTTATAAAAGTTTGGGGTCATTACATAGATCCTGGAAATGAAAATAATTTATATTCTAAATTGTAATATAAAAAGTTATATTCATTAAGTTATGAATAAAATATATAAATAGTTTGACGATAGTAGTATCGTGGCGGACCGGATCCGGTTCTTAGTTTGGACTTTAGGTTTTAATTACCTAGGGCTTATCATTGGACTTCCATTTCATACCTTTGGGCTTTAACATAATACCAATTGGGCTTGCACCATTCCTGCACAACAGGCGAAAATTTTTAATACCAATTTTAATACTTGTTATCATACGATCATCATTCATTCAAATCTTTACATTCCTTAACTTGGTACGCAGGCGAAAAATTGTGACGCCCCCAAATCCGGGTATCTTACAACCCGACAGATGGTGCTCCACTATACTAACATCCATACCATCATTCCATTGAAATACAACAAAATGATAGTAATTACTATATTCTTATTAAAATCAAAGTATAATCCTTCCCAGGTTCATAAACCGGTTACATAGTTCATTGTTCATAAGTTATAATACATACAAACTTACTAAACTATTACACAATGCCTAAGCATCCATCTTAGCTTTGCCCTTATCTTTCTTGGCATTCTCAGTACGTTCACCTTTAATTGCAGTTATATAATTCACGCAAGAAGTGAGCATGACAGCTCATCAAGTTTAATCAAGGATAACAGAAATACCACATTCGCGAATTATATAACAATTCCGACATAACTGAACAATAGTTATGAAGTATTATGAATCAATACTAACATAACAGTATATAACATAAATTCCCAGTGTATAGAATAGATTAGGAATTCTGAACCGGTCGATAGACCATGAACAGTAAATTTCAGTTTTCATACTTAAAAAGGAGTCCACAGCACTAAGGTCGTTCATCCGTATAACTTACGAGCACTTCTAGGTGATCAGCCTATAGTACTCTATGTTGATCAACACTACATTCATTAAACGTATTTACGTTTAATATTTTTGGCAAACTCGCATGCCCATCGAAAATATCGATGAAAAATACTTTTGTTTGTTCATAGACAAACCTTACCTTCACATCCGTACCAATTACTTGGCATAGGATAGCGTTAACATTTCTATATAGAATGATATGGAAAATCATCAATCTATACCTTATGAATAGTCTAGCCGAGTTAAATCTGGCATCGACCCTTTCTTTTACCACAAAGCTTGGAATTCAGTTCAATGAATCACATAAAACTTGGCTAACTTAGAAGTTAGACAAGCGTTAAGAAAACTTGCCTTTCAGCGTCTTCAAATAACTTACTCGACTGACCACAGCCTTTACAGAATCTACATGATATATTCACATAGCACACCGTAATTAGCTATGAAACAACTATTCACCTTGTTCCTACCAGCTTCTATCTCTTCTATGTCTTTGTTAGCATAATATTTTTATTAACGTCAACATGACTTATTACCCTTCGTCTTGGTTTATCTTTCTATGGACGTTTTATTAACCGGACTCAACTTCATTAATAAAGTATTACTTCGTTCATTTTACATATTTTGTTTATTTATCTTAGACTCCTAATTTTCATATCATATACCTTAGTATAGGTAGTGTAGGATTAGTCTTTATATATTCATTGAGTATATAAACTTAACTCAGATTGATCCCTAACCCACTGAAGTCTAAAGCATAACTAGGTCAAGTTTTTCTTACTGCCGGCGCTGCGGCGCGGCACCTTGGCACTGGGGCGCGGCACCTGCACACATTGGCGTTGGGGCGTGGCATATTAGCGCTGGAGCGCGAGTTTGCAGAAGCTTGGCCGAGTCTGGCGCTGCGGCGCCACCATTTTGTAATGGTTTTGGCGCTGCGGTGCCGAGCCTGTTCACTAGTTGACAAACCAGTTTTGGTTTTCTAACGAAACTCCCAGCTTCCTAATTTGTTCGTTTTACATCCGAATTGACCCATTCAAATTCCTACAAGTCCGGAATTACATCTTTTACTCGTTCATATAAGGATTCAACACTTTCGAATCCGTTAACTCATAATTCACTATTGAGTTCATTTTATATACGTTCGTAAACGTTAAGGAGCGTTCATGCTCGTTTTCTTCGTTTTAAGTCAGAATCCGACGATTCTCGAACCCACGACTCTTAATCACCCTATCTCACGTGTTGACATTGAAAACCAACATTTTCAAGTCTCATGGCAACTTTTGACTACCAATCCAGAATTTCTACGTTTTCGACGTTTAACGTCTATTTTTGTAAAATTCCTCATAACTTCATTACTAATGTTCTTTAAGCTAAATCACATGGAATACTCCATGGATTTCATATCTACATCCTAACCAAGCAAGATGCAATTACTAACGGATTGATAGAGTCCAATCGTTTATAAACGATCAATCTCCACTATCCATATTTTCATGGTTCAAAACTATTTCAAACCTTATTATTTTTATAACCTCATGACTTATAGAGATTGAATCTATGGTAAGTCATCTTTAATCCCTCATACAAGGCGTATACCATCCCTCTATGGTTCTCCATTATAAAAGACAAATCAAAAAGAAATGGAGATGAAAGATAAGGATTATACCTTAAGAACTCTTGGAAATCTCTTGGGAAAATATAAGTATAAGCTTCCAAAGTGTATGTTTGCAAGTGTAGCTCTCTTTTCTCTATCAAATAATCTAAGTTGAGTCTTGGTAAAAATCTCAAATGAATCAACCTAGCTTCCTATTTATAGAATTTAGAATGGAGGGCTTAATGGTCAATATACCCCCACCTCCTTACTATTCATGTGTGGTCACCAAGTAAGATACTTGGTGACCAAGCCTTATGCTTGGCTTGCACACCAAGGTGGCCGGCCCACCTCCCCTTTATGACATCCCATGGGTTGCCCCATGGGTTTTACCCAGTGGGTGACCCACCGGTTCGACCCACGGTTTGGATTTGTGAATTGGGCTTAATTAAATAAATATTGGGTCTTGACTTTGACTTAACCCACCTAACTCATTAGGCTTAGTTCTTCAATTAGTTGGACTAACTTATAACCCAACTCAATGAATTAATCATTAAGTCATAACTTAATTCTATAATACGTATCGTATTCTACACGTATGATTCACGTATTCCTTTCGTATACCATAAGTACAATAAACGTATTGTACCTCGTATTTACTTAACGTGTTATACATAGGTACTAACCCTTCTCGGAAATCGATACACTCAACCCTTAGGTTTTAAGTCCGCAGGCGAAAACATTGTTTTTGCCATAAATGAAATATTATCAGCTATTCCATCTCATCACGATATTCTATCATTACGCGTTTCTCGGAATTCCAAAATAATTCCTCGGACATAAATGGATGAATAGTGTTTTTACGGAAACTTCTCAGAAAATAATTATTATTGTCTCAAAAATTCCAAACAACTATTTCTACCACGTAGCCAGAATACTAACCACGTTAGCACATTCTAGGTCATAGAACGACCTTCACATAGTTTACTTCACAAAGAATTCAATTAAATTCATTTAGTTCACATAATCAAATAAAAATTTAATTGTCATAAAAATTCGATTTTCTCGGGCGTTACATTCTCTCCCCCTTATAAGGATTCTGTCCCCAGAATCTTAGCTTATAATTACATAAACAAATGAGGAAAATCTTCCTTTATTTTACTTTCGAGCTCCCACGTTACTTCTTCAACATTGTGGTTTCTCCATAACACCTTCACTGAAGGTATGACCTTATTTCTTAAAACTTGTTCCTTCCTATCAATAATTTGAATTGGAAGTTCCTCATAGGACAAGTCCTTCTCTAACTGAATAGATTCATACTCTATCACGTGTTTATAGTCCGGTTTATAAGGACGCAACACTGACACATGAAACACATTATGAACGTGTTTCATCTCTGGAGGTAAAGCTACTACGTAAGCCACCTCCCCTATCCTTTTTAAAATCTCAGAAGGTCTTACAAACCTTGGACTTAACTTCCCTTTCTTTCCAAAATGTATTTTCCCCTTCCAAGGTGATACTTTCAGAAAAACAAAAGATCCTACATCGAATTCTCTATTTTCTCTGTGAGGATCTGCATACTTCCTTTGTCGGTCTTGAGCCGCAACTAATCGAGCACGTATTAATTTTACCATGCCCGCCGTCTGCTGAACCATCTCTAGTCCCAACATCTGACGTTCATCCACCTCATCCCAACACAATGGAGTTCGGCACTTCCTACCATACAACGCTTCGTAAGGCGGCATGCCTATACTAGCGTGAAAACTATTGTTGTACGAAAATTCTACTAATGGTAGAAATTCGTCCCAACTCCCTTTGAAATCCATAACGCAAGATCTTAACATATCTTCAAGCGTTTGAATTGTCCACTCACTCTGACCATCCGTCTGAGGATGATACGCCGTACTTAATCTTAACTGCGTTCCCATTTGTTCTTGCAAACTTCTCCAAAAGTTCGATGTGAATCGTGGATCACGATCTGACATAATCGACACAGGCACTCCATGTCTGGAAATAATTTCCTTGACATACAGCTTAGCTAAGTGATCTAAGTTATACCTAATTCCTATTGGTAGAAAATGAGCCGATTTCGTTAATTGATCCACTATTACCCAAATAGCATTGTATCCTTTTCTTGTTGTTGGAAGTCCCGCCACAAAATCCATCGTGATGTGCTCCCACTTCCACTCTGGAATTTCTAATGGTTGTAACAACTCGCTCGGTCGTAGATGTTCAGCCTTAACTTTTTGACAAGTTAAGGACTTACTAACATATTCTGCTATCTCCCTCTTCATATTCGGCCACCAAAAATTCCGACGAAGGTCTTGATACATCTTCGTACTACCGGGATGTATCGAGTACCTCGAACTATGGGCCTCCATCATAATTTCTTCTTTTAATTCGAGATCATTAGGAACCCAAATTCTTCCCTCAAAACGAAGTAATCCCTCCTTATCGAGGTTATACTTAGTTTTTTCTTCGTTTTGTATCTTATTCAGCATCTGCTTGCACCCCTCATTGCTCAGTTGTACTTTCCTAACCTTCTCCACTATGGTAGGTTGGGTTTCCATGGAAAATAACAATTTTACCGATTCCCCCGGTAACTTAACTTCTAGTTCCATTTTTGCCATTGTTGTTACCAACTCATTCTGAGTTGTTAACATTGATAATTTCTCACTATCCTTTCTACTTAGCGCATCTGCTACTACATTTGCTTTTTCCGGATGATATAAAATATCACAGTCATAATCTTTTATTAACTCCAACCACCTTCTCTGTCTCATGTTCAACTCCTTCTGTGTGAAGATATATTTCAGACTTTTGTGGTCCGTGTATATCTCACATTTCTCACCATAAAGATAATGTCTCCATATCTTTAGGGCAAAAACTACAGCTGCCAATTCCAGGTCATGAGTAGGATAAATCTTCTCATAATCCTTCAATTGGCGTGATGCATACGCAATGACCTTGCCATGCTGCATGAGCACGCAATCCAATCCTTTATGCGAAGCATCGCTATACACTACAAAATTCCCGGTATCGTCTGGTAAGGACAATACCGGTGCCTCACTTAATCTCTTCATCAATTCCTGAAAACTGTTCTCACATTTTTCAGTCCGCACATACTTCACTAACTTTCTTGTCAGATTGGTTAACGGAGTAGCTAATTATAGAAAAGTCTGGAATGAACCTTCTATAGTATCCTGCTAACCCCAGAAAACTCTAAATCTCAGTCGGCGTCTTCGGTTGCTCCCATTCATTTATTGCTTCTACTTTGGCCGGATCTACGGAAATGCCATCCTTATCAATAACATGCCCTAAAAACTGCACTCTCTCAAGCCAAAATTCACACTTTGTGAATTTCGCATACAACTTCTCCTTCCTTAGCGTTTCCAACACTATTCTTAAATGTTTCGTATGATCTTCTAGCGTCTTTGAATAGACTAGAATATCATCAATGAATACTACGATAAACTTGTCCAAATATTATTTGAACACTCTGTTCATCATATCCATAAATGCGGCTGGCGCATTAGTCAACCCAAACGACATTACCAGAAACTCGTAGTGACCATAACGAGTTCTGAATGCGGTCTTAGGTATATCTTCCTTCCTCACCTTCAACTGATGATACCCCGTGCGCAAATCTATTTTAGAAAAATACTTTGCCCCTTTCAACTGATCAAATAGATCATCGATTCTGGGCAAAGGGTACTTATTCTTAATCGTTAACTTTTTCAACTCTCGATAGTCGATACAAAGTCTCAACGACCCATCCTTCTTCTTTACAAACAACACCGGTGCTCCCCAAGGAGACACACTTGGTTGAATGTACTTCCTATCTAACAGTTCTTGTAATTGAATCATTAACTCCTTCATTTCAACTGGCACCATTCTATATGGTGCCTTTGAAACTGGTGCCGTTCCCGGTAACAAATCAATTACAAATTCTACCTCCCTATCCGGTGGAATACCCAATAATTCCTTCGAAAATACATCCACGAACTCTTGCACAACTGGTATCTAATCCAAGGATGTCCCCACTCTTTGGGTATCCACCACATGGCATAGGTAACCTACACACCCTTTTCTTAACATCTTCCTAGCTTGTGTCATAGACAGACAACAAGAGTGTCTCGGTGAATTACTACCGAAAAACACTACCTTGGTTTTCTTAGAAAGCCGAAGGTTTACACTTTTCCTATGGCAATCTATAATTGCCTCATGGTTCACCAACCAATCCATACCAAGAATTACATCAAATTCTTTTAGCCTTATCGGTAACAAATCTACTGATAACTTATTTCCCCTAATTTCTATGCAACAGTTCTTATGAATATGTTCAATGAGGATTATCTCCTCGTTTGCTACCTTAACGTCTAAAGGTATAGGTAACTTCTCAGGAATTCACCCTAATCGTTTAGCAAATTCACATGCTATAAAAGAACAAGTGGCACCCGAGTCAAATAGCACATAAGCATTTATCTCATTGACCGGAAAGATACCTGCTACCACATCTGTTGATGCAACTGCATCTTGAACAGTCATATTAAACGTACGAGCCGAGGGTCTACCCACTAATGGTGTTGGTCCAGTAATGGCTAATTTACCACTACCATAACTCTTATTTCCCTCTAAACCCTTCTTTGGGCAATTTCTTGCCATGTGGTCCTTTGACCCACAGACAAAACACCCTGATTCTTCTTAGGGTTAGGACAATTGGGTGACAAATGTCCCTCCTGCCCACAGTTATAGCATACTGCTTTCCCCTTTAAACAGACTCCCATGTGAGATTTTTCGCATGTCTTACATGCTTCCGTTCTCCTTTTGGGATCTCCCTGTTTTACCCCGGTATTCCCGGGATTAAAACCCTTCCTCTTTGGCAAGTTGCCGCTTCCGCTGGCAACTTTAGCCTTATTACCTCCTTCTATCCTACTCTTAATCTTCTGCTCTTTGCGGTACTGAGACAAGGCCTCACCACCACCTTCAGCTATTATCGCCTTCTCCAGAATGGTCCCATAGGAAGCACTCTGGAAAACCGATATTCTACTATAGAGCCAAGGTTTTAAGCCCTGCTCAAATCTGCGCGCCTTTCTTTCCTCCGTATCCACCTGATGTGGAGCAAATCTTGCCAACTCATTAAATTTGGCGGCATATTGGGGAACAGTCATATCCCCCTGCTTAAGTTCTAGGAACTTAATTTCCATCCTACCCTGCATGCTAGTAGGGAAATAGTTCTCGAAGAAAACCTTCTTAAACTGTTCCCACGTAACAGCCTCTGTCCTAGCCCCACCCTGGTGAGCTTCCCACCAGTAGTTGGCTTCTCCCTTCATCATGTAAGTCGCAAAAGAAGTCTTTTGCGCCTCACCTACGTTTGTTATCACAAACGCCTCTTCAATTTCCCTAATCCATGTTTGGGCTTCTAGTGGATCCGTCGTTCCTCGGAACTCAGGAGGACCCACACTTTTAAAGTCCTTAAAGGTAGTTGTTCTTACTACCCCAGGAGCTACAGGAATCCCACTCCCCACTTGGTTGAATGCAGCCGTTAATAAATTAACGAACTCTTGCATAGGGTTGTTAGGACCCCCTTGATTTTCATTATGAGACTCGGCCTCTTGGTTCCGTTTTCTCCTTCTTGGCGGCATAATTCTGATTAAATAAATAAAGTTTCGTTATTATCTATTTAATTACTCGATTATCATTTTAAATTAACAACAACCATTCATACCACACAAGCATGTTAAATCAAAACGTCATTATATTAATATGCTTTCATAGTCAAAACTATTTACATTATGTTCCCTTAGCCAAAAGCTATCATATACTATCCCGCGATTGCCTTCTACAAAAGTTGGGATTTGCTAAAAGACTACCCTTAATTATACAAAAGAGGGTTTTACGTCACTACTTATATACAAAAAGTTCTAGCGACCTTCTAACACTGTCGAATGGCATTTTCATATTTTTGATTTGCCAGAATCGACACTATATCTCGACTTATCGTATGTCGAGTCTGCCCGGACTCAATAGAATAACAAGTAATTTTCAGCTTGAAATCCTCATGAGCACATTCATGAATGTATGACATCCTAGCTATTTTCTGATCTTTCTCAACCAGTTTCTGCTTTAGCTCGAGGACCTCACCCTTATAGCTATGAGCCTTATCAGTCATAAGCACTTTTTCATCGTGCTCTGACTCAAAATCTGCCTTTGCAGATTCTTTCGCCTCATATAGGGCAGTTATCTCCTCAATCTGTGCCTCTACCTGAGTACGTAGGTGCACATTCCTATCCAACACCGCTAGATACAGTGCTCTAGTTGCATCCAAAGATGCTGGCTCCAGAGTAGGTAACACCGTGTTAATCGATGTCACCTCCATTTCCTCCTCCACATCTAGCATCTCCTTAAGGTATGATGCTAATCCCATAGTCTCCTCAGAGTACTCCTCCTCGGAGATGTACTCCTCAATGTCTGAGTCTTCTAGTACCACTATCGGTACCTCCATCACTGGCATTGGTACTACCTCAACTTGGTTAACTGAGTCCTCACTTATCATTTCCACGTTTCTAAACATCAAGCTATCGGTTGACATCTACAAATACATAACAAGTTGATTAGTATATAATACACAATAGTATAAGCACAAATAACATTTAATATCTTTAAGATTAATTTTCATCTTTTAATTCCTTCGATACTGCGTTATCTCAATATCTTCTTAATTCAATAGTCTTGAATTTCATTTCTCGGACTTTACCTTCCGTACAAGGTTATTAGCCTAAGGTTTCCCCCCCTAAAGTTTTATAACCTAAGGCTTTGATACCAACATGTGACGCCCCCAAATCGGGGTATCTTATAACCCGACAGATGGTGCTCCACTATACTAACATCCATACCATCATTCCATTGAAATACAACAAAATGATAGTAATTACTATATTCTTATTAAAATCAAAGTATAATCCTTCCCAGGTTCATAAACCGGTTACATAGTTCATTGTTCATAAGTTATAATACATACAAACTTACTAAACTATTACACAATGCCTAAGCATCCATCTTAGCTTTGCCCTTATCTTTCTTGGCATTCTCAGTACGTTCACCTTTAACTGCAGTTATATAATTCACGCAAGAAGTGAGCATGACAGCTCAGCAAGTTTAATCAAGGATAACAGAAATACCACATTCGCGAATTATATAACAATTCCGACATAACTGAACAATTGTTATGAAGTATTATGAATCAATACTAACATAACAGTATATAACATAAATTCCCAGTGTATAGAATATATTAGGAATTCTGAACCGGTCGATAGACCATGAACAGTAAATTTCAGTTTTCATACTTGAAAAGGAGTCCACAGCACTAAGGCCGTTCATCCGTATAACTTACGAGCACTTCTAGGTGATCAGCCTATAGTACTCTATGTTGATCAATACTACATTCATTAAACGTATTTACGTTTAATATTTTTGGCAAACTCGCATGCCCATCGAAAATATCGATGAAAAATACTTTTATTTGTTCATAGACAAACCTTACCTTCACATCCGTACCAATTACTTGGCATAGGATAGCGTTAACATTTCTATATAGAATGATATGGAAAATCATCAATCTATACCTTATGAATAGTCTAGCCGAGTTAAATATGGCATCGACCCTTTCTTTTACCACAAAGCTTGGAATTCAGTTCAATGAATCACATAAAACTTGGCTAACTTAGAAGTTAGACAAGCGTTAAGAAAACTTGCCTTTTAGCGTCTTCAAATAACTTACTCGACTGACCACAGCCTTTACAGAATCTACATGATATATTCACATAGCACACCGTAATTAGCTATGAAACAACTATTCACCTTGTTCCTACCAGCTTCTTTCTCTTATATGTCTTTGTTAGCATAATATTTTTATTAAAGTCAACATGACTTATTACCCTTCGTCTTGGTTTATCTTTCTATGGACGTTTTATTAACCGGACTCAACTTCATTAATAAAGTATTACTTCGTTCATTTTACATATTTTGTTTATTTGTCTTAGACTCCTAATTTTCATATCATATACCTTAGTATAGGTAGTGTAGGATTAGTCTTTATACATTCATTGAGTATATAAACTCAACTCCGATTGATCCCTAACCCACTGAAGTCTAAAGCATAACTCGGTCAAGTTTTTCTTACTGCCGGCGCTGCGGCGCGGCACCGTGGCGCTGGGGCGCGGCACCTGCACACATTTGCGCTGGGGCGCGGCATATTAGCGCTGGGGCACGAGTTTGCAGAAGCTTGGCCGAGTCTGGCGCTGCGGCGCCACCATTTTGTAATGGTTTTGGCGCTGCAGCGCCGAGCCTGTGTACCAGTTGACAAACCAGTTTTGGTTTTCTAACGAAACTCCCAACTTCCTAATTTGTTCGTTTTACATTCGAATTGACCCATTCAAATTCCTACAAGTCAGGAATTACATCTTTTACGCGTTCATATAAAGATTCAACACTTTCGAATCCGTTAACTCATAATTCACTATTGAGTTCATTTTATATACATTCGTAAACGTTAAGGAGCGTTCAATGCTCGTTTTCTTCGTTTTAAGTCAGAATCCGACGATTCTCGAATCCACGACTCTTAATCACCCTATCTCACGTGTTAACATTGAAAACCAACATTTTCAAGTCTCATGGCAGCTTTTGACTACCAATCCGGAATTTTTACGTTTTTGACGTTTAACGTCTATTTTTGTAAAATTCCTCATAGCTTCATTACTAATGTTCTCTGAGCCAAATCACATGGAATACTCCATGGATTTCATATCTACATCCTAACCAAGCAAGATGCAATTACTAATGGATTGATAGAGTCCAATCGTTTATAAACGATCAATCTCCACTATCCATATTTTCATGTTTCAAAACTATTTCAAACCTTATTATTTTTATAACCTCATGACTTATAGAGATTGAATCTATGGTAAGTCATCTTTAATCCCTCATACAAGGCGTATACCATCCCTCTATGGTTCTCCAATATAAAAGACAAATCAAAAAGAAATGGAGATGAAAGATAAGGATTATACCTTAAGAACTCTTGGAAATCTCTTGGGAGAATATAAGTATAAGCTTCCAAAGTGTATGTTTGCAAGTGTAGCTCTCTTTTCTCTCTCAAATAATCTAAGTTGAGTCTTGGTAAAAATCTCAAATGAATCAACCTAGCTTCCTACTTATAGAATTTAGAATGGAGGGCTTAATGATCAATATACCCCCCACCTCCTTACTATTCATGTGTGGTCACCAAGTAAGATACTTGGTGACCAAGCCTTATGCTTGGCTTGCACACCAAGGTGGCCGGCCCACCTCCCCTTTATGACATCCCATGGGTTGCCCCATGGGTTTTACCCATTGGGTGACCCATCGGTTCGACCCATGGTTTGGTTTTGTGAATTGGGCTTAATTAAATAAATATTGGGCCTTGACTTTGACTTAACCCACCTAACTCATTGGGCTTAGTTCTTCAATTAGTTGGACTAACTTATAACCCAACTCAATGAATTAATCATTAAGTCATAACTTAATTCTATAATACGTATCGTATTCTACACGTATGATTCACGTATTCCTTTCGTATACCATAAGTACAATAAACGTATTATACCTCGTATTTACTTAACGTATTATACATAGGTACTAACTAGCACCACCAATTGTATAACACTTGAATAAAACCTAACGCCATTCCTTCTACACATATTATTTCCTTCTCGAAAATCGATACACTCAACCCTTAGGTTTTAAGTCCGTAGGCGAAAACTTTATTTTTGTCATAAATGAAATATTATCAGCTATTCCATCTCATCACGATATTCTATCATTACGCGTTTCTCGGAATTCCAAAATAATTCCTCAGACAGAAACGGATGAATAGTGTTTTTACGGAAACTTTTCAGAAAACAATTATTATCGTCTTGGAAATTCCAAACAACTATTTCTACTACGTAGCCAGAATACTAACCACGTTAGCACATTCTAAGTCATAGAACGACCTTCACATAGTTTACTTCGCAAAGAATTCAATTAAATTCATTTAGTTCACATAATCAAATAAAAATTTAATTGTCATAAAAATTCGATTTTCTCGGGCGTTACAAAAACTGCATTTGTCATAACTGAAATATTATTACGTATTCCATCCTTCCTTATTATTCTAACGTTATGTATTTCTCAGAAATTCAAAAATAATTCCCAAGCAGAAATTGATGAATAGTGTTTTTCAGAAAATTTCTTGGAAAGCTTTTATTGTCGTCTTGAAAATTCAAACACTTTAATTCTACCACGTTGCCAGAATACTATGATAACACGATACTTTTAGGTTATAGAACAACATTCATCTTACTAACACATAATAATAACATATAATATAATTTTATTCATTATTTAATTAAATAAATTTATTTTATAATTAATCGAATTTTCTCGGTCGTTACATTCTTCCTCCCTTATAAGGATTCTATCCTCAGAATCTCGCTATACATTACACAAACAACTGAGGGTAATTCTTCTTCATCTTTTCTTCAAGTTCCCACATTGCTCCTTCGGCATCGTAGTTCATCCATAACACCTTTACCGAAGGTATAACTTTGTTCCTCAAAACTTGCTCTTTTCTATCCATGATTTGAATAGGCACTTCTTCACACGTCAAGTCCTTCTAGATATGAATAGGTTCATATTCTATTACGTGCTTATAATCTGGTTTATAAGGACATAACACAGATACATGGAATACGTTATGTATTCTTTCTAAATTCGGAGGTAACGTTACAATGTAAGCTACCTCTCCTACCCTTTTTAATATCTCAAAAAGTCCTATAAACCCTGGTCTTAACTTTCCCTTCTTTCCAAAATGTATCTTTCCTTTCTAGGGAGATACTTTCAGAAATATGTACGAGCCTACTTCAAACTCTCTATTCGCTCGATGCGCATCCGCATACTTCTTCTGTCCATCTTTAACTGCTACCAGACGCATTCGTATCAGCTTGACAATATCTGTGGTTTGCTGCACTAATTTAAGTCCTAGCATTTAGCTTTCTCCCACTTCATCTTAACATAATGGTGTTCGGCACTTCCTTCTGTATATATCTTCATAAGGCGGCATGCCTATGCTCATATGATAATTGTTGTTATATTCAAATTCTACTAACGGTAGATGATCATCCCAACTACCCTTAAAATCCATGACGGAAGATCTCAGCATATCTTCTAACGTCTGAATTGTCCTCTCGCTCTGCCCATTAGTTTGTGGATGATAAGTCGTACTCAACTTCAGCTGCGTTCCCATCTGTTCTTGCAGACTCCTCCAAAAATTCGATGTGAATCATGGATCACGATCTGACACTATCAAAACTGATACTCCATGTCTGGAAATAACTTCCTTAACATAAAGTTTAGCTAACTGATCTAAGTTATACTTAACCCTTATTGGCAAAAAGTGAGCCAACTTCGTCAACCAGTCCACTATTACCCAAATCGCGTCGTACCCCTTCTGAGTAATCAGAAGTCCCACCACAAAGTCCATGTGATATGCTCTCACTTCCACTCTAGAATTTCCAATGACTGTAACAAGCCACTTGGTCGTTGATGTTCGGCCTTAACTTTTTGACAAGTTAAGCACCTACTTACGTATTCTGCTATCTCTCTCTTCATGTTTGGCCACCAAAAACTCTGTTGAAGGTCTTAATACATCTTGGTACTACTAGGATGAATCGAGTACCTCGAACTATGAGCTTATTGTAACACTTCCTCGTTTAATTCCATCTCATTTGAAACCCAAATTCTTCCTTCAAATCTCAATAATCCCTCAGTATCGAGACTGTACTTTAATTCTTTTTCCTCGGTTAGCCGCTTCTTCATCTGGTCACACTCCTCATTCTGAGTTGTGCTTCCTTGACTCTCTCTACAATGGTAGATTGAATCTCAGTTGTAAACAATCTCTGACCCGATTCACTCGGTAACTTCACCTCCTACTCCATCCTATCCATCTCTGTTATTAACTCAGTTTGTGCCGTTAACATAGACAACTTTTCCCGACCTTTCCTACTTAAGGCGTCGGCCACTACATTGGCTTTTCCTGGGTGATACAGGATATCGCAGTCGTAATCCTTTATCAACTCCAACCATCTCCATTGTCTCATATTTAAATCCTTTTGTGTGAAGATATATTTTATACTCTTATGGTCTGTGTATATCTCACATTTCTCTCCATATAAGTAATGCCTCCATATCTTCAAGGAAAACCCTACCGCGACCAGTTCTAGATCATGAGTAGGGTAAACTTTCTCATAATCCTTCAACTGCCGTGATGCATACGCAATGACCTTACCATGTTGCATAAGCACGCAACCAAGTCCTTTATGTGAAGCATCACTATAAACTACGAAATTTCATGTATCATCGGGTAAAGACAATACAAGTGCTTCACTCAACCTTTTCTTCAGTTCCTGCAAATTGCCTTCGCACTTCTTCGTCGATACATACTTTACTGTCTTCCTTGTCAAGTTAGTCAATGGAGTAGCTATCTTCGAAAAATCTTGGATAAATCTTCGATAGTATCCCGCCAACCCTAGGAAACTTCGCACCTCAGTCGACGTTTTCGGCTGTTCCCAATTAATCACTACTTCCACATTCGCTGGATCTACTGAAATTTCATCTCGGTCGATAACATGACCTAAAAATTGTACCCTTTCTATCCAAAATTCACACTTAGTGAATTTCGCATATAACTTATTCTTCCTTTGTGTTTCCAACACTACCCTTAGATGTTCAGCGTGATCAGAAAACATTTTGCTCCCTTCAGTTGATCAAAAAAGTTGTCTATCCTTGATAGCGAATATCTGTTCTTGATCGTTACTCTGTTCAATTCTCGATAATCGATACAGAGCCTCATCGATCCGTCCTTTTTCTTCACGAATAACACTGGTGCTCCCCAAGGAGACACACTCGGTCGAATGTACCCCTTAACTAATAACTCTTGAAGTTGTATAATCAATTCCTTCATTTCTAGCTGTGCCATACGATATAGAGCTTTCAAAATTGATGCCGTTCCCAGTGCTAAGTCTATTACGAATTCGATTTCTCTGTCTGGTGGAAGACCAGGCAGATCATCCGGAAACACATCTTGAAATTCATTAACTACGGTTATATCCTTAATTTCTACTCCCTTTTTTGAGTATCTACGATGTAAGCTAAATAACCTACATATCATTTCCTTAACAATTTCTTGGCCTACATCATCATAAGGTAACACGATTGCTTAAGTGATGAGCTATCATAAAACACTACCTTAGACTTACTCGAAGTCTGAAGGTTCACACAATTGTTCTGACAATCAATTACCATAGCACGGTTATATAACCAATCCATTCCCAGTATTGCGTCAAATTATCCTAGTCTAATAGGAATCAAGTCTGCGCTCAGTACATGTTCTTTAATGTTTGCGCAATAATTTCGATATATGTATTCTACAGGGATTATTTCCTTATTTGCAACTTCTACATTCAAAGAATCTTCTAAACGTTCTCGGGGTGTACTATGTTTACTAGAAAATTCTTCAGATATAAAAGAATAGGTCGCACCCGAATCAAATAATACATAAGCATTTATATTATTGATTGGGATTATACCTGACACCACGTCCTTCGTAGCTACTACGTCCTGGACGGTCTTGTTAAAGGTCCGGGCGGTCGATCGGTTGGGTTGCGCGGGTCCACCAATCATTAACTTGCTTCCTCCTTCCTGGTCCCCACCAGTTCCACTACTTCATTTCTTTAGACAATCCTTTATCTGATCCTCTATTGATCCATAAGTGAAGCATCCCCTGATCTTCTTTGGTTTTGGGCAATTTGGCTCTTGGCCGCAATTATAGCAAGTGCTCTTTCCTTTCCAGCACTCCCCCTGATGACTCCTCCAACACTTGTTACAAGCTTCAGTCATTTTCTTGAAGTTTCCCTTGTGACTTCCTCCTTGATTATTGTTTCTGTTGTTGTTGTTTTCGCATTTCCTCTTTCTAGAGTTACTCCCTCCGCTGCTGCTTCCTCCACGATGCTCACTACCAGTGTTCTTATTTTTCTTCTCCTTATGATATAGACTTAAGGCCTCACTGCCACCTTCCGCAATTATTTCCTTCTCTAACAAGGTCACAAAGGAATCAATCTAGAAGACTGATACTTTATTATACAACCACGGCTTCAACCTTTGTTCGAAGCATCTCGCCTTCCTTTCCTCATCCCTAACTTGGTGCTCCCCAAATCGCGCTAGTTCATTAAACTTAGCTGCGTATTGCGCCACCGTCATATCTCTTTGTTTTAACTCTGGAAACTTCACTTCCATCTTACCCTTCATACTCTTTGGGAAATAGTTCTTAAAGAACAGCGTCGTAAACCTCTCCCATGTTATCGTTCCTTCTCCTGCTCTCTGTTGATTAGCTTCCCACCAATTGTTCGCTTTGCCCCTCACCATGTATGTGGTAAATACTGTCTTCTGATCTTCACCCACGCGAGTTATAGTGAAGGCCTTTTCGATCTCCTTTATCCAGGTTTGCACAACTATCGGGTCCGTAGTTCCCTCGAACTCTGGGGGTCCTACACTCTTAAAATATTTAAAGGTTGTTACTGGGACAGCTTGGGGAATGGGTGGTACATGTTCATTTCTTCCCCTCAGAGCTTCTCCTAATAAATCTACAAGTCTCTGTATCAGATCTACTGGTCCTCTCTCATCATCAACTGACTCTTCTGGGACAGTTGTTCTACGTCTGGGCGACATTTTCTGCATCACAAAATTTTCATTTTATTATCTAATTATAATACTTAGGCATTTCTCAATTGAAAATAACTAAATGTTTATAACACGTTCCTGAAATAAGATCATTTATATTCATATGCCAAATGGTTACAATACATGTTCTTTGCTAGCATACTGCTATAAATGATAGCACATATCCCCTAGTATCACAAAAGACTGGGACAACACTAGCTTACTACCCCTCTAACATTTTTCAAAAGTTTGGGGTTCACAACCATCTCATATCTTACACAAAAGACTGAGATTTCAATAACAAATTTAAACAACACATAAATAAAACACTACTACTACTAAACTTCTTTCTCTATACTCAATCTAACATCCCACGCTCAACAGCACTCTGGTATTCTTTTCTGAGTAATGTGCACCACCATGTCTCGGCTTATGGTATGTCGGGTCTATCCCTGCTCTACCAGGTAGTGATTTACCCCATCAATCAACCTCTCCATGGTCGTGCGTAGAGCATGGCCCATCTTGTTCATCTTCCTTTTCTTACACCTCACTTCATCCTCTAGATCATTAGCCCAATTATTAGCTCATTCCCACTTCTCCTCGAAGTGGATTCTATCCATCACTTCCATTTCTAGCTGAGTGCGAAGTGCTTCCTTCTCCGTCCTCTAGCTCATCTCTCTCTACTCCACCTCTTCTAGCTTTCCTGCCAGCTCCATATTCCTAGCTACTGATCAGTGAAAAAAAGGTACCCATCTAGATCCCTACCTCCTTACGGTGAGCAATCTCAACCTCCATTTCCTGCATCACTAATTTCCTCTGGTGGTCCTCGTCCCTCAACTTCTGGAACTCAGACTCCTTTTCCCTAGCCTCAGTCTCTAACTCCAAAATATGTTCCTTATACTCTCCTAACATCCGATCCTCAAAAAGTAGCCTCGTCGGAGTCCTCCATGGGCTCGGGCTTCTCCTCTATAGGTTCCTCCTCCGGATCAGACTCCTTAGGTAGAGGCTTCATCTCCTCTTACTCGTCATCATCGTCATCAATAGGGGCCACTACTGATATGGGCTCTGCTATCAATGGTGCCTCATATATCACGTGGATATCACGCGGCTCCTCATCTACTACTCGGCTAGGTCCTCCCATGTCAGTCATCCTACAATTACCAACATAAGACAAGACAAACAACAACTCCATTAGAATGTTAAATAAACATAAGTTCATTGTATAGAATGAAGTTATATTCTATAAGACACTAAGTTACTCTCTAGGAAAACTCTACATGAGTTTCATCCCTCTCCAACTTCTAAGTTTTCCTGAGTTATAATCTAAGGACACTCGCTCCTAAGGTTTATAACTATAGCTTTGATACCAACCTGTGATGCCCCAAAATTCGGACCGCCACTTGGTCACTCGAATTCGGTTCATCACGTTCTCATGGTAATACCATAATAACTAGAATTACGTAATCACAGCGGGAAATCCAATTTAGAATAATATACAATGATTTATTATAATTATTCCCCCAAGTCTCGCAACCTACAGTACTTAATAGATTACATAATAATATCGAATAAAGACTTATTACATAATCTTACTTAAGCTTAAACATAGTTTGAAAATAGTCTTAATACAACATAATAGTCTTAAACATAAAGGAACAAGCTAATTGGTAGCCTTGCCCTTGCCCTTGTCTTTCCCATAGACACTTCCTTGTTCCGCCTTAACTGAATGGTTTTAAATAAGCAAGAATGAGTATAAATTGCCTAGTAAGTAATATACAACAAGGGTAAAGAGTTTTATAACACGAGTTTTGTAAGACCCCAACTTATTAATGAATAAAATCAAATTTTCTCTAAATATTATTATGAATAATAAGGGGTTAATTTGATATAATACTTTGGTTATGGGTGAAATGTGAAAATTTTGCAAAATAAGCAAGTGGTTATAAAATATTCATTTTGTCGGGGAATATTCGTTTGGTCGTGGAATATTCTTGCTGTCGGGGAATATTCGTACGACGGCGCAGCCTTGTGTAGGCCCAATAACGGAAAACAATTGGATGAAGAAAACGACAAGTATAAGTTGTTTATATATAACGGCGTAGTTGTTACCGTTAATACTATTGGAATACCCGGTGGTTAAAATACAGTAGTACACGGTATTGCACCAATTATTGATTCTTACGTAAGAAGACACTACTCAATAATTGTTACAGTAGTTACTGTTCAATATTTTATTTTATTGATTCAATAATTGTTGCGTTAATATTTTATATTATTGTTGTTTCAATAATTGTTGTTGCACAGTATTTTCCATTATCAGATCAATAATTCATATTATTTGAATAATATTATCAGATAACATTATTAGCAATGTCTAGAAAGTTCTGTCTAAGGAGAGGTTTGGTGATCTAATTGCGCGCCAGTAAGGTGAAATCCTTATTGGAAAGCCCCCTCTTTCCTGGAAACGGCCTGGTTGTCATAAATGTGATTCTGTAATATTATTTGTGAATAATTAATTATTGATTCATATGATAAGGAAATATTTATTTTATGTGGATATAAATGAGGGATATATTTTTGTGGTTAAAAATGAAGGAGTTAATGTTGAGGTTTTTATCAGTATTTTTTTCGGAATGAAGGTATTAAAATTCAGGGTTTTTGAGATATTTTGCGGGGGTTATAATTTTTAATCCGACCGTTGGATCGTGGTAATTTTTGGATATGTTATACATATATAAGTTGAGTATATGTCCATAAATTTTGAACTGTTAAAAATGAACGTATGATTTATTATGAATTTTACGAGATGACTGGTTCAGAAATTGTTGAATTTTCAGAGTTTATCATTTTGATGAAAAATTCTAGAATTGGTGGGCCCCACTCTTGGTTGGTGAAGAAATGTGCTGAGATTTTTATTCAAATGTGGTGGGTGGGAATAGTAGCAGGTAAAACCATCAGGTTGCAGGTTAAGTCTGCTTCGGCGTGCTAACATTTTTCTATAAATAAATGGCTAAGTTAGAATTGAAAATCACACCAGAAACAAGTTTTCTCTCTTTCTCTCTCTAGATTATTGAGTGTATTTTGTGAGTATTTAGATACTTTGAGAGTTTCTATTCATCAGAGCAAGTTTCTTTCAGCCTTATACCGGCATTCCGACCAGAAGTACTGATATTTTGAGGTAACAGATATTATTTTCTTCTTAATGATATTATTTTCTTCAATATCATTATGCTGAAATATTGATATGAGTTTTTATCAAATATAGAACTTTTTGTGTCGGGGTTACTATTCACGTGTACGACACTATTCACTTATACGGTACTATTCGCGAATACGACACTATTCACCGAAAAATAAAATTTTCCCTTTTTGTCCAAGATGTCTATTATGGTAACTATCTTTGATTGTATCTATGTTTTGATCTTTATTTTTGAATTCTGCTTCACAATTGATTATTATAAAGTATTATTAATCTTGGATAAACTGTTATACGAATCCCTAATATTTGTCCTTCTGTCTCACTGGATTCTTTCTCTTTAAGATATTTTTCATCATCCTCAGTCCTAAATGATGATATTACTGAATATCTTTGGCCTGTAGTGCAAAGATGTATGATTACTTGATGAATATCTTTGGCCTGTAGTGCAAAGATGAACAGGTGTTGAGATGAACATGACTGACAGGTGATACAAATGAATATCTTTGGCCTGTAGTGCAAAGATGAATATTTGGATAAAGATGATTATTAATTGATATTACAGGGATAAAATATTGATGATGGAATTTTAAATCTTAGAAGATAGTAGAATTCTTTCTCTACTTGACTCTTCTAATGGTTTGTTGTTTCCGCTGCAATTATTGATCTAAAACTTGTTGTCGATTATATTTAATCAGATTTTTCCCTGTTGAAGACTACCGATAATTTGTTGTATATTATCGTAGTCATAATATTCTTTACTGGGCTAGTTGAGCTCACCCTTTTCCTTTTTGTTCCAATTTTCTTCTCAAGAGGTGAGAACATAGCAGGATCTAGTCGGGGCATGGAGTGATGGTTCTAGAAAGATATTTTAGCAGTCCTCACTATTTCTGTAAAATAGTGTTTGAATAATTGTAATGAGGATTTATTTGAGTGTGAATATTGTCCAGAAGACAATATTTATATTTAAACTCACAGTATGTGTTGTCGTATTTTGCACGACAATTGTATTATTAAAGTTGTAGTTTGCTTTATGTACCATGTATTTGGCGACTCAGAATGGGTGTTGTATACCTATTTTGGGGGCGTCACAAGTTTGAAATATCGAAGTATCATTTATTAGATAGTTCAAGGTTTCAGAATAATATCACGAATAATGAATATCAACAATGCTTGAATCAAATTTTTGGAATAAGAATGATAATTCAATATAAATCAGCAGATATATATGAATTCAAAGGCTATCGATGTATCCAACTGGATAAATAATTTATACTAAGCAGTAACTAAGGACTATTGAATATCTACTAGAATTACTAATATTAAATTGATAACCTGTAACAATCCGGAATTTTAAATTGTAATATTAAATATTTATTGAATTATATAAATATTTATTTGATGTGTTTATTATTGAAATTGATGAAATAAATATTTTATTGATCTGGTTATTGTTAATAAATATTAATGAATCTAAATTATTAGATAATATTCTAAATTAAATTAGTTTATAATTTAGAGAGTGTTTATATTGTTGTGGTGATTTTAATAATTTAGATGGTATATAAGATTATTAAATAATGTTATAATGAAAATTATAATTTTGTGATATTTATTTAATTAAAATATAGTATGTGATTAATTTATTGAGTTAATGTTGAATAGGGAAATCCAAATAAATAATATGTGCTTATAAATTATAAACTAAAGTGTTTATTAAAATAAATTAAAAAGGGTTTAATTTAGTTTTTGCCAAACAAGGCTTAATATATTAATTCTTTAAAAATTAAAGGGTTTTGCCAAACAATGCATTATGGCTTTAAAATTTAAATAATATAAATATATATATATATATATATATATATATATATATATATATATATATATATATATATATATATAACTGATGATTTAATAAGGGTTAATTAATAGACGTCAGTTTTTAAACGTTTGAAAGTGTGCGTTGGCTGGAGTTATATGTTGTTATGCGTATTCTAGTTGTTTGATAAGTCTGAGAGATACAGAGAGGCTGTGAGAGAATTGAGAGAGAAAACTTAAACAATTTCCAACAATTCTAGTCAGTTTAGCAAAGATTGTTCGACCATTTGAAGGTATGTTCACAACCTTAGTATTATATATATATATATATATATATATATATATATATATATATATATATATATATATATATATATATATATATATATATATATGGGTTTTACGGCAAAATTTCATGTTCTGTAAATTTCATCTCTTCAAATTATTGCTATAAAGTTGGTAATGGATGTATATAATAACCTTTGCATTTTCTTTATGCAATGGATGTGAGTAAGATTGTTTCTAAACTATATTATTATTGTACAGATTATGAACTTTATATTATATAAGCTCATTGAATATCAACATGTTAGTATATAATAATTCGGACTTATATATTCTGTTCGTTAATTTCTAGAAATGGTTAAACAAGTGTCCCCACTTGGATAATCATTGTATTTAATCACATGTTGATATACCTTTGTCAATTACCTGTATACATATATGTTGAATTATAGATTATTGTTGAACAAGATAAAACTTTTGATTTGGAACCCAGAAAAGTATGAACATCCCTACACGGGAAAAACTTTTATGCGCCCAAGGCGGACAGAGTGAACGATACCCTCGTTCTTGCACGTAGTATTGATCAATGCAGGGCATAACGGGCTGATCACCCCCGTGCCCGTAAGTTATGACGGTTTACAGATGAATTTCTGTTTAACCTTTTCGAAAATGAAAACAATGTTCATGGCATGTCACTATAACCTCAGATATAGTCATTATGTAGTTTCAAAAATTTGAAAGAGAGTTGTTATGTTATTATTATTGGTCCAGAATACTTCACAACTATTGACTTGTTGTAGAAGAATAGTACAAAGAAAACATTTAAATCCTTTCAGCTTATATATATATAATTGTTATTGCTTGCTGGGCACTCAAATGCTCAACCTTGCTTAATTTAAATGTTTTCAGCTAAGTGTGAACGACCAGAGAGCTCTGCTAAGAACAAGTTAAAGGGAAAGGTTGCTGAATGAATGAATGTTATCTTATGTAATAGTTAACTTTAGTATGACAATGATATTATATTAGCTATCATGGGTTGTAATGAATGTATTAAAGGTTACGTACTTGGGAGCTAGACTCTGATAATGATGTAAATTAATTTGATCTTTTATATTATTGTTATTATTATTAGTATTATTCCGCTCATAGAAATGGTATCGTGAAGAACCGAGTTCGGGTTTCAAGTACCCGAGTTTGGGGTCCTCACAGGTTGGTATCAGAGCTTAGGGTTAAAAACCATAGGTGGGTTAGACCTTAGGCTATAACCTTAGAACAGAGGGAAACGTTGAAAATATAAATAACTCATATAGAGTTTAAAAAGAGGTGAATTGAATAAATTCATCGTCACACAAAATGAAAGATAACTCATATAAAACTCTTAAGTGCTGTGTGTATATACTATATGCTAATCAGGATAATTTATGTGTAGATGTCTGGTGGAAAAGGCTTGTTATATGCATATAGCATGAAGAAGGATCAAACCCATACACCCGAGCTGATATCGAAGCCAATAGCTGAAATAGAGGCTCACGATGAAAACAACTCAGACGAGGTGGTGGTTGTAGAAAATGTAATACAAGATCCAGAGATGGTGGAGCTGACAGATAGCGATTCGGACACTAAAGTTGAAGTTGATCAAGCATCAATGGAGGTGCATGATCTGAAGAACAAGGTTTCTTCTCTGGAGAAGCTGTGGGAGATAGAAAAGTTGTTGAATAGTCAGTTGCGTCAGGCATTAATTGAAACAATGGAAGAACAAGATAAGCTTAAAATCCAAATTGATCAGATAGGAGCTACAAGTAACTCTCCGTGTGCAGCTCCGAGCAAGAAGGGGAAAAGAAAGATAGAAGATCATGACCTAGGAAAATCTGATAAGAAGAAAGGGAAAAGAATTTGTTACCTTTGCGGTTATGAAGGACATACTACTCTGTATTGTCCTGACTATAAACCAGGAGCATGTTTTATCTGTGGGATAGAAGGTCATCAGGCGAGAAGTTGTCCAAGGAAAAGGTGTAATAAATAGGTAGTATAGGTTCTGTTGTGAAGGAGTGTTTAATATAATACATATGATAAGTATGTTTGTGTAATGTAATGTTTCCAACTTTTATATTAGGTCAAGACTGTAAATCCCGACTTTTGAGGTCATAAAGGGATAGCTGAAGTTCAAAGCATTTTGTGCTATGTAAAATATTCGTTAAATGAATATGAATCTATGTTTGAGAAATGATGAAATAAGTTTAAAATATTAAACTTATGTGATAAGGTTTAGAATGTAAGTTAAATTATGATTTTTTTTTAATCAGATAATGCCGCCAAGACGTCGAACTCGCAATCAAAGGGCAGAGGAATCTGTCAACAACGATGAGGGACAACAACAACCAGATCCGATGCAGCAATTTATGAACATGTTAGCTCAGGCTATGCAACAGGGAATACCGGTCGCTGGAAACCAACCGGGCAATCGCTTAGCGAACTTCAAAGACTTTAAGGCTGTAGGACCACCAGAATTCAAAGGTACAACTGACCCTGTAGAAGCTCAAATTTGGGTTAAGGAAATTGAAAAAGCGTTTATGGTAGCTAGGGTAGATGAGGGGCAGAAAACTGCTTTTGCCACTTACATGATGAAGGGGGAAGCAAATTTTTGGTGGGAAGCGAATCAGGCTAGGGCAGGAGAAGGTGTAGTCACATGGGATAGATTTAAAACTTTGTTTTTCGAAAATTATTTTTCACCAAGTATGCAGGCGAGGATGGAGGTTAAATTTTTAGAGTTGAAGCAGGAGAATATGACGGTGTCTGAATACGCCGCCAAATTCAATGAGTTAGCTAGGTTTGCCCCGCATCAAGTCGATACAGAGGCTAGGAAAGCTAGAAGGTTTGAGCTTGGATTGAAACCCTGGCTCTACAACAAGGTGGCGGTGTTGCAGATTCCTACATTTGTAGCACTCATGGAGAAGGCGATCATAGCTGAGGAGGGAAGTGAGGCCATGAGCCTATACAACAAGGATAGAAAGAATAAAGGCAAGGTAGAAGGAGCTGGGAAGGTAGGAATTAATATTGGGAGCAGGAGTGTAAATGGCAAGAGGAAGGGGAGCAATTTTGGAAGTGTGCAGGTAAAACAAGAAGGTACGAAGAAGCAGATGGTACCGTGCAAGACATGTGGAAAGAACCACTCTGGGGAGTGTCTGAAAGGAAAATTCGTTTGCTATAAGTGCGGGCAGGAGGGCCATATCTCTCCCAACTGCCCCAATCCTAGAATGAATAGTGGATGTTTTCTGTGCGAATCGACTGAGCACAGGGTGAAGGATTGTCCGAAGAGGAGGGTGGAGGCAGGTAGTGTTAATACTGGAACTGGCAGCGGGACTTTGGCAATCACGGGACCGACTTTGTCAAGCAAGCCAACAAAATCTACTGCGAGAATTTTCAACATAACGGTCCAGGACACGGCAGCAGCTGGCACTGGAACCCCAGGTGTGATTCGTATAACTTTTATTTTCTTATGCATGATTTTCATATAAATAGTAATTTATTTCTAAAGAAATTTTGAGGAGGAATTTGAGTTCTTTTGGAAACCAATTTTTCCGTTTAATCAGAAAGACAAGCTTTATGGAAATAGTTAAAGATCAGTTCGATCAATTGTGATAGAGATCTACTTGCAGAGATTGTGTATGCTAAGTAACCGTATATGTGTAGGTTTTTAAAACGGTGATTCCGGGGATGGAATCTTTATAAGGGAGGGTGAATGTAACAACCCGATATTTTCTATATAAATAAATAAGAAATTTTGCGTATAAATTTTTTTTTTAGGATGAGGATTTGTACAAGATATTATGTATTTATGTGGTAAATAAAAATATATTTATTACATAAATATTTACAAATAATTTTATTTTAGAATTATTGATTATTATATAAGTTTATTCTTATAATAATTACTTTTATGGTAGAAATGTTTTTATTAATTATTTTCCATAAAAATATAATCATATATTATTTAAATAATATATGGAGTGATTTTTAGAATAAATATAATAATTATTTTATTATATGAATTTTAGTACAGATTATTAAGTTAACTATTTTACCTTGATTATTAAGGTTAAATAGGAAGAATAAATCAGATATGAAATCCAAACCCTAATTTTGGATTATTGTCAAGGTACGAGAATAATAATATAATTTTAAATTTTAGTGCTATAAATATGTACGGTATATTAGTATTGATAATGGTTGGTCAATTATGGTGTTTAATTTTAAAACCCTAATATTATTTGGCTAAACCCTAATTTGGAAATCAATTGTGGGTTTAAGACGGTTATTTAAATGTGTTATATATTTTATGTTGTGTGTTACATAACGTTATGATAATTAGGAAACCCTAATTGTAAATTTAAAACCCTAGGTTATATTTGAATTTCTAATAATTAGAAACCCTAAATTATTAAAAAACCCTAATTTTCTATTAAAATCCTAATTTTTAATTAGTAAGTTATAATTAGAATTTTATTGAACTTTAGTCTTATTTGTTCAAACTCTAGAAATTATTTGGGATACCTTAAGGATTAAAATCTAGTGATTAAAACCTAGATTCAAGTGTCATGGACCAAAATAACCTTAAAATATTTATTAGTTTACTAAAATACCCTTTATGGTATTTATTTAATAATCTAGATTGTATATTCATCAACCTAGATTGCTAATTCATCAACCTAGGTCTATAGCACATGCCTAAAATCAGCCAATGCTTATCTCTTTTGCCACCTTGCATGTTAGATGCATGAATCTAGGTTGTATAAAAGGATTGAGAGAGAAAAAAAAAATCATTTTGCTAGCTATTTTTGCACAAACACTCCACCTAAGTCTCTCTCTCTAAACCCACTAATTTTCAGTGCTAGATCAGTAACAAAACTGAGCCCCACTAACAGCTACAAGAAATCAGTAGCCTAAGATCAAAATTTTTCAAAGAAAAGGTATAAACCCTACTTAAATTTCTGTCCATTTTTCGGTTGTTAGATGTTATGTTTGAGTGTTAGAATATGTTGTTAGTAGTGTCTAGTGATGATCTGGGTTGATAGATGTTAGATCCATAACATCTATAGACTCGAATTTGAGTTTTTGCAAAATCTGGAAAAACTTGGTTCTGTGGTCTGACAATGAATGTCAGTGGCCACAGATCCTTGATTGTTTATGGGTTGTGTTGTTTTTAAGTTGTTATTGATAGTCTGTAATGTTGTCTTTAATTTTCAAAAAGAATCGAGGTCATTTGATGTGTATATTGTTAGTTATTAACGGTCAAATACCGTTGACCGAGCTTGACCAAAGAGTTTCTGGGTAACCCAGAAACTCAAAATCAGTGCCTGACAAGATTTTGTCAAGCCATGATCTGTTAGTTGTTTCTTGTTTTGATTCTGTTCTTGTAACCATGTTGTAGTTTGTTAGTTTAACTACAGAACACCGCTATTAGAACACCTAAACATCAAACCAGATTATTACAGTGGTCGGTCAAACCAGGCTGGAGGATCACAACATACGCTTTCTGGGTAACCCAGAAAGCTTATGAATGTGAGTTCTGACGGGGTTTGACCGGATCGTATCTACTTGATCTGTTGTTGTTATTGTGATATAATGTGATAGACCTACTCTATTATATGTTGGCTACACACTGCAACTTTTAAATCACTAAAAAAATCACCTAGATCACAAGTTATGGAAGCCCAATAATGAGCAGTCGAACTGTTCTTCAATTCTGGGTAACCCAGAACATGAAGAACAGCTCTGACAGCTTGTTCAACGCTTCGGATCTCGTTAGTTATGCATGGTTTGATGATGTTGTTTGTTGGATAGTGTAGTCTTGTACTTGTACTAGATTATCTTATCAACAACATGTTCAGAAACACATTACACTCGGTTTTAATCTTGGTCAAACTAAGCAACTCGGTAACTGGCAAGGATTTCTGGGTTTGGCCAAGAACATGAAGAACACCTATAGCGACGGTTCTGTCGCTATTGGTGACCTTTAGCGACAGATTATTTATTATTTTCCGGAAATTAATAATAAATAGAAAAAAATAGTTTTTAATTATAAAAAATACAAAATAAATTATTAAAAATTATTAAAAATTCCAAAAATTAGTTTTTAATTATTTTTATTATATTTCATAAATATTTAATATTTTTGAAATATGAAAAGCATTTAATTTATTTAATTATAATATTAAATAAATTATTTAAAAATGATTTTTATATTAGAAAAATCATTAAAAATTATATTATGATATAAGAAAATATTTTAAGTTATTTTTAATGACTTTTAATATTTTATGATAAATTTTATTAATAAATTAATATTAATGGTAATTAATTTATTTACTAAATGAATTAAGTAAATTAATTAAAAATGATTTTATTATATTAAAAATCATATTAAATGAAAATAAAGTGTTTAAAATATTTTAAGTTATAAAATATAACTTTTAATATTTAAAGGATAATTTTATTAATAATTTAATATTAATGATGATTAAGTTATTATTATTGACATTAAATTTATTTAATAATTATATTAAATAAATAGTTTAAAAATGGTTTTATTAATTTAAAAATCATTTAAAATGGATATAAATGAATTAAAAATATTTTAAGTTATGAACAATGACTTTTAATATTTTGATGAATAGAACATTAATACTTTAATATTAATGTTAATTATTTAAAAATAATTTTAAATATTTTAAAAATCATTTAAGGGTAATATTAATACTTTAAAAGTATTTTGAGTTATTATACATAACTTTAATATTTTGAAAATGATTTCATTAATAGTTTAATACTAATTAAATATTAATGATAATAGAATTGATTAGTATTTAAATCATTTTAATATGATTCCGATGTTTGAAAATTTAGGATAAATTATAATAAATGTTTTAAAATTATATTGAGTCATTTAAAAATAATATGACTGATATTTACGGATATTGTGTTATAAAATAGAGTCTTAGACTCGATAATTACCCGATAAAGTTGTCGGTAGACCGACATGTTTCTGAAATTGATCTAGACTTAGATATTTTGATTGTATAAGTGATTCTTTGTGATTCAATGGTTGTTAAATTTATATGTCAATGTGATTAGGATATGTGCTGACTGCAATAAGCAGTGTTATGTGTTATAGTATATTGTTCTAATCGAACGAACGATCTTATTAATGATAGGTCGTGAGATAAGCGATAAAACTAAGTTGCATATTGTAAGCAGCGCATCAGGCAAGTATCTAACCTTTGCATTTTCTTTATGCAATGGATGTGAGTAAGATTGTTTCTAAACTATATTATTATTGTACAGATTATGAACTTTATATTATATAAGCTCATTGAATATCAACATGTTAGTATATAATAATTCGGACTTATATATTCTGTTCGTTAATTTCTAGAAATGGTTAAACAAGTGTCCCCACTTGGATAATCATTGTATTTAATCACATGTTGATATAACTTTGTCAATTACCTGTATACATATATGTTGAATTATAGATTATTGTTGAACAAGATAAAACTTTTGATTTGGAACCCAGAAAAGTATGAACATCCCTACACGGGAAAAACTTTTATGCGCCCAAGGCGGACAGAGTGAACGATACCCTCGTTCTTGCACGTAGTATTGATCAATGCAGGGCATAACGGGCTGATCACCCCCGTGCCCGTAAGTTATGACGGTTTACAGATGAATTTCTGTTTAACCTTTTCGAAAATGAAAACAATGTTCATGGCATGTCACTATAACCTCAGATATAGTCATTATGTAGTTTCAAAAATTTGAAAGAGAGTTGTTATGTTATTATTATTGGTCCAGAATACTTCACAACTATTGACTTGTTGTAGAAGAATAGTACAAAGAAAACATTTAAATCCTTTCAGCTTATATATATATAATTGCTATTGCTTGCTGGGCACTCAAATGCTCAACCTTGCTTAATTTAAATGTTTTCAGCTAAGTGTGAACGACCAGAGAGCTCTGCCAAGAACAAGTTAAAGGGAAAGGTTGCTGAATGAATGAATGTTATCTTATGTAATAGTTAACTTTAGTATGACAATGATATTATATTAGCTATCATGGGTTGTAATGAATGTATTAAAGGTTACGTACTTGGGAGCTAGACTCTGATAATGATGTAAATTAATTTGATCTTTTATATTATTGTTATTATTATTAGTATTATTCCGCTCATAGAAATGGTATCGTGAAGAACCGAGTTCGGGTTTCAAGTACCCGAGTTTGGGGTCCTCACAATATTTGTATTTAAACTCACAGTATGTGTTGTCGTATTTTGCACGACAATTGTATTATTGAAGTTGTAGTTTACTTTCTGTACCATGTATTTGGCGACTCATAATGGGTGTTGTATACCTATTTTGGGGGCGTCACAGTTGGTATCAGAGCTTAGGGATATGATCCCTGGCTGAGATGTGAGACAAGAACTAGGAGCGGAGAGACGGGAAATTTCTTCGCTAGTATGACCTGACTAAGTTTATTTTGTTTTTATTTGGTCGGTCAGAGTATAGGGATAATATATGATATGACTATTAACCCTTGTTTTATGGCAGTATTTAAGAATGGCAACTGAGAACATTAATAATGGAGTAAATCAGACCATGGAGACACCTTTGATCACCACCCAGGGGAACGTGCAACAGGAAGGAAATATTCCTCCTGTTAACAACGTTACCGAGCAAACGATGAATGATGGAATGTTTAGGAGCTTTTTGCAGTTCATGCAAAATCAGACGAGGGAGACTCGTGTTCAGAATACAGGTGGAAATGATAACAACGCGCGGTTTGTCACAGCCAAGCAGTTCAAAGAATTGGGACCACCAGAATTTAAGGAAAAGCCGGATCCGATCATGGCGGAAACGTGGGTCAAGCAAATTACCAAGATATTCGATGTCTTGGGATGCACGGAGGAACAGAAGGTTCCATTCGCCACCTTTATGTTCCGCGGTGAAGCAGACTACTGGTGGGAGTCTGTGAAGCGTACCCAGCCTGACGCACTCAACATGTCTTGGGAAACATTTCAAAAACTGTTCAATGACAAGTACTTTCCTGAAAGTATTCGTCATATGAAGGAGGTGGAGTTTGTCAGACTGGAACAAAACAACATGACGGTGTCCCAGTACGAGGCGAAGTTTGCAGAGTTATCCAGGTTTGCACCTCATTTGGTCGAAAATGAGGAACGAGTGACAAGGATGTTTCTAAGAGGTCTAAAACCCGAGATTCGGCAATATCTTATCTCTCATAAATTTTCTTTATATTCAGATGTTGTAAACAGGGCTCAATTATTAGAGCGAGATAATGAGTATGTGCAACCGAGGGACCACAACCAGGGTCATACAGGTGGCGGCAGTCATCGAAGCAATGAAAACCAGTAGGGAGGAAAACATTCGAACAAAAGCGGTAACCACTCTGGTGGTAATCGTGGTCGTGATAATAGAAAGAGCGAGTCGGGAGGAGATTTCAAGAAGAGAAGGTACAACAATGATAACGTGAAGACGTCAGCACAAACATCAACTGTTTCTAGGGGAGGAGAACGACCACTAGTCGTATGTTACAAATGTGGAAAAGAGGGACATATCAGCCCAAACTGCCCACAACAATCCAAGGTATGTTATAACTGTGGAAAAGAGGGTCATATAGCTCGAGAGTGTTCTGTAGCAAAACCAAGTTCAGCGGGGATGGTGACTCCAAAAATTATCCCGGATAAGTCGAAATCAGCGGTTCCTGGAAGGGCGTTTGTCGTGACTGGCCAAAATGTGAGAAACCCGAACGAGGTGATCACGGGTAAGCTAATCTTGAATTCTTGCGAAGTTTATACTTTACTAGATACCGGTTCTACCCATTCTTTTATCTCTCCTGCTTGTGCTCAATGTTTAAACTTGACTCCGGAGAAATTGGACTTTAACTTATCTGTTGAAACTCCATTGGGTGAAACCTTCTTTACATCTATAGTTTATAAATCTTGCATGATCCAAGTTAGCACTATCACATTACCTGTTGATCTTATCTCTTTAAAAATACTTGCTTTTGATGTGATTTTAGGAATTGATTGGTTAACCACTCATCATGCTAAAATTAATTATTTTCGTAAGGTTGTTAGTTTTCATATTCCTAACCAACCTGTCATACGAATTCAAACTACTAAACCACTAAAATCAGTCACTGTCATATCAAGCCACAAAGCTATTCATTTATTGAAAAACGGATGTCAAGCTTTCTTAGCCCGTGTTATGGATTTGAACAAAGACAAGTCAGATTTGAATAATATTTTTATTGTTAGAGAATTTCTCGATGTATTTCCTGAGGAATTTCCTGGTCTACCCCCAGAACGTGAAGTTGAATTCTTTATTGACCTTGAACCCGGTATAAAGCCCATTTCTAAAACTCCATATCGAATGGCTCCTATTGAACTTCAGGAGTTAAAAGTCCAACTACAGGAGTTGTTGGACATCAGTTTTATTCGTCCTAGTACGTCTCCTTGGGGTGCTCCTATTTTATTCATAAAGAAGAAAGACGGGAGTATGCGACTTTGTATCGACTATCGAGAATTAAATCATGTCACTATCAAGAATAGGTATCCGCTACCTCGCATTGATGACCTGTTTGACCAGTTGCAAGGAGCACAATTCTTTTCAAAGATCGATCTTCGTTCTGGATATCATTAGCTAAAGATTAAAACTGAGGATATTCCAAAGACTGCCTTCAGAACTCGGTACGGGCATTATAAATTCTTAGTCATGTCTTTTGGATTGACTAATGCTCCTGCTGCCTTCATGGATATGATGAACTGTGTATTCAAAGAATATTTAGATCAGATCGTTGTTGTCTTTATTGATGACATCCTCATCTATTCCAAAAGCCGTGAAGATCATGAGCGCTATTTGAAGCTGGTACTGCAAAGGCTTTGTGAAAATAATCTATATGCCAAATTGAAGAAATGCGAGTTCTGGCTTGAGGAATTAGCATTCCTTGGGCACGTGGTGTCAAAACATGGAGTATCTGTCGACCCGGCGAAGATTGAAGCCATACAAAGTTGGGAGCAACAGAAGTCGGTAACCGAAGTACGTAGCTTTCTGGGCTTAGCTGGTTATTATCGGAGATTTGTGGAAGGATTTTCTCGAATCGCTACTCCGTTAACTCAGCTGACTCGGAAAGATACAAAATTCGTATGGAGTGAGGAATGCGAGAAGAGTTTCCAAGAACTCAAGAGGAGACTCATTTCGGCACCTGTTCTGACAATACCATCTGGTTCGGATGAATTTGTTATCTACAGCGATGCTTCAGGAAAAGGGTTAGGATGTGTTCTCATGCAACATGGAAAAGTTATAGCATATGCCTCACGACAACTCAAAGAATATGAGAGGAATTATCCTACTCATGATTTGGAGTTGGCAGCAGTCGTTTTTGCATTGAAGATCTGGAGACACTACCTCTATGGGGAGAAAGTGGAGATCTATACAGATCATAAAAGCCTCAAATATTTCTTCACCCAAAAGGAACTCAACATGCGGCAGCGACGTTGGCTCGAGCTGTTGAAAGATTATGATCATACCATCCAATATCATCCTGGAAAAGTAAACGTAGTATGTAAGACCCCGAATTTTATGAAATAAAAGTATTCAATTTTTCTTATAATTACTATTTAGTAAATGGTTAAATTGATAAATGTTAAAGTTAAGGGTGATATATGAATTTTTTTTCGAAATACACAAGTGGTTATAAAATATTCATTGTTGTCGGGGAATATTCGCTTGGTCGTGGAATATTCTTACTGTCGGAGAATATTCCAACGACGGCGCAATCTTGTGTGGGCCCCATAACGGAAAGCGATTGGATGAAGAAAATGACAAAAACAAGTTGTTTATAAATAACGGCGTAGTTGTTACCGTTAACACTGTTGGAATACCAGGTGGTTAAAACACAGTAATACGTGTTGTTGCACAGTAGCACACGGTATTGCACCAATTATTAATTTTTACGTAAGAAGACACTACTCAATAATTGTTACAGTAATTACTGTTCAATATTGTATTTTATTGATTCAATAATTGCTGCGTTGATATTTTATATTACTGTTGTTTTAATAATTGTCACTACACAGTATTTTCTATTATCGGAACAATAATTCATATTATCTGAATAATATTATTAGATAACATTATTGGCAATGTCTAGAAAATTTTGTCTAAGGAGAGGTTTGATCATCTAATTTCGCGTCAGTAAGGAGATATCCTTATTGGAAAGCCCCCTCTTTCCTGGGAACGACCTGGTTGCCAGTACTGTGGATCTGTAATATTATTTATGTATAATTAATTATTAATTTATATGATGAGGAAAATATTGATTTTATGTGGATATAGATGGAGAAAATTTTTAATGTGACAATTGTTGAAAATTAATATTTTATCTTTTTCTGATAAAATAATTCATTTAAATATATTATTTTAATAATATATTGATGATGATATTTTTACAATGAATGTGAGATATATGAGTATATGAGGAGGAAGAGTATTTTTGTGGCATTAAATGATTAACACATATTTTGTGTGTTGATGGACACAATTCTTGACCGAAAATTTATTATTGACTGTAAAATCGCCCGTTTATGGATTTCGGTCAATTTCTGTTTGGAATTTGGAAAAACTTTCTTCTGCAAAGTCGTAGAGAATTGAATTTCCTATAAAAACTCGCGAAATTCGAATTTTCTGATAAAAGGGTTATTTATTATGAATTATTGAAGTTTCGAAGTTCCGAAATAATTGATTTTTGGAGTTTAAAATGTTTTTTTTTAAGAAAAACATTTTTTGTTGCAATTGAGTGGCTCACATGTGTTATACATGATTTGAAATCAGATTTCTTAGGTGGGCTTGACAATTTTGTAAATATAATATTATTATATTCAATTTTCTGCTTTGGTGTTCTAAGTATTTTCCTATAAATAGGGTGCTTAGGTTAGAATTGAAAATCACACTAGAAACACAAGTTTCTCTCTCTTTCTCTCTCTGTATCGAGCGTATTCTTGTGAGTATTTGATACTTTGAGTGTTGCTATACGGTGCAAGTTTCCTTCAGCACTATATCTAGTATTCCAGTCAGAAGTACCGTATTTCCGAGGTAAGGGATGTTATTTCTTCTTAAATGATATTATTTTATTCAATATCATTATGCCGAAGTATTGATCTGAACTTTTTATCAAATTTCTTCTTTTCGTCCAAAATATCTATTCTGGATACTAGCTTTGATTGTATCCATGTTTTAATCATTCTTGAATTTTACTCCACTATGATTATTTATAAGGTATTTTTGGACATGGATAAACTGTAATACGATTCCCTAGTATTTGTTCTTTTGCTTCACTGGATTCGTTTTCTTTAAAATATTTTTCATCATCCTCAGTCCTAAATGATGATATAATTGAATATCTTTGGCCTGTAGTGCAAAGATTGATGATTTCTGATGAATATCTTTGGCCCGTAGTGCAAAGATGAACAGGTGTTGAGATGAACATGATCGACTGGTGATACAAATGAATATCTTTGGCCTGTAGTGTGCAAAGATGAATATTTGATTAAAGATGGTTATTGATTGTTGTTACAGGGATAAAATATTGATGATGGACTTTTAAATCTTAGAAGATAGTAGAACTCATTCTCTACTTGACTCTTCTAATGGTTTGTTGTTTCCGCTGCAGTTATTGATTTAAAATTTGTTGTCTATTGTATTCTATTAGATTTTTCCCTGTTGAAGACTAACGATAATTTGTTGTATATTATCTTAGTCATAATATTCTTTACTGGGCTAGTTGAGCTCACCCTTTTCCTTGTTGTTCTATTTTTCTTCTCAGGAGGCGAGAATGTAGCGAGTACTAGTCGGGGTGTGGAATGATGGTTCAAGACAGTTGTTTTAGTAGTCCTCACTATTTTGTAAAATAGTGTATCAATAAGTATAATGAGTTCTTAATTGAGTATGAATACTGTCTAGATGACAATATTTGTATTTAAACTCACAGTATATTTGTTGTCGTATTTTGCACGACAATTGTAATAATAAAGTTGTAGTTATTTTCTGTACCATGTATTTAGCGACTCAGAATGGGTTGGGTGGAATGGACCTATTTTGGGGGCATCACAGTTGGTATCAAAGCTTAGGGATATGATCTCTGGAGGAGATCGGGGAATAGAACTAGGAGGGGAGAGACGAGTAAATCCTTCGCTAGTGTGTCCTACCTAAGCTTATTTGTTGGTCAGTCATTATATAGGGGTATTATGTGATTTGTTACTTTGTTTAATTAACCCTTGTTTTATGGCAGTATTTGAGAATGTCGACTGAGAATGTTAACAGTGGAGTAAATGAGATCGTGGAAACACCTCTAATCACCAACCAGGATAATGTGATGTCAAGCGAAGAAGGAATTAGAGATATCCACGTGGTGAGTGAAGAATTGATAGTTGAACCCGAGATAGTCGCAGAAGTAACAGCCGAGAGTGAGGAAGAAGAGGAAGAAGAGGTACCTGAGGAGAGTTTATTAGAGGTATTATATGATCAAAATGTAGAATTAAAAAATCGTATTCATGAGTTAAAAGAGCAGGCTGAAGAACGACAGGCGGTCGTGGAGCAAAAGGATGCAACAATTCAAGCTTGTGTTACCCGATATGGGATGCTTGAACAGAAGCACTCTTTGGCAGAGTATAAGATGATAAAGCTAGAATCTGAGCTGAAAGAAGCAATAACGGAACGAGTGAGAATGAGTGATGCATGGGAAAAAGCCGCACGACGCGTTGATATTGTGGAAAGAGATGCCCGATCTAATAAGAGAAGATTTAACGATAACGGGAAGACATCGGCAACATCACCAGCACCAACAACAAATTCTAGGGGGGGAGAACGACCACCAGTTAGATGCTACAGATGCAGAGATGAGGGACATATAAGGTCAAATTGTTCAAAGCCTTCCAAAGTATGTTTTAGTTGTGGAAAAGACGGTCACATAGCTTGATTTTGTCCTGTAGCGAAATAAAGTCCAGCTGGGACGGCGGCATCAAAGGTGGATACAGACAAAATAAAATTGATGGTTCCTGGAAGAGCGTTTTTCGTGACTGGTCAGAATGCGAGGAACCCGAACGAAGTTAGCACGGGTTAGTTAATTATAAATTCTTGCGAAGTTTATACCTTATTAGATACCGGTTCTACCCATTCTTTTATCTCTCTTGCTTGCGTTCAACGTTTAAAATTGACTCCGGAGAAAATTAGACTTTGACTTATCTGTTAAAACTCCGTTAGGAGAAACTTTCGTTACATCCACTGTTTATAAATCTTGTTTGATCCAAGTTGGCACCATCACATTACCTGTTGATCTTATCTCTTTAAAGATACTTACTTTTGATGTGATTTTAGGAATTGATTGGTTAACTACTCATCATGCCAAAATTAATTTCTTTCGTAAGGTTGTTAGTTTTCATATTCCTAAGCAACCTGTTATTCAAATTCAAGCAACCAAACTATTGAAGTCAAACTCTTTCATATCAAACCGTAAAGTCATTCGTTTATTGAAAAACGGATGTCAAGCTTTCTTAGCCCATGTCATGGACTTGAACAAAAATACGTCAGATTTGAGTGATATTTCTGTTGTTTGTTTCCTGACGTATTTCCTGAAGAATTTCTTGGCTTACTCCCAAAGCGTGATATTGAATTTTGTATCGACTTTGAACCCAGTACAAAACCCATTTCTAAAATCTCATATTGAATGGCTCCTATTGAACTTCAGGACTTAAAAACATAACTCTAGAAGTTTGTACCCGAGCCTCTATCTGGTGACTTCTTTTGTGGAATGCACTGAAGCCAAACTCTCCGTAGGGGACGCCATATTCGTGCGGTAGTAAACTGATAGGTGTCATTGTGACGTGCTATCCAAGATTGGGATATGAGTCACAGTTGAGAGCAACCTAAGTCAGTAATCGAAATACATAGCTTTCTAGGCTTAGCTGGTTATTATCGAAGATTTGTAAAAGGATTTTCTCGAATCGCTACTCCGTTAACTCAGCTGACTCGAAAAGATACAAACTTCGAATGGACCGAGAAATGCGAGAAGAGCTTCCAAGAATTCAACATGCGACACCGACGTTGGCTCGAGCTGTTGAAAGATTTCGATCACACCATCCAATACTATCCTAGAAAAGTAAACGTGGTAGCTGACGCATTGATCGTATGCGAGTACGAGTGCAATATTGTTGAACATAAAGACCTATTTTGTATAATTTATAAATGATAGAGATAGAGTTAATGACTCTAGGGACCCACGTGATGATATACGAGTAAAATCGACTTTAATCGATAACGTTAAAGCCACTCAAGCTACAGACCTGGAGCTGATGAATATAAAGAAGAAGGTGCAAGAATGTGTTATTCTAGAAGTAAGAGTCGATGAAGAGAAGAAAGCTCAAGCCTTCGATTTATTTGAAATCCTCGATCGAGTAGGAACTGTGGCCTATAGACTCGCCTTAACGCTAAGTATGTCACGTGTTCATAACGTTATTTACGTATCGATGTTACGTAAATATGTGGACGACCCGAACCACGTTATTGAGTTAGAACCAAACGAGATAGCTGAAGACTTAACGTACGAAGAGGTACCTGTCAAGATCTTGGATAGGAAGGAGAATGTCCTACGCACGAAGGTCATACCACAAGTCAAAGTTTTGTGGAGAAACCATGCTATTGAGGAAATGACCTTGGTGTTGGAAACGAAAATGAAAGCAAGGTATCCTCATCTTTTCGAAACACCAGGTACGTATGTCAATTTCGAGGACGAAATTTCATAAGGAGGGGAGATTGTAAGACCCCGAATTTTATGAAATAAAAGTATTCAATTTTTCTTATAATTACTATTTAGTAAATGGTTAAATTGATAAATGTTAAAGTTAAGGGTGATATATGAATTTTTTTTCGAAATACACAAGTGGTTATAAAATATTCATTGTTGTCGGGGAATATTCGCTTGGTCGTGGAATATTCTTACTGTCGGAGAATATTCGTACGACGGCGCAATCTTGTGTGGGCCCCATAACGGAAAGTGATTGGATAGAGAAAACGACAAAAACAAGTTGTTTATAAATAACGGCGTAGTTGTTACCGTTAACACTGTTGGAATACCAGGTGGTTAAAATACAGTAATACGCGTTGTTGCACAGTAGCACACGGTATTGCACCAATTATTAATTTTTACGTAAGAAGACACTACTCAATAATTGTTACAGTAATTACTGTTCAATATTGTATTTTATTGATTCAATAATTGCTGCATTGATATTTTATATTACTGTTGTTTTAATAATTGTCACTACACAGTATTTTCTATTATCGGAACAATAATTCATATTATCTGAATAATATTATTAGATAACATTATTGGCAATGTCTAGAAAGTTCTGTCTAAGGAGAGGTTTGATCATCTAATTTCGCGCCAGTAAGGAGATATCCTTATTGGAAAGCCCCCTCTTTCCTGGGAACGACCTGGTTTCCAGTACTGTGGTTATGTAATATTATTTATGTATAATTAATTATTAATTTATATGATGAGGAAAATATTGATTTTATGTGGATATAGATGGAGAAAATTTTTAATGTGACAATTGTTGAAAATTAATATTTTATCTTTTTCTGATAAAATAATTCATTTAAATATATTATTTTAATAATATATTGATGATGATATTTTTACAATGAATGTGGGATATATGAGTATATGAGGAGGAAGAGTATTTTTGTGGCATTAAATGATTAACACATGTTTTGTGTGTTGATGGACACAATTCTTGACCGAAAATTTATTATTGACTGTAAAATCGTCCGTTTGTGGATTTCGGTCAATTTCTGTTTGGAACTTGGAAAAATTTTCTTCTGCAAAGTTGTAGAGAATTGAATTTCCTATAAAAACTCGCGAGATTCGAATTTTCTGATAAAAGGGCTATTTATTATGAATTATTGAAGTTTCGAAGTTCCGAAATAATTGATTTTTGGAGTTTAAAATGTTTTTTTTTAAGAAAAACGTTTTTTGTTGCAATTGAGTGGCTCACATGTGTTATACATGATCTGAAATCAGATTTTTTAGGTGGGCCTGACAATTTTGTAAATATAATATTATTATATTCAATTTTCTGCTTTGGTGTTCTAAGTATTTTCCTATAAATAGGGTGCTTAGGTTAGAATTGGAAATCACACCAGAAACACAAGTTTCTCTCTCTTTCTCTCTCTGTATCTAGCGTATTCTTATGAGTATTTGATACTTTGAGTGTTGCTATACGGTGCAAGTTTCCTTCAGCACTATATCTAGTATTCCAGTCAGAAGTACCGTATTTCCGAGATAAGGGATGTTATTTCTTCTTAAATGATATTATTTTATTCAATATCATTATGCCGAAGTATTGATCTGAACTTTTTATCAAATTTAGAACTTTTCATGTCGGGGTTACTATTCACGAGTTACTATTCACGAGTTACTATTCACGAGTTACTATTCACGAGTTACTATTCACGAGTTACTATTCACCGAAAAATGAAAATTTCTTCTTTTCGTCCAAAATATCTATTCTGGATACTAGCTTTGATTGTATCCATGTTTTGATCATTCTTGAATTTTACTCCACTATGATTATTTATAAGGTATTTTTGGACATGGATAAACTGTAATACGAATCCCTAGTATTTGTTCTTTTGCTTCACTGGATTCGTTTTCTTTAAAATATTTTTCATCATCCTCAGTCCTAAATGATGATATAATTGAATATCTTTGGCCTGTAGTGCAAAGATTGATGATTTCTGATGAATATCTTTGGCCCGTAGTGCAAAGATGAACAGGTGTTGAGATGAACATGATCGACTGGTGATACAAATGAATATCTTTGGCCTGTAGTGTGCAAAGATGAATATTTGATTAAAGATGGTTATTGATTGTTGTTACAGGGATAAAATATTGATGATGGACTTTTAAATCTTAGAAGATAGTAGAACTCATTCTCTACTTGACTCTTCTAATGGTTTGCTGTTTCCGCTGCAGTTATTGATTTAAAATTTGTTGTCTATTGTATTCTATTAGATTTTTCCCTGTTGAAGACTAACGATAATTTGTTGTATATTATCTTAGTCATAATATTCTTTACTGGACTAGTTGAGCTCACCCTTTTCCTTGTTGTTCCATTTTTCTTCTCAAGAGGCGAGAATGTAGCGAGTACTAGTCGGGGTGTGGAATGATGGTTCAAGACAGTTGTTTTAGTAGTCCTCACTATTTTGTAAAATAGTGTATCAATAAGTATAATGAGTTCTTAATTGAGTATGAATACTGTCTAGATGACAATATTTGTATTTAAACTCACAGTATATGTGTTGTCGTATTTTGCACGACAATTGTAATAATAAAGTTGTAGTTATTTTCTGTACCATGTATTTGGCGACTCAGAATGGGTTGGGTGGAATGGACCTATTTTGGGGGCGTCACATAGTAGCTGACGCATTGAGTAGAAGATCATATGCGGGTACGAGTGCAATGTTGTTAACACAAAGGCACATTTTGTATGACTTGCAAAGGATGGAGATAAAGATGAAGGCTCCAAGTACCCACATGATGATATCAAATATACGAGTAGAACCGACTTTAATCGATAAAGTTAAAGCCGCTCAAGCTACAGACCTGGAGCTGATGAATATGAAGAAGAAGGTGTAAGAATGTGTTATTCTAGAAGTAAGAGTCGATGAAGAGAAGAATGCTCAAGCTTTCGATTTATTTGAAATCCTAGATCGAGTAGGAACTGTGGCCTATAGACTCGCCTTAACGCTAAGTATGTCGCATGTTCATAACGTTTTTCACGTATCGATGTTACGTAAATATGTGGACGACCCGAATCATATTATTGCGTTAGAACCAGACGAGATAGCCGAAGATTTAACGTACGATGAGGTACCTGTTAAGATCTTGGATAGGAAAGAGCATGTCCTACGCACGAAGGTTATACCACAAGTTAAGGTTTTGTGGAGAAACCATGCTATTGAAGAAATGACCTGGGAGTTGGAATCAGAAATGAAAGCGAGGTATCCTCACCTTTTTGAAACATCAGGTACGTACGTCAATTTCGAGGACGAAATTTCATAAGGAGGAGAGGTTGTAAGACCCCAACTTATTAATGAATAAAATCAAATTTTCTCTAAATATTATTGTGAATAATAAGGGGTTAATTTGATATAATACTTTGGTTATGGGTGAAATGTGCAAATTTTGCAAAATAAGCAAGTGGTTATAAAATATTCATTTTGTCGGGGAATATTCGTTTGGTCGTGGAATATTCTTGATGTCGGGGAATATTCGTACGACGGCGCAGCCTTGTGTGGGCCCCATAACGAAAAGCGATTGGATGAAAAAAATGACAAGTATAAGTTGTTTATATATAACGACGTAGTTGTTACCGTTAATACTATTGGAATACCCGGTGGTTAAAATACAGTAGCACACGGTATTGCACCAATTATTGATTCTTACGTAAGAAGGCACTACTCAATAATTGTTACAGTAGTTACTGTTCAATATTTTATTTTATTGATTCAATAATTGCTGCGTTGATATTTTATATTATTGTTGTTTCAATAATTGTTGCTGCACAGTATTTTCCATTATCAGATCAATAATTCATATTATTTGAATAATATTATTACATAACATTATTGGCAATGTCTAGAAAGTTCTGTCTAAGGAGAGGTTTGGTCATCTAATTGTGCGCCAGTAGGGAGAAATCCTTATTAGAAAGCCCCATCTTTCCTGGAAACGGCCTGGTTGTCATAAATGCGATTCTGTAATATTATTTGTGAATAATTAATTATGGATTCATATGATAAGGAAATATTTATTTTATGTGGATATAAATGAGGGATATATTTTTGTGGTTAAAAATGAAGGAGTTAATGTTGAGGTTTTTATCAGTATTTTTGTCGGAATGGAGGTTTTAAAAATCAGGATTTTTGAGATATTTTGCGGGGGTTATAATTTTTAATCCGACCGATGGATCGTGGTAATTTTTGGATATGTTATACATATATAAGTTGAGTATATGTCCACAAATTTTGAACTGTTAAAAATGAACGTATGATTTATTATGAATTTTACGAGATGACTGGTTCAGAAATTGTTGAATTTTCGGAGTTTATCATTTCGATAGAAAATTCTAGAATTGGTGGGCCCCACTCTTGGTTGGTGAAGAAATGTGCTGAGATTTTTATTCAAATGTGGTGGGTGGGAATAGTAGCAGGTAAAGCCATCAGGTTACAGGTTAAGTCTGCTTCGGCGTGCTAACATTTTCCTATAAATAAAGGGCTAAGTTAGAATTGAAAATCACACCAGAAACAAGTTTTCTCTCTTTCTCTCTCTAGATTATTGAGTGTATTTTGTGAGTATTTAGATACTTTGAGAGTTTCTATTCATCAGAGCAAGTTTCTTTCAGCCTTATACCGGTATTCCGACTAGAAGTACAGATATTTTGAGGTAACGGATATTATTTTCTTCTTAATGATATTATTTTCTTCAATATCATTATGCTGAAATATTGATATGAGTTTTTATCAAATTTGGAACTTTTTGTGTCAGGGTTACTATTCACGTATACGGCACTATTCACGTATACGGTACTATTCACGAATACGGCACTATTCTCTAAAAAATAAAATTTTTCCTTTTTGTCCAAGATGTCTATTATGGTAACTATCTTTGATTGTATCTATGTTTTGATCTTTATTTTTGAATTCTGCTTCACAATTGATTATTATAAAGTATTATTAATCTTGGATAAACTATTATACGAATCCCTAATATTTGTCATTCTGTCTCACTGGATTCTTTCTCTTTAAGATATTTTTCATCATCCTCAGTCCTAAATGATGATATTACTGAATATCTTTGGCCTGTAGTGCAAAGATGTATGATTACTTGATGAATATCTTTGGCCTGTAGTGCAAAGATGAACAGGTGTTGAGATGAACATGACTGACAGGTGATACAAATGAATATCTTTGGCCTGTAGTGCAAAGATGAATATTTGGATAAAGATGATTATTAATTGATATTACAGGGATAAAATATTGATGATGGAATTTTAAATCTTAGAAGATAGTAGAATTCTTTCTCTACTTGACTCTTCTAATGGTTTGTTGTTTCCGCTGCAATTATTGATCTAAAACTTGTTGTCGATTATATTTAATCAGATTTTTCCCTGTTGAAGACTACCGATAATTTGTTGTATATTATCGTAGTCATAATATTCTTTACTGGGCTAGTTGAGCTCACCCTTTTCCTTTTTGTTCCAATTTTCTTCTCAAGAGGTGAGAACATAGCAGGATCTAGTCGGGGCATGGAGTGATGGTTCTAGAAAGATGTTTTAGCAGTCCTCACTATTTCTGTAAAATAGTGTTTGAATAATTGTAATGAGGATTTATTTGAGTGTGAATATTGTCCAGAAGACAATATTTATATTTAAACTCACAGTATGTGTTGTCGTATTTTGCACGACAATTGTATTATTAAAGTTGTAGTTTGCTTTATGTACCATGTATTTGGCGACTCAGAATGGGTGTTGTATACCTATTTTGGGGGCGTCACAAGTTTGAAATATCGAAGTATCATTTCTTAGATAGTTCAAGGTTTCAGAATAATATCACGAATAATGAATATCAACAATTCTTGAATCAAATTTTTGGAATAAGAATGATAATTCAATATAAATCAGCAGATATATATGAATTCAAAGGCTATCGATGTATCCAACTGGATAAATAATTTATACTAAGCAGTAACTAAGGACTATTGAATATCTACTAGAATTACTAATATTAAATTGATAACCTGTAACAATCCGGAATTTTAAATTGTAATATTAAATATTTATTGAATTATATAAATATTTATTTGATGTGTTTATTATTGAAATTGATGAAATAAATATTTTATTGATCTGGTTATTGTTAATAAATATTAATGAATCTAAATTATTAGATAATATTCTAAATTAAATTAGTTTATAATTTAGAGAGTGTAATATAACATGAGAGGTTATATTGTTGTGGTGATTTTAATAATTTAGATGGTATATAAGATTATTAAATAATGTTATAATGAAAATTATAATTTTGTGATATTTATTTAATTAAAATATAGTATGTGATTAATTTATTGAGTTAATGTTGAATAGGGAAATCCAAATAAATAATATGTGCTTATAAATTATAAACTAAAGTGTTTATTAAAATAAATTAAAAAGGGTTTAATTTAGTTTTTGCCAAACAAGGCTTAATATATTAATTCTTTAAAAATTAAAGGGTTTTGCCAAACAATGCATTATGGCTTTAAAATTTAAATAATATAAATAAAATAAATAATATAAATATATATATATATATATATATATATATATATATATATATATATATATAACTGATGATTTAATAAGGGTTAATTAATAGACGTCAGTTTTTAAACGTTTGAAAGTGTGCGTTGGCTGGAGTTATATGTTGTTATGCGTATTCTAGTTGTTTGATAAGTCTGAGAAATACAGAGAGGCTGTGAGAGAATTGAGAGAGAAAACTTAAACAATTTCCAATAATTCTAGTCAGTTTAGCAAAGATTGTTCGACCATTTGAAGGTATGTTCACAACCTTAGTATTATATATATATATATATATATATGGGTTTTACGGCAAAATTTCATGTTCTGTAAATTTCATCTCTTCGAATTATTGCTATAAAGTTGGTAATTGTGATTAAACATGTTTATAATGCTAGAGTTTATACTTAAACAAGAAATTTGTATGCTAAATTCATTGACAGTAGGAAGAAAATAATGTCAGTATATGTATTTTCATATGATTCATGAAAAGTATCAATTGTATTGGCCAATTAGTATGTGAAATTGTAAATTGAAGCTTGATTATGTTAGTTCATTAAGAAACGAGCATAGCGTAATTTGAATGGAGTGATTTGGCCAAGTATTGAATTCACAGTGATGATTTTTGGGATGAATATCAAAAATTGAGTTTTATATGAAAAACATGGAATTTGAGAACTTAACCTAGCTTAAATTGTTGTTAAATTATTTTAATTGGTGGGATATGTTCACAAACATATTTGTGGTAGTTCTATACCATTTTTACATGTTATTATCAATGTTTGGTGGGTGAAATTCGTGTTAGTTGGGCTAAAAAAGGCTAATGTTCATGTCGTGTCTGCCTCTGTCTGTGCGCAGCTGCGCAAGCGCAGCCGCGTTGTGTGTGGTGTAGCTGCGCCATACACTGGTTTGATGCATAGACTGTTGCTGCTGCTACAGTTCAGCGGTAGCGACATACGTTGGACTAATGATATGTTAACATGTCAAACACGTAACAACAAGGTTAAAACATAGTTGTAGTATGTGGTTAGTAAATTCAAAGTTTTGGATGATTAGTAAACTAAGAAATGTCATGTTGGGATATGTTAAGCGTAAGGAATAGTAAACAAGTGTTGTAAGGGTTAACACACTTGAAATTTCTGATATTTGTATAATAGCATAAGGCTTGTGCTAAAATGATAAGTTTAGTTAGAAATGTACATGTTATGATATGATAGCATATTTAATTGGTATTGTGGTTCTAAACCTATGTGTAGGTGAACGTGAGTTTGATATTATAGCTTACGCTCGAGGCAAGTTTTCTAACTCTACACTTTCGTTGAGCTAGTTCTATTATTACATTGTGTAACTTTATTCTTTTGATTAAACAAGTTTCTTACTTTAACCATTCATTAAGCGAACTTTTGTATTCCTAATCATTGTTTGAGCAAGCTAGATATGACTTTAACTTTATTCGATCAAGAGTTCCAATATTTATTGATACATTCTAACTTGTTTATCGTTATACAAGTTTCTTTATTGTCATTCGGATATTATGAATGTAGTTTTCTTGAATTCTAATTTCTAATGTTGAATTATCTTATCTCATTTACTTGGCACAAACTATTCTCATAGTAAGCAAGCTTTATTTTCAGCTTGCTATTATTTAAAGTATAATCAGTAATTCATAGTTATAGGTTAATATTATTCAAGCAAGATTTGTTGTCATTCAATACTTATGCCTTGTAGTTGTTTCTAAGCATGAGTTCAAAATATAGTTAGTTCTCTTACACTTATTCATTGTTCCATATTATGTTACTATTGATCAACGGTTGTGTTATCAAACACTATTGATTTAACTAGTCCTCTTGTTGATGATCGTTAAACTTCAAATTACCCTTGAAAGCTTATCCAAACCAAACTTTCTTTGGTGTGAACTTGTACTCTAAATACTGAGATGAACAACCCTATTAATAGGAGATAATTTACGCTTAGCGTTGAAATGTTTGTGCACAATACATTGTACGAAGGACTGATCCCCCGAAGTACGAGGAGTCCTTATAGTCTTATGACTGTTAAAGTCGAAGTTGAAATATTACTTACAACTGTGGACATAATTCATGGTCTTATGACCCTCAGATATATATTCCATATTTTAATTCCAGTCTTTGATTATTATTGATAGAGTACAATTCAATTTTGATGAGCCTATTCATTGGCATTTATCATTATCTTGTTGATTCATTGTTATATCTAGTGAGCATTTGTTTTGCTCACTCTTGCATAAATATAATTATTGCAGCTAAAGTTGAGAATGTCGATGAGCCTTCAAATAGCAAAGGAAAGGAAAAAATGTACAAGTGATGAAGACTTGTAATTTCATTTAATGTTATGATGATAGACTTTTAAATTAATGATGTATTGTAATAATTTTATTTCCCTACTTATATGAATGTTTAAGGTTAGACAACCTGGAAAGATTTTTAATCAATGATGTAACCCTATTTAAAGGGAGAATTTATGATTTAATTTTAATATGTTTGGGTAGATAAATATGAATGATTGGAAAGTGAACACCAAGTCTTGTGGGAATGAAGTACCTAGATTTGGGAGTGTCACAAATTGGTATCAAAGCTTTAGGTTATGAACCGTAGGTGGGGGAAAAGCCTTAAGAAGTAATCTTTGAAAAGATAGTGGTGATAAACTCTTATCGAGTTTTAAGGAACAAGTAATAAAATACTTATGTGCGTATGTGATTATAACTTATGTGCTCGTGAGTGTCAAGTAGTAATGATTAGTAATTAAAATTTAAAATTTTGGTTGACGGGATAGCTAATATAGGAGGATCTAGTCAGGCTAGAGAGGAGGAGCTTCGAGATATGCAGGTGATTTGGGAACAACTACTGCCATGGGAAACAGTTCTGTCGGTCACAATAGTAGAGCAGGAGAGAATACCTGATAAGGATGATGAGATAGAGACAGATGAGGAGGACCCTGTTGAGCTGCCACAGTCGGATGAGGAGGACGAGGAGGAAGAACTTCCACTTCGATAGCTGCTCATATGTATGATGAAGTCTACGATCTCAACGTGGAACATCAGGATACCGTCAAGGAGTTACAAGAGATAGTAGCTGAGCAACAGACCTCGATGGCACATAAGGATGATGAGATTCTAGATCAAGAGGAACGTCTGAATAATGTCGAAGAGAAGCTGGTTCACACTGAAAAAGAGAATGAACGAATGACATCGGAGATTGAAGAACTGAAGAACAAGTTGAGGGAGGAATCAACTAAGAGGGCAAGAGCCGAAGACACGTACATAGAAGCTTATCAACGAGCCGGGATAGCAAGAAGAGACGCACAAGCAAAGAGGATGAAGATGGAGGAGATGAATAACGTATTCAACACCGTGATCAATCGAGCTCAAGATCGGGTCATGGGTTATCCTATTCAGTTCAAGACTCTACCATCGTATGTGTTAGATCGTCAAACAATGTTTCGAATTATGGAATAAGAACGTCAAAAGGCTACGGAGTATCTTAGTAGGACATCGTAGGGAGTGTGCCTGTGATGAGACTAATAAAATGTTAAATAATATGTAAATCCCAAGTGTGATGTGACCTAGGGGATATGATAATGATGTTATCCAGGAACTTTAGTGGTTCAGGGAAGTAATGTAAATAGCAGTGATGTTATTGTTATGATATTTTCAAAAAGATTATGAAGGAATAAAAGTTATTATTTTATTCAAAGTGTTATGTGTTACGTGATAATCTTTTATGATGTGCAACTTAAGTATATAATACTTAAAAGATTGAATAGAATCTAATGGGTGTATCTTAACAGAAAATGCCTCCAAGACGCCAACCGCGATAAAGGAACCCCGAGAATAACAACAATGCTGAGGCTAATCCGGTTCAGGAATTCGTAACGCTACTGACGGGAGCATTACAGAATCAGCCACAGAATCAAGCTACAACTTTTAAGGAATTTAAGGCGGTTGGGCCACCGGAGTTCTGCGGGTCCATGAATCCCGTGGAGGCACAGTCATGGATCATGAAAATAGAGAAGATATTCGATGTTGCAAGAGTAGGGGATGATCAGAAGACTGCTTTTGCAACATTCATGTTGAAAGTAGAGGCGAGTTATTGGTGGCAAGCCAATAGAACCCGAGGAGGTCAAGGGGTAATGTCTTGGGAAAGGTTTAAGGAGATATTCTTCGAGACTTATTTTCCAAAAAGTTCGAAGAGTCAGTTAGAAGTGTAGTTTTTGGAACTGAAGCATGGAATGATGTTGGTGTCTGAGTCTGCCACTAAATTCAACGAGTTGGCGAGGTTTGCGCCATATCAAGTCAGCACAGACGAACGCAAGGCGAAGAGGTTTGAACAGGGATTGAAGCCCTAGTTGTATAGTAGGGTCTCCCTATTCCAGTTGAAGACGTTTGCAGTGGTAATGGAGAAAATAATTCTCAGTGAGAGTGGAGGCGAGGCTGTAACAAAGCACAACCAAGAGCAGAGAAAGAAGAAGAATGAAGGTGAAGCTAAGAATGGCAGTGGTAACGGTGGAAATGGCAGCAACAATTTGAAGAGCAAGTGGAATGCGGATGTGGGAGCTGGAAATCATCAAGGAAGCTAGCAGAAGAAGAAGTTTGTAGCATGTGCTACATTCACAAATGTTTCACAAGGGTGTGTGCTTGATGGGAAAACGAGTATGCTTCAACTGTGGTCAGGAGGATCACATTGCCCCAAATTGCTTTCAACCCAAGAAGAATGTTTGCTACACCTGCGGGTTAAAGGATCACTTTGCTCGCGAGTGTCCAAAGAAGAAGTCTGGTGAGACAGCTAGAAGCAAGGGAAATGCTAGTGGAGGTACACTGACTATTGCGGGACCAACGTCAACAAAAAAGCCCACAGGCAGAACCTTCAATATGACGGTGCAGGACGCGATGCAATCAAAAGATGTCATGTCAGGTATTATACCAATCAATGAAATAAATGTATATGTATTATTTGATTCGGGTGCTACTTGCTCGTTTATATCGGATGAATTTGCTAAGAGGTTAGAAATATCTAGTGAATTTCCCTTTTAACATAGAAATTGTGAATAGGGAAGTGATTCCTGTTAGGTTCGTATACAAGAACTGTAGGGTGAATATTAAGGGGAATATCATGATGGTAGATTTAATTCCGATAAAACTCGAAGAGTTCAATGTTATTATGGGAATGGATTGGCTGTTCAATTATGGAGCGATAATTGATTGCCAAAAGAAGTGTGTAAACCTTATGACCCCATCAAAGGTAGTTTTTTATGGTAGCAAGTCACCTAAACAAATGAGATGTCTGACGATGATGCAGGCCAAAAAGTTGTTGAGTCAAGGCTGTGTAGAATATTTAGCTTACATCGTTGATACTCAGAAGGAGAAGGGTGTAAAACGGGAAGAGATACAAGTGGTTAGGAAATTCGTGGATTCTAGAAGATTTGCCAGGACTTCCGCCTGACCGAGAGATTGAATTCGTGATCGACTTAGCGCCAGGAACCTCTCCAATATCGAAGGCCCCGTACAGAATGGCTCCGATAGAGATGAAGGAATTGATGGTACAACTGTAAGAACTATTAGATAAGAAATATATTCAACCTAGTGTATCACCGTGAGGAGCACTGTTGTTATTCGTGAAGAAGAAGGATGGGTCAATGTATCTTTACATTGATTATAGGGAATTGAACAAAGTCACTATTAAAATCAAATTTCCGTTACCAAGAATGGATGACTTGTTTGACCAATTGAAGGGTGCTAGATATTTCTCAAAAATAGATTTAAGAAGTGGGTATCACCAACTGAAAGTAAGGAAGGAGGATGTACCGAAGACGGCATTCCGAACTCGCTATGGACATTACAATTTTTTGGTGATGTCTTTTGGTTTGACAAACGCCCCTGCAGCTTTTATGGATTTAATGAAAGGGTGTTTAAACCATTTTTAGACAAGTTTGTGGTGGTGTTCGTTGATGATATCCTGGTGTACTCTAAAACTCAAGAGGAACACGTGGAACACTTACGTCTGACATTGGAGACATTAAAGAAAGAAAAGTTGTACGCGAAATTTTCTAAATGTGAGTTTTGGCTGGAACGTATACAATTTCTTGGGCATATAATTGATAAGGATGGGATTTTTAAAGATCCATCAAAAGTCGAAGCAGTGATAAATTGGGAACAATCAAGAACTCCATCAGAAGTAAGAAGTTTCTTGGGATTGGCAGGATATTACAGACGATTTATTCAAGATTTTTCTAAGATTGATACTCCGTTGACAAATTTGACGAGAAAATCTGTAAAATTTGTTTGGACGGAAAAGTGTGAGGAAAGTTTTCAAGAACTAAAAAAAGAAGTTAAGTGTGGCACCTATGTTGTCATTACCAGATAATACAAAAAACTTTGTAGTGTATAGTGATGCTTCACATAAAGGATTAGGTTGTGTCCTTATGCAGAACGACAAAGTTATTGCTTATGCATCAAGGCAACTGAAAGACTACGATAAAGGGTATTCGACTCATAATTTAGAGTTGGCGGTGGTTGTGTTTGCATTGAAGATATGGAGACACTATCTCTATGGAGAAAAATGTGAGATCTACATATACCATAAAAGTCTGAAGTATATCTTCACATAGAAGGACCTGAACATGCGGCAAAGGAAATGGATGGAATTGATAAAGGATTACGATTGTGAGATCTTTTATCATCCGGGCAAAGCTAATATGGTTACGGATGCCTTGAGTAGGAAAGGCCGAGAGAAGTTAATGTCGTTAACCGATAAGGAGGAGCTCATTTCAGTAATGGCAAGGCTAGAGTTAGAAATTAAAATTTCCCAAAGAGACCAATCAAAAATTGTACCAGATAGAAGCTGGTCCAACTTTTGTGGACAAAGTGAAGAACGCACAACTACAGGATGAAGAATGCAAAAAAATTAAGGAAAGCGTGGTCGAGTGTAAAGAAGTGAAGTTCCAGGTTGATACTGCGGGAATGCTAAGATTCGAGGGATGAATTTGGGTTCCAGCAGTACAGAAAATTAAAGAGGAAATCTTGACAGAAGAGCATAACTCAAGATATTCGATTCATTCGGGAAGTACGAAAATGTATCAAGATTTGCGGTGTCATTTCTTGTGGCCGAACATGAAAAGAGATGTTGCAGAATGCGTTGCAAAGTGTTTAACATGTCAGAAAGTGAAGCCCATGCATCAAAGACCAAGCAGATTACTTCAACCGTTGGAAATACCGAAATAGAAGTGGGAGCTTATCACAATAGATTTTTTGGTAAGTCTTACAACGACCCAAAAAGGATACGATGCGATATGGGTGATAGTGGACAGATTGACAAAATCTGCACACTTTTTGCCGATAAAGATTAGATTTAATCTTGATCAGCTGGCGAAGCTATACGTTAAAGAGATCTTCTCAAGACATGGAGTTCCAGTGTCAATTGTATCAGGCAGAGATCCAAGGTTCTCATCAAATTTCTGGAAGAGACTACAAGAATGCATGGAAACGCAACTGAAGATGAGCACAACATATCATCCACAAACTGATGGGCAAAGCGAACGAACAATCCAGATGCTAGAAGATATACTTAGAGCGTGCATCATGGATTTCAAAGGAAACTGGGATGATCATCTACCATTGGTGGAATTTGCATACAACAACAGTTACCATGCAAGCATTGGCATGCCGCCATACGAGGCGTTATACGGTAGAAAGTGCAGAACTCCACTATGTTGGGATGAAGTTGGTGGACGTCAACTGTTAGGCCCAGAACTGGTACAACAAACCGCTGAAGTTATCAAACTCATCAGAGCAAGATTGGTACCTACTCAAGATCGACAGAAAAATTATGTTGATCAACATATGTAGAATCGTGAATTTGAAGCAGGAAATTTTGTGTTCATGAAAGTTTCTCCTTTGAAGGGGAAAATACATTTTGGCAAAAAAAGAAAAGCTCAACCCAAGATTAATTGGACCGTTCGAGATACTACGAAGAGTGGGAGAAGTGGCTTACGAGGTAGCTTTACCTCCAGAATTAAAACATGTTCACAATGTTTTTCATGTGTCGGTGTTGCAACCATATAAACCCGATTACAAGCATGTGATCGAGTATGAACCGTTGTTGTTTAGTAAAGATTTATCTTACGAAGAGATTCCTATCCAGATAGTCGACAGGAAAAAACAAGTGCTCAGGAATAAAATGATACCTTCTATGAAGGTGATATGGAGGAACTATAATGTCGAAGAGGCTACGTGGGAACTAGAAGCTGATATGATGAAGAATTATCCTGAGTTATTTGTTTAGTCTGTCTCTTCGATTATGGGGACAGAATGTTTGTAAAAAGGGAAGAATGTGACGATTTGATTGTTTGAGTTGTGATTCTGGGGACAGAATCCTTGTAAGGAGGGAATGATGTAACAATCCGAAATTTCAAATTGTAATATTAAATATTTATTGAATTATACAAATATTTATTTAATGTGTTTATTGTTAAAATTGATGAAATAAATATTTTATTGATCTGGATATTGTTAATAAATATTAATGAATCTAAATTATTAGATAATATTCTAAATTAAATTAGTTTATAATTTAGAGAGTGTAATATAACATGAGAGGTTATATTGTTGTGGTGATTTTAATAATTTAGATGGTATATTAGATTATAAAATAAAGTTATAATAAAAATTATAATTTTGAGATATTTATTTAATTAAAATATAGTATGTGATTAATTTAATGAGTTAATGTTGGATAGATAAATGCAAATAAAAAATATGTGATTATAAATTATAAACTAAAGTGTTTAATAAAATAAATTTAAAAAGGTTTAATTTAGTTTTTGCCAAACAAGGCTTAATATATTAATTCTTTAAAAATTAAAGGGGCTTTTAAATTTTAAATTTTAAATTTTTTAATTTAAATAATATACATAAAATTAATAATATAAATATATATATTTATAACTGATGATTTAATAAGGGTTAATTAATAGACGTCAGTTTTTAGACGTTTGAAAGTGTGCATTGGCTGGAGTTATATGTTGTCATGCGTATTCTAGTTGTTTGATAAGTCTGAGAAATACAGAGAGGCTGTGAGAGAATTGAGAGAGAAAACGTAAGCAATTTCCAACAATTCCAGTGAGTTTAGCAAAGATTGTTCGACCATTTGAAGGTATGTTCACAACCTTAGTATATATATATATATATATATATATATATATATATATATATATATATATATATATATATATATATATATATATATATATACATGTATATGGGTTTTGCGACAAAATTTCATGTTCTGTAAATTTCATCTCTTCGAATTATTGCTATATAGTTGGTAACTGTGATTATACATGTTTATAATGCTAGAGTTTATACTTAAACAAAAAATTTGTATGCTAAATTCATTGACAGTATGAAGAAAATAATGTCAGTATATGTATTTTCATATGGTTCATGAAAAGTATCAATTGTAGTGGCCAATTAGTATGTGAAATTGTAAATGGAAGCTTGATTATATTAGTTTATTAAGAAACGAGCATAGCGTAATTTGAATGGAGTGATTTGGCCAAGTATTGAATTCACAATGATGATTTTTTGGATGTATATCAAAAATTGAGTTTTATATGAAAAACATGGAATTTGAGAAACTAACCTAGCTTAAATTGTTGTTAAATTGTTTCAATTGGTGGAATATGTTCACAAACATGTTTGTGGTAGTTCTATACCATTTTTACATGTTATTATCACTGTTTGGTGGGTGAAATTCGTGTTAGTTGGGCTAAAAATGGCTACTGTTCATGTCGTGCCTGCCTCTGTCTGTGCACCAGCGCAGCTGCGCTGGTGCCAAGGCAAAAAACTGTGCAGCTGCGTTGTATGTGGCGCAACTGCGCCATACACTGGTCTGAGGCAGAGACTGCTGCTGCTGCTACAGTTCAGGGGTAGCGACATACGTTGGACTAATGATATGTTAACATGTCAAACACGTAACAACAAGGTTAAAACATAGTTATAGTATGTGGTTAGTAAATTCAAAGTTTTAGATGATTAGTAAACTAAGAAATGTCATGTTGGGACATGTTAAGCGTAAGGAATAATAAACAGGTGTTGTGAGGGTTAACACACTTGAAATTTCTGATATTTGTATAGTAGCATAAGACTTGTGCTAAAATGATAAGTTTAGTCAGAAATGTACATGTTATGATATGATAACATATTTAATAGGTATTGTGGTTCTAAACCTATATGTAGATGAACGTGAGTTTGATATTATAGCTTACACTCGAGGCAAGTTTTCTAACTCTACAATTTCGTTGAACTAGTTCTATTTTTACATTGTGTAACTTTATTCTTTTGATTAAACAAGTTTCTTACTTTAACCATTCATTAGGCGAACTTTTGTATTCCTAATCATTGTTTGAGCAAGCTAGCTATGACTTTAACTTTATTCGAACAAGTTTGAGTTCCAATATTTATTGACGCATTCTAACTTATTTATTGTTAGACAAGTTTCTTTATTGTCATTCGGATATTATGAATGCAATTTTCTTAAATTCTAATTTGTAATGTTGAATTATCTTATCTCATTTACTTGGCACAAACTATTCTCATAGTGAGCAAGCTTTATTTTCAGCTTGCTATTATTTAAAGTATAATCAGTAATTCATAGTTCTAGGTTAATATTATTCAAGCAAGATTTGTTGTCATTCAATACTTATGCCTTGTAGTTGTTTCTAAGCATGAGTTCAAAGTATAGTTAGTTCGCTTACACTTATTCATTGTTTCATATTATGTTACTATTGATCAACTGTTGTGTTATCAAACACTATTGATTTAACTAGTCCTCTAGTTGATGATCATTAAACTTCAAATTACCCTTAAAAGCTTATCCAAACCAAACTTTCTTTGGTGTGGACTTGCATTCTAAATACTGAGATGAACATCCCTATTAATAGGGGATAATTTACGCTTAGCGTTGAAATATTTGTGCACAATACATTGTACGAAGGACTGATCCCCCTAAGTACGATGAGTCCTTATAGTCTTATGACTGTTAAAGTTGAAGTTGAAAGATTACTTACAATTATGGACATAGTTCATGGCCTTATGACCCTCAGATATATATATTCCATATTTTGATTCCAGTCTTGGATTAGTATTGATAGAGTACTATTCAGTTTTGATGAGCCTATTCATTGGCAGTTATCATTATCTTGTTGATTCATTGTTATATCTAGTGAGCATTTGTTTTGCTCACTCTTACATAAATATAATTATTACAACTAAAGTTGAGAAGGTCGATGAGCTTTCAAATAGCAAAGGAAAGGGAAAAATATACAAGTGATGAAGACTTTTAATTTCATTTAATGTTATGATGATAGACTTTTAAATTAATGATGTGATGTTATAATTTTATTTCCGAACTTATATGAATGTTTAAGGTTAGACAACCTGGGAAGATTTTTAATCAATGATGTAACTCTATTTAAAGGGAGAATTTATGATTTAATTTTAATATGTTTGGGTAGATAAATATGAATGATTGGAAAGTGAACATCAAGTCTTGTGGGAATGAAGTACCTAGATTTGGGGGTGTCACATAACCCAAAAGAATCAAGTACTATAGATGATCAGTCTACAATACTCTAAGTTATGCATAACTACACAATAATATTCACGCGCGTGTTGGGGCTTCCAACAATAAACACTCCCCTTACCAAAAGGGTTGTTCAACTTAGTTTTCAAGATTTTCGCACCAGTCAATTGGTTTGGATAGTTTTATAAACATGCAAATAGTCTAGCCGAATCAAATGACATATACACTTTCATAATATTCAAGAACAATACCAAGTTCAACATGAATAATAGTTTTTCTCAAGAGTTTAACATACTAGCTCAATTGAACGAGAAAGTAAGATAACTTGCCTTCAAAGAGATAAGGTTTGCTTACGATATTCGTCGAATAAAGAAATACAAGGATTTAGGATACTTGCATTCAATATACGAATCACATGAAATTTAAGAACTTGCACAAAATCCAAAGTTGTGTAAGTTAGGAAACTTGCTCAATATAAAAGAGAGTTCCGGATACTTGCCTCATGCGTCGTCTATCCACTAAATTTAACCAACACTTTTGAATCCTATTATAGTGTATAGGATGCCTATTAGTTATATAAACTCATATAGGTATGTTCAATGTACACATAAACGTCTAACTTAGTTGTAACTTCATACACATCACATATCCTATATTTTCTTAGTACAAATTAGTTTGTAGACATCACAAATTCAAATAATGTATCACTGCTTTATATCATGTAAACATTCTTTTGGACTTAAGATTCGAAAATCATAATTAACATTCATCTCTATCACATAGCATGCTTCTTAACACATTATATAGCATATTGGCCAGGTATTACAAGTTTAAGTAATCATATAAGCATGCTTCAAACATCAGATCAAAAATAGAAACTATTCTTGACTGCAAGATGGCGCAGCTGCACCCTGGCTGGGCTTAGGGACGGCGCAACTGTGCTGTCCCCTAGCCAGACCAGGGTGGAGCTACTGCTCTCCTGATTTTAGTCCCACTCTAACATACCACTACACTTATACTTTAACATACGTGCACGTCAGAAGCTTTCACATTGCACATGACCATTCTTGAGTTCATTCTTTACAAGTTTGAACTTACAACTTACATGGTATTAAAGCATAACAATATCAAGTGGTTACCATATCTCATAACTTGGCTATATGTCCACATAGAGATTTCAAAATCTGTTAATACATATGCTTATAGTATTCATATTGCTTGTTCACAACTAACATTTCTTAACACTTCTAATCATGCTTTGAACTCATGTTTGGTTTTAAAATCATCATGTTCAATACATATGGATCATGTCTAGGGATATTATAGACATAACATGATATATTAACCCTTTAGAATCTAGATATCCATGTGATGAAACTAGATTTTGAAAATATGTTCAAGTTTGCTTTTAAAACCATTTTAAACTTGAACAATGCAATTTAACGCATACAAGACAACTTTAAGGGTCTAATCATATGTAGTGAAGTCATGTTAACATGCTTGCAAGATCAGAATGTAACTCATATAGTAGTCATGCATGTTAGCTTACTATACTAAGCTTTTTCTTGAAAACTTCTCTAACATAAAGCGTAACAAGTTTGGTCATGAATATAGTACTAAGAATCATACATCATGCTTATTTAGGTTCTAGATCAGTCATACATATGGCTACCAAGTTCAGAATATGTAAAACATGAATTTACTTCAAAATTTGTCTTTAACACTTTAAGTCTTTAGTACTATTCTCTCATTAAATAATGTTAATTACCTCATACTACATAGGAAAACCTTATACCTCATGTTATACCCCTTTTTAGGTATATATATAAGTCATAGTACCAAGTTCACAACATGTAGCATAATAGAAATTAGAAACTTGTTCTGAGGTACGGCGCAACTGCGCTGCACCCTAGTATAAACAGGGTGCAACTGCGCCACGTCGAGTTCAGAAGCAGTAAGCAGACTATGTTTTGCAGAATATTACTCAACTTGATTTCCAATGATTTAAACATGTTCCAAACAATTATTAAAGAGTTCATAAATGTTAGTAAACTTCTTAAGCACATTATAACATGTTAATTCATATCAAATGACATATGAATTCAAGAAATTTTAAGAACTAAACTAGACCCATTTCAAGAACATAGTTAGCATTTATACCTTTTTGAGCTTGAATTGGACCTCCTACACTCTGAGTATGCTTCTATAGTAGCTCAACAACTTATACTCTCCAATTAGACTATCAAACAACTTCTAGCAATCACAAAATCTGAATTTAAGCTAATATTTATAGAAAGAACTTGAACTGAATTTAGGGTTTGCATGAAGGGTAGTATCCATTGTATTTTGGAAGGAAACAATGGTCATTCAAGGGTTGGCCAACCACCCAAATGCTCAGCCATCATCACCTAAGTCTAGCCTTTTGGAAAATACGTGTTTTAGCTTCAAGTCACTATTCATGTACTTTATGACACTCAATTTGGGACAAGAGAGAAAAATCTTAGCATTTGGTCATGTAAAGCTTGGTTTGGTTCTTTTAATTCCTGTATACACTCGAAATTTTTTGCACACATGTTACTAACATTACAGGAGGGCAGATTCGTCTTTTAGAGATAACCGGGAAAGACAGCTCACATCCTGTCCGGATATTACCGAAGTTCAGCTTTAACCCCAGAACACACACCAGGAGTATTAGTTCCAACCTCGGAGATAACCCCGAGGCATGCAGATCTAATACCGAAAATTCCACCGGAGAAGGTCGATTCATCCCGGAGATAACCCCGAGATATTCGGTCTCAGTCCCGGCACCAAGAATAGTAGCACCAACCTTAGAGATAACCCCAAGGAATGCAGTCGCAGTTCTGGAGATAACCCCAGAAATGCTTGTTTTAAAGCCATACAAACAGCTTCAGAACACTCGGCACTCACATCGAGGCACTCAATACAAGACCCAGAGATAACACCGGGAAGACAGGCACACCTTAGAGATGACACTGAGGACCTTCAACACTTGTAGCAGTCCAATCTCAGAGATAACCTTGAGCAACATCTGCTTTATCAGCCCAAATAGGAGATAACCCCGGAGAGGGGTAAAGTCATCATCTTGCCACCTTGACGCCACATCACGCCATCTCAAACATTTCAGACATACATTTCTACACAACAATGTCCCACAAGAACCAAGGAAGTCCAATCCCGAGTGACTATTACGCAGGGTAACAGATAGAATTTGAAGCATGAAGATCAGAGGGCATGGTCCATCTTCCTGACTTCGTACAACCTCTTATCCCATGTCATTGCGTAACTCTCGACAACGGCGGTCCGAAATAGGTCTTACACACCTCAATCGGATGCCCGGATTGAAGTTTTGAAAGTTCGAGCAGACATCAAGTTACATGCGTGCACGTACTTCGAGACGACAGGACCCACAAAACCCAGGGCACCCCAGGCAGCCGCAAGTACACCTACGGCTCCCCCCTCTATAAATAGAGGGCTTGGGGCGGCCATTTTGTATTAGAAAAAGGCGTGGAAGCCCTGTCCAATTTGCTCTGCACACACCCTAAACTGAGTGCTTTCTCATTTTAAACACTTGTAAGCTCATATATAGCTACATTTTATCGGTGGGAGCCGAGTGTTCATCCCTTTCAAGTTATTGAAGTCTTCTTTGGCAGCCTACTGTAAGCCTTCTTACACACTTTAAAGCCTTTCTCTTCGTCTTTGCACACGCTATTCTTCACGTTGAGAGTCATGTTGCGTGTGTATGCTCGGACTTCGGTCCGTGGTTTCATTTTAGTTTGTATATATATATATATATATATATATATATATATATATATATATATTTACATTTCGGCCTGCCTGGAGTTTACTTCGTGGCGGTTGACCGTTTTTACTGCTTTCTGTACATTTTGTCTTGCCTGGAGTTTCCTCCGTGGCAGTTGATCTCTTTTACAGCTTTATCTACATATCCGATCCCCCATGGACATGCTTCGTGGTGGTTAATCATGTCAATATATATATATATATATATATATATATATATATATATATATATATATATATATATATATATATATATATACCGCTTTTATATATTTATATTTTCGATCTCCCATGGAGGTGCTTCATGGTGGTTGATCATGTGTGTCTATAGATATTTACAACTTTTATATATCTAACTGCTTACTGCGTTCATATCAGTTGCGGCATCATGTGAGCCTAGGAATCATGTGATCACAGATTCAGTCTACTGAATCTAGATTTGGTTCCTATGATGAACATTATCAGCTGTAAGCAGCTTGTAAATTTATTCACGGTATTGGATTTTCTCAAATGGTTTTCATGCCCATGAGGAGTTCGGCACTGCTTTGTATATTATTTTCTCGAAGATGCTTCGCATCTCGAAAATAAAAGCAATCAAGCCAAGCATTTAATAAAATGGAAGTATCAAAGGCCTCAATTACTATTGAGCACAAGGGTTTGAAAAAATCTCTTTTATAAAACATCACTGCTATATTTTGTTTAAAACTGAATTTTTACACAAATTCAAACCCTTTGTATATAGGTGCAAACGAGGCATAGCACTACTTCTAAATAACAACACATTGACCCACACACACACATATTCATATAACAGTTTCTTGAAAAGTGGCGGTCACCGTGGCAACACGGATGTCGGGGCGTGCCTAACACCTTCCCTTCGCATAAGCAAGTCCCCGGACCCTAATGAATCTCGGTTTCACTGACCCGTTTAGCAATGTCACATCACTGGGTCAATATGCAAACATTTTCTCGGTTGTGTTGGTACAACTAGTTAAAAAACCAACTGGCGACTCTTAACAATCCATCGTCGACATTATACATGTTGGACCTTTTTCACTTGTTTTTCAAACAAATCTCACCTAAAATGAGAGCACAAAAGAACAAGAATAGAAAAGGGACAAATAAAAATCCCGACGTCGACAGGTGGCGACTCTGCTGGGGACACCAGTAAGAGGACTTAAGCTACTATTACAAGCTTTTCAAAACTGTTATATGCTTATGTGTGGATGTTGCATTTACATTTATGATGAATGTGTACGAATGCATTTTCTTACTGAACTACAATATATCTATCTATGATATTAGTGCTTCTCAAATGTCATCATTTTCATAAATGGTGAGACACATTGTATGTGAATGTATGTTGTGTGGTTCCTCCATCAGGAGGCTATTCTGTCGGCATTTGATTACTGGACTCGTAGGGAGACTAATTCCAACGTGGCTCAAGAAAGGCACCACCCAAATTCGCTCCAGTTGAAAGACCGGATTAACTTCCCGTTGAGTAAATTGCGATGATTTGGGAACCTTCATGCCAAAAACCCGCGAGAAAAACCTAAGATAGGTCAGCCTCTGATAAACCAAACGCGGAGAAAAGTCTCTTCATGCTTTCTCATTGCAAATTACTCGTAAAGTCAATTACTTGTAATTTCATTCCATATTCATCTCCATGTAATGAGAAATATGAATAAATATGTGCATGTACATATTTAATTAGCATGCTATTCTGTATTACAAATAACTAACATTCGTTTTGCAGGATAATAATCCTAAAACGAATACATCACATAGCATGTAAACATTTACATAATCCCTAAAACTAAACCATGCAAGTTTTATCGCAGGGAATCATTCGGACCTATTACCCGGTCAAAATCCAAAAAGGCCACATGCCTACAGCCAATCATGTCTTCATCTGACCAGTCTAATCCAGTTTCTCGTGAAGAATTTGATGGATTAAGTAAACAAATTATAGATTTGGTTGTTCTGCTTAAAGAACTACATCAATCTACTCAAGGTACGAAGATACCCATACGTGTTGAATCTTCTGTATAAAGAGGAACCCAAGGTTCTGATAAAGTCATTACAGTACCTGAGCTCCAGTTGGATACAACCAACAAAATTCATGATACCACCCATCTCAAATGAGATCTAGACACCGGTGACATCAGGAAAAAGGTCCTTCAAATGGAAGAAACCCTTCGTTCTATCAAAGGAATTGGAGTACATGGGAGTGTCTCCTATGCTGACCTTTGTATATTCCCTGGTGTTCATTATCCAGAGAAGTTCAAAACTCCTGACTTCGAAAAGTATGAAGGGTTAGGAGATCCTTACACACATTTGAAGGTGTTCATTGGAGAACTTGGATCTTATGCAGAGGATGAGAAGCTTAGAATGCAGCTGTTCCAAAAGAGTCTAACTGGAGAAGCCCGTTCGTGGTATACCCGATTAGACAATTCAAAGATCCATAGTTGAGAAGAACTAGCTCATGCCTTCCTCACACAATACAGTTTCCAGTCTCTGATGGCTCCTGATCGTTACCAGATTACCAAGGTCAAAAAATAGTCCAATGAGTCTTTCAGAGAATATACTCAAAGGTGGAGGCGCCTTGCTGCTCAGGTGATTCCTTCTATGATAGAGTCAGAGATGATCATGACCTTTATCGACATACAAGAAGCTCCTTTCTATGAGAGAGTTTTAGCTGGCATTGGTAAACCATTTTCTAAAATGATCAAACATGGAGAGATGGCTGAGATGGGGTTGAAGTCAGGAAAGATTCAAGACCTAGCCACTCTTAAAGCTGTTGCTGAACACATCCAATCCAAAAATTATGGAAACAACCCCTGGAGGGTCCATAAAAAGAAAGAGGAGGATGTTTCCTTGATACTACAAGGTCAGAAAGGCAATCAGAATATGCATATCCAACGGAGAAATTTCACTCCCTTTCAAGCACAGTCTTCAAACCCTCCATTGCCTAAGGGTGGAGAAGTCAAACGCCCTCGAGTGTTCACACCCCTAGGGGATTCACTCGAGAACATTCTCAATCTTCTGACCACTCAGAAGAAAATTACACATCTTCTTCCACCAGCCAATCCTAATGGGAGGGGTTTCAATGCTGCTCGAAAATGTGCTTATCATACGGGGGCACCTGGACATGATACTCAAGATTGTTAGGCCTTGAAACACAAGATCCAATATTTAATAAACAACGGTGAAATCGTAGTCACCAAACCAGATCAACCTCACATACAAGACAACCCTCTTCCTCCACATAAAGAGGAAGAGGTCAACATGATTAATTGGAGCAATGGACAGAGTTCCGAGTTTAACAGTGAATCATCCCAGATCATCAAAGACGGTGTTGACAAATGAGATTATGTAAAGTTCCAATTTATGATGGAACGAAAGATGAAAACTCTGTGTAAGTAAATTGAGCAATTGGAAGAACTGGTGACATATCAGCATCAAGTCACATGCCAATTAGTCAGCCAAGAGCATGCTGGTCTCCTTCCCTTAGTTTTGAATAATCCCTCGTCACCTTCAAATTATGAAACATTAGAGGAAAAAGTGACGAAGAGAGCAACTGCCAAAGCCCGTCGAGATTTTGCCAATAGAAAGGAATTTACATACCTGGGCCAATATATGGAGGAGATACTTCAGATGCTAATCAATGAAGGAAGAATCACATCCCTTCTACCTCCAATTAATCCTCATTCAGGACTGTTCAATCCTGATGGAGTATGTTAGTATCACTCCCATTCTCGCGGTCACAACACGGAAGAATGCTGGGCACTCCGCCACCTTATTCAAAACTTAATCGATAGCGGTGTCCTGTAATTGGCAAACAATGATATTGTGCTATTTGAGAGTGAAAATAATTGTCCTACTAAATGGAAGGGACTGGTAGCAGTTGTATCCTTTGAGGCTGATGGAACTGTTAAACCATTCATAATTCAACTCAAAGGAGTTAACAATCCTTTGAAAATGGCTACTCCAGAGTCAATCACCTTGCCATTCAGACCACAATATCCTGTTGTCTTCCCCAATGGGTGATGAAGCATACCATCAAATCAAAGGGGAAAATCCACATGGAGAAGATTAAAAAATTCCTCCGTGCTATGGGTCATAATGAAGCCAAGGTGGTTTTAAGCTTAAGAGAATCTCCACATCAAATTTCAATATTAGACTTGGTTTTAACTTTCGAAGATCACAGGAAGATTCTACTGAAGGTTTTAAAAGAAGCCTACTTGCCGAAATCAGTGGATGTGGAAAAATTTTAACATCTGGTGGATCACATTTTTAACAACAATGTGATATCTTTCACTGATGAAGACATACAGCTTGAAGGGACCGGTCATTGCAAGCCATTACACATTGCGGTTTTGTCCTCCGGATATATGTTAGCTAGAGTCTTGGTAGATGGAGGTTCATCTCTAAACATCTGTCCTTACACTACGTTGCTGAAGATGAATGTCAATCTCAAGCAGATCCGAAGTAGCCATACGATCATCAAAGCTTTTGATGGATCCTGCCAGAATTCAGTCGGAGAGATTGAGCTGCCAATTGAGATTGGTCCCCATAAATTTTGTGTATCTTTTCACGTTCTCAAAATAGATACAGGATACAACCTTCTTCTGCGGAGACCATGGATTCATATGGCAGGGGCAGTCCCCTCCACTCTTCATTAGCAACTTAAATACATTATCAACAATAGCCTAGTCATAACCAACGCTAAACCGGAATGCCCTCAACAGGGTGACATGCCACTCATTAGTTTCAATTCCGATGTTGAGCCATTCAGTTTCCACGCTTTGGAAGTAAGCAACCCTCAATATCATGCCTTTGGGATGCCATTTCCCGTACCCAAGATTTCTGCCGAAGTGATGGCAGCTACTCAAGAAATGATGTCATTGGGACACCAGCCAGGACAAGGGCTGGGTAAAAATAGTCAGGGTATAAAGGCCCTGGTTCAAGTGTCTAGTCAAATTGGGACAGCCGAACTAGGCTATTCTGCCAATTCCAGTCACAGGAATCCATATAAGCATAAGCAGATTCCTTCAGTTTCAGCCATACGTCAATCATTTCCACCTGTAAATCCAGAGTCTGCACCATCTCCGGTAAAGGTGCTAGCCAACATAATGGCTATGTTATTTCCTAAGCCGATACCGGTAAAGGATAAGGAAGTCTTTGTTTTAGATCCCAAGGTGGAAGAAGAGGAACGAAGAATTAAATAAGACATCATCCGAATGATGTCAGGTGTACGCATCATTGTTCATGATGAACATACTAACAGATACACCCTAGACGATGATTGCCCAGACGTAATGGTCATCATTCGGGATAAGGAGGACGATGACATCCCCTCCATCATTGCAGTCTACCAGGACTTTGCCCTTGCCAATTGGAGCAGCACTCCTTGCATTGGTCGACAAGGGTAAAACGTGCATGATTTCTTTCTGCCCTGTAGATATTATAACTACTTACTTTTCTGTACAATATTAGCAGTTATTTTGTCCGTACATGCTAACACTTTGTATGATTAAACAGTTCATATATATTAAGTGAAAACATATTTTGTTTCAGGACTCTGAACTTAGATATGCATGTACTTGCTGATAAGATGTCTCTTTTTCACAAGGATTGTAACTTTGATGAAAAGTTGGACTCAGACTTGATGGAAATACAAGAGGACATTGAGGTGCCTCCAGAGATCAAAGAATGGGTCGAAGACAAACCTAAATCCATCCTTGATCAAACCACCACCTTCAATCTCGAAACCTTATAAAATCCTAAGTTAATCCAGATTGGTTCAGACCTTACCCCAAACCAGAGGAATGACATGGTTACGCTACTAACCCAATTTTAGGATGTGTTTGCATGGTCTCATGAAGATATGGTAGGTTTATCCACTGACATTGTTCTTCATCGCCTTCCCATTAAAGAGGGATTCAAGCCAGTCTAGCAGAAGCTCAGGCGATTGAAACCTGAGTGGAGTTTAAAGGTGAAAGAAGAAATTGTGAAACAATTTCAAGCTGGTATTATCATGGTGTCCACATATCCTCAATGGATATCCAACATCGTTTCCGTGCCTAAGCCTGGAGGAAAGGTGCGAGTTTACGTGGATTATCAGGATCTGAATAAAAGCTTGCCTTAAAGATTACTTTCCCATGCCATTTATCCACATTCTCATTGACAATACTGCTTTCATCACGCCTTGGGGAACCTTTTGCTATAGACGGTTGTCTTTCGGCCTCATCAATGCCGGAGCTACCTATCAGCGAGCCATGATGGCTCTTTTCCACGATTTAAAGCATAAGGAGATAGAGATCTATGTGGATGACATCATTGTCAAATCCTGAAGGGAGGAAGACCACCTAGACCATCTCATAAAACTTTTCAACAGGTTGCGTAAGTATAATTTGAAGTTGAATCCAGCCAAGTGCGCCTTTGGCGTTAAATCAATCAAGTTACTAGTATTTCTAGTCAGCCACAAAGGGATTGAGCTGGATCCCACCAAAATCCAGGCCATTACGGAAATGCCCATTCCTCAGACAGAGAAGGAAATACGGGGATTTTTGGGAAGGGTCAACTTCATTAGTAGGTTCACTTCTCAACTCACAACAAACTGTGAGCCTATCTTCAAGCTGTTAAGGAAGAACTCCTCCATAAAATGGAATGATGAGTGCCAGAAGGCATTCCTTACCATTAAATAGCAACTAGTCAAAGCTCCTGTCTTGGTACCACCCAGGGATGATGTTCCCCTGTTCATGTACCTATCCATAAGTGACAATGCCATGGGCTGCATGCTGGGTCAAAAAGACGATAGAGGCCGAGAACGAGCTATCTATTACCTCAGCAAAAAGATTCAACAGAAGTGAACACAAGTACACTCTGATTGAGAAGACTTGTTGTGCTTTAGCATAGGCTACCATGAGGTTACAACATTACCTCCATGGGCACACAGCCCATCTCAAGTATGTGTTCAGTAAGCCCATACTAAATTGTCGGCTGTCCAGATAGCAGTTGATTCTGCAACAATTTGACATCGTTTACGTGACGCAAAAGTCCATTAAAGGTCAAGGAATCACGGATCAGCTGGCCATCGCACCATTATGGGATTTCAAACCCCAGGAAATGTACTTCCCCGATGAAGGGGTAATGACAATTCAGCAACACCATCAGTACAATACACGTCAAACATGAAAGATGTATTTCGATGGAGCTATTAATATGGAAGGTTCTGGAGCTGGAGCAGTTCTAGTATCCGGTACGGGGGAGCAGTATCCCGCCACTGTCAAATTATAGTTTGTCAGCACCAACAACACAACTGAGTATGAAGGCTGTATCATGGGGCTAAAACTTGCCCGTTCAATGGGTATCAAGCGGTTAACTGCCTTTGGGGATTCAGAGTTGGTAGTCAAACAATCCACAAAAATCTATCAAACCAAAGAGCTACATTTGATGCCTTACCATCGATAAGTTATACAGATGGCTTTGAAGTTCGAAGAGATCTCCTTTCTACATATTTCTTGTAATAGGAATGACTTCGCAAACACACTAGCAACTTTGGCCTCCTTGATTCACATACCTGACAAGGAACACATGACAAGCATCACATTTGCCCTGCAAAAGGCACCCGTCTATGGGAACTATGCTGGAGAAGTATCGAATGAGCTGCCTCCCATCTAACAACCTTGGTATCAGCATATCAAAGAGTATTTGCGACATAGATCTACACCCGCTGAGGCGAGCCTGACTAAGCAAAGGCGGATTCATCGACTTGCTATGAAATTCTACTTGAGCGGAGATGCAGGATTTGGTCTCCTCAGATGCCTGCACAAGGATCAAGCTCAGAGACTCATGGATGAGGTCCATGGTGGAGTATGTGGCCCACATATGAGCGGCCCTTTAAAGAAGATCCTCAGAACAGGACATTACTGGCTCTCTCTCAAGGCTGACTGCAATGACCACGTCAGGAGATGTTATCGGTGCCAAATTCATGGGAATGCTATCCACGCCCCTCCACGGGAGCTCCACAATATGAGTTCTCCTTGGCCCTTCTCAATATGGGGAATGGATGTGATCGGGCCCATCGAGCCTAAAGCCAATAATGGACATCGATTTATCTTTACCATGATTGACTACTTCACCAAACAGGTAGAAGCAGCCTCCTTGCCCAGGGCTACCAAAGAAGTCATCATTGCTTTCATTAGAAACAATGTCATTTTTTGATATGGACAACCAGAGGTAATTGTATCATACAATGCTAAAGAACCTCAACAACAAAATGATGGAGGAGTTATACGGTACATCAAGAAGATCATGTAAAAGATGTCCGCTGTGACGAACCAGAAATTCGGATCGTCCAGAATTTAAGTTTAAAGAATTAGTTATTAATAAAATGAATTTTTATTAATACTATTACGTGCTATGTGTTTATTAATCGTTCTATAACCTAGGATGATTATAAGTTGGAAGTATTCTGGCTATGAGCTAGGTTGACCGAGTAAGAATTTTCAAGACGAAAATAAAAAATTTTCGGGAACAAAAATATTTTCGGGGAAAAAGATGAAATAGGCACTATTCATCTATTTCTGCTCGGAGATTTATTTTGAAATTCTGAGAATTTAATGATTACGTATAATTTTGAGACGTGATGGAATATTCAATAATATTTCAGTTATGGCAAAAATGAAGTTTTCGCCTGCGGACTCAAAACCTAAGGGTTAGGGAAAGTGAATTCCGAGAATACTATGATCACGTATAATAATTAGGATTATTATGCGTGAGAGATACAAGTATAATACTAGTTATTATACGAGTATATCACGAAGATTATTACGACGTATAATACAAATATCGTACGAACGATATACGAAGAGAATTCGAGAATACGAGAATGAGATGCGTAGAATACGATTTAGTCTTAAAGGCTAAGTAAGGGATAAGTTAAGTAATAGCTAAGTAAAGTGCTTATGCTTAATGGCTAAGTACAGTGCTTATAAGTAATGAGTAAGCAAACTTAAGGGCTAAGTAAACTTAAGGGCTAAGCAAACTTAATGGCTAAGAAGACTTAATGGTTAAGTAAGTGTGGAGGCTAAGTAAACTTGGAGGCTAAGTAAACTTGATGGCTATGGTGGGAATAGTAAGGAGGTGGAATAATAAGGAGGTTAAGGGGGGCGAAATGACTAAACTACCCCTAACTTTGGTTTTCTATAAATAGGAAGCTCATTTCATTGTTTTGAGATTTTGAAAATCATAAGACACTTGAGAGAAGAGAGAGAGAGAGAGAGAGAGAGAGAGAGAGGGTTCGGATGGGAGGAGGAGGAGGAGGAGGAAAGGCTAGCCCGTGTACAAACTTTGTCCGACAGGAGAAGATTAAAGAAGAACGGTAATCCGAACCCTAGTCTCTTCTAATATTTTCTTTAAGTTTAATATATTTAAAACATAACTTAATGAAAATATGGAGTAAAAGATGTTAGTAGTGATTTCATATGGTTAAAATTTTAAGAAAATAAAGAAATAAGAATTAGAAGTTTAGTTTGTAAATTTCTTTAGGAAGTATAAGATTCGTGAGGATTTTGAGCTATCCGAGTGGATTATATGAATAAATAGGTGAAATAAGTAAGGAATGGTGTTCTATAACATCAAATTCCAATAAAAAGTGAAATCATAATTCAAAATATTGATTAAAATGAAGAACGAATGAAGAACATGAAGAACATGAAGAACACGAAGAACGTTGTTGATGGACAAATTTAAAACCATCGTAGTTTAATTGTTGTTGATGGACAAGTTTAAAACAATCACGTATAAGTTAGATGCTTATTTCTTGGTAAGGAACGATAGAAACGTTCATGAAGAACGGATTAAAACGTAGCTATAACGAAGTTATAGCGAAATTTTATAAAAGACAAACGAGAATTAGAAAGTTAGTAAATGAACCCGAACGTGTAGGGTTTCATAAGAAAATAAGAGAATATAGAAAACATGAGTCTTGGACTCAAGAGCGAATGAGTTTCGAGTTCTGATGACCGAATTACGGACGAACGAGCGAAGAACACTAAAAGCATAAAAATAAACGAAGGGTGAAGATCAAGCCAATCGAATAGCACAGTAACGGATTCAGAATGATGTTTTGTCCAAGGGGTATTGAAGTACGTAAGATAAGAAAGAGAATGGGATTGGAATGACCTCGTTCTGATTTATAACGAAGGAGTTATGAGATCGGGAAGTAAGCGTTTCAAATTGATTTAACACTTAGAGAAATTTTCTAAGGTTAGGGCTTACCGCCGTGGCGCCAGTCATGCCTTGTAATGTGGTGCTGTAGTGCCAGACCGGGGAGCCGGGTACTGCCAACTCACGCCGTGGCGCGAGAGTTAATAAGAAGAGTAGCACCACTACACTAGTGTAGAGAAAAAGCCAGAGATGAGCTTTTAACTGCTCAGCTCTTGGGGGAAACGTAAGGGACGATAAAGAACATAATGTTCAATTAATGTAACACTTAAACAAGTGAATTAAACCTATAGTAAAGGTTGAACGGAAAGATTAAAAGACAAAGATTTTAGGTACGAGTTACGGAATTGATATCTGGGGACTGTGGTCGCGATGAACGAACGTGAGGGATTGCTATGATTGTGATTCCTTAGACGTTGAGTGATGGGGGTAATGAATAACATTTTGATGTTATGTCATGATAATGACAGATAAGTGTGAAGCGTATAGACGCTGTGAACGCAATGTTGTTGCGATGGACGATCGGTCTTAGCATACAACGATCGGTATAGCTTCGACACTAAGAACGAGTAATGAACATGGGGTTCATGTAAGGGATAACGAAAGTATTAAATAAGATATGAATTATCAAGAAAGCCGTAGTGAATGGTAATAAGATTAATGAAAGCCGAATGTGAATCGAATAAGGAATGAATTCTGAGGTATGGCATTTAGTTGCCAGAAAGCCATAAAGAATAAGAAATTGATTTAACAAACATTAAGTTTAATGGTTTGGATACGTTAAGATATGACTAATTAGTGTTTATGTTTTCTCCTTATGTGTTATATAGGAAATGTGAATGAGCAGTTCAGCGTAAGTTGTAGTTGTGCGTAAGGCAAGTTTCCTAACTTCATTCATATTTTAATGAATGCTAGTTTCTTAAACTTCTAAGATGTCGAACTTGAGAAGTCTTGTCTATATGCATATGTGCGATGTATGTACGAGGTGGTAGTATGTATGAGGCCTTGTGCCATAATTTGAACACTTTGGTGTTTCTATGATATGAATTGTTCTATGATTAACTGTTCAATACAAGTATGCTCTATTTATACATGAACCGTTATTGTAAAGCATGTGCTAATGATTCTAGCCAAGCAGGATGTGCATGAAAAAGGTAGAGGAATGAAAGTATTTCAAAGTGAAAATGACAGATGTTTTAAGATGATAGGAATCGGGACTATTCCTATTATTCAAGCTGCTTTATAACCTTTGTTCGGTTATCGAAGTTCTGAAGAAATTTTTAAACTCTTGAAGTTGTGTGTTTAACTGTTATGACTTGCTGGGCAATTGAATGCTCACACTTGCTTTAAATGAAAAACATTTTTAGCGGACGAGGTTAGAAGCACTTAAGGATTCTGTAAAGATCAAGCTGACGGTATCCAGATGAAGTGCTATTCAGAATGTGAATGAGCGAGAAAATCAAGTGATGATATGAACTGTTCTATGATTAACTGCTCAATACAAGTATGTTCTATTTATACATGAACCGTTATTGTTAAGCATGTGCTAATGATTCTAGCCAAGCAGGATGTGCATGAAAAAGGTAGAGGAATGAAAGTATTTCAAAGTGAAAATGACAGATGTTTTAAGATGATAGGAATCGGGACTATTCCTATTATTCAAGCTGCTTTATAACCTTTGTTCGGTTATCGAAGTTCTAAAGAAATGTTTAAACTCTTGAAGTTGTGTGTTCAACTGTTATGACTTGCTGGGCAATTGAATGCTCACACTTGCTTTAAATGAAAAACATTTTTAGCGGACGAGGTTAGAAGCACTTAAGGATTCTGTAAAGATCAAGCTAACGGTATCTAGATGAAGTGCCATTCAGAATGTGAATGAGCGAGAAAATCAAGTGATGATATGAACTGTTCTATGATTAACTGTTCAATACAAGTATGTTCTATTTATACATGAACCGTTATTGTTAAGCATGTGCTAATGATTCTAGCCAAGCAGGATGTGCATGAAAAAGGTAGAGGAATGAAAGTATTTCAAAGTGAAAATGACAGATGTTTTAAGATGATAGGAATCGGGACTATTCCTATTATTCAAGCTGCTTTATAACCTTTGTTCGGTTATCGAAGTTCTAAAGAAATGTTTAAACTCTTGAAGTTGTGTGTTCAAATGTTATGACTTGCTGGGCAATTGAATGTTCACACTTGCTTTAAATGAGAAACATTTTTAGCGGACGAGGTTAGAAGCACTTAAGGATTCTGTAAAGATCAAGCTGACGGTATCCAGATGAAGTGCCATTCAGAATGTGAATGAGCGAGAAAATCAAGTGAAGACTTGTAATATAGAAAGATGAAATTAAATTATAGATTAGTTTAATGAACTGTTATGTATCCTTGGTGGCGGATAAAAGACACTCTTGTAAGATGAAATGAATAATGTATTATCATTATTTGTAATGAAAGAGTTTATAAGGTTTCCAGAACCTAGGATTTGAGAGTGTATGTTGTTATATTTCAGTATGTAATGATGTATGTTGGATGAATGATGCACTCGTGACGTATGGAATCCAGGTGTGAAGATAGACTGAATTTCAGGGCGTTACATTCGCTAATCACAAAGGCTGGCCTGACCTATTGCCTCTTACTCTGTTAGACTATAGAACATCAATGCGCACTTCAACTGAGGCAACCCCCTACGCATTAACCTATGTGATGGAAGCAATACTCCCCATAGAAGTGGAAATGGAATCCCTTAGAGTGTTGATAGACGCTCAGCTGGATGAAGACCAATGGGTACAAAACAGCTATCACCAATTGTCTTTAATAGACGAAAGGTGAACCACGACTATCTTCCATGGTTAGTTATATCAACAAAGGATCGCTAGATCCTACAATAAAAAAGTCCGACTATGGCAGTTTAAACAACATGACTTGGTTTTGAAGAAGATCATCGACAACCAAAATCAGTCTAAGGGAAAATTCACACCTAATTTGGAAGGCCCGTTTATTGTCAAGGAAGCATTGACAGGAGGTGCTCTCAGATTGCAACTCGAAAACTGTGAAATGGTACTATGTCTAAAGTAATCATCAAGCAAACATCCTGGTATTGGATCATCAGATCATTAGTCATTCTGGTTCTTTAACCCTTTATTACATACAACTCTTTTTCACACTGGGCTCCTCAGGGAAACACCCTTTTCAAGCCAGCAGCCTAGTTTTTGGATCATCAGATTCCTTCTTCTTCACTCAATTTTTTAACCCTTACTCAACTTCGGTTATCCCACTAGGGATTGAACCCTTCATGCTTGCAGTTTGTCCCCAAACATGGGATCAAACTTTTCACACTTGTAGTTTATCCTAAACTTAGGATTAAACTTTCTTCCCCCGCAGTTTGTCCTCCACATACGATCAAACTTTTCGTTGGCTACTAATCATCTTGAGGGGAGAACTACGTCGACCTGATATCCTTGATACACGGGAGTATGTAGGCAACCATTTTATATGGCCCGGTCGCAATAAAACAAAAATAAAAAAAACATTTCTACACCATCTTTATTACAAAAACAAAAACAACAAGAATATTCCTACATCCTTTCTACCACATACTATGATAACCCGAGATTTCGAATAATCTGAATTTTACAAATAAATTTTTTTATTTATTTATTAATATTAATTATCAATATTGTGCGGTGTATCTGTGATACAAGTTTCGAGAAGTAGTCAATTTGTGTATTGACTGAGAAAATGAGAGTAGAGTTGTGCTTAAAAAAGTTAGAAACCCTAACCCTAAATTCGGATAGGTATTCGATAGAAAATATAATTAAAATAATTATATTGATGAGTACATGTTTGTACTGTTTAGAATTATTGGTCAATGATTAATCGGGTAGGGTACAATATTAGTAAACCCTAATAGGGGATTAGAAACCCTAATCTCAAGATTAGAAACCCTAATCGAAAGTCAGAAAACCCTAATTTTAAATTCTAGAATCCTAAACCCTAATTAGAAAACCCTAATTCAAATTAGTAAGCCCTAAAGTGATTAGTAAATGTTAATATAATTAAGAAACCCTAATTATACTTTAGAAATATTAATTTTTATTTAAAACCCTAATTACATTTTTGAAATTCTTAATTTTCTACTTTTAAAACCCTAACTAGAAAATTCTAGAATTGGAGCTGGTAAAATCTAAGGGTTAGAACCTTAGGGTTAAACCGTAAGGGTTTAGGCAATTGACCATCAAGCCATTAAAATTATAAGGACAATGACCAAAATACCCTTTTTACATTTTTAATGAGTTAACTTGTAAAAATGGCCAAGGCCTTTAGTTGTTCACCAACTATTTTGACCAATGTGACTTAAAATATCAGCAAACCAGCCCCTAAATGACAGCCACATCAGATCATTCATTTCATTAAGAGATTATATAAGATTGAGAGAGAGAAAGTGTACTCATTTTTGCTCATTTCTTTCCAAAGCTCTCACCAACTCTCTCTCACACAAGACCTCCGAAATTCTTAAGTAAATCAGTCACATAAACACCTCTTAGAACACCTAATATCAGATTGGAGAGCTAAGTTCTAAGATTTAAAGCTAGAAAGTATAACCCTAACTTTTATTTTAATCTTATATAACAAGAAAAAGTTCGTGTTTTTGTGTTTATATTAGTGTTAAAAGATGTTTTTAGTTGATCTATGATGATCCATTATGGATTAATAGCATCATATGGCTTTAAATTGGTGTTTTTCAAAAACTGTTCTTGAACTCAAAAAGTAGTCTGACAATGTAATGCCAGGGGCTGTAAATCTTTATTCGTTACTGTTTTGTGTTGTTTTAAGTTTTGGATCGGTAGTTTGTTATGTGGTCTGTGATCTGGAACTGTAAACACATTCATCACATGTCTAGATTTCATTTTATTCTTGGTCAAAACCCGTTGACTGGGCATGACTAGTCCAAATCTGGGCATCCCAGAAATTTAAAAATCGAGTCTGACAACGTTTTGTAACGACCACATCTATCAAGTGTTATGTGATATATTGATGTTATGATATCTATGTTGTAGCCTGTTATATGTTCTTCGATTCCATGGCTTTAGATCGTGTAGTTAAACAACAGGTCGATCATAGCAGGTGGTCAAAGTAGACCACTCGCAATGATTTTACATTTCTAGAAAAACCCAGAAACAGTTTGAGCAATTTTTCTGACAAGGTTTGACCGTGTCATAACCTGTGGATCTGTTGTTGTTGGACTGAGATCTTGATATGTCGTTGTTCCCTGTTGTATTAACCCGATATTTTTTATATAAATAAATAAAAAAAAATTCATATAAATTTTTTCAAGGTGGGAATATGTGCCAAGTAATGTGTATGTATATGTGATAAATAAAATTTATTTATTACATGAACAATTTCAAATAATTTTATTTTAGAATTATTGATCATTATAAAGTATATACTTATAATAATTAATTTTATAGTAGAAATGTCTTTATTATTTATTTTCTATGAAAATATGATTTTTATACTATTTAAATAATATATGAAATAATTATTGGAATTATTATAAATACTATTTTATTATATGAATTTTTAGTTCAGATTATTTAAGTTAATTATTTTTAACTTAATTAGTGATGTTATGTATGAAAGATAAATCAGATATGAAATCCAAACCTTAAATTTGGATTTTTGTTCAAGGGATGAGAATAATAATATAATATAATTTATATTTTGATTTTTTAGTGCTATAAATATATACTGTATATGTGTACACTGATAATAGTTAGTCAATTATGGTGTATCATGACAAACCCTTGTATTACTGTCATAAACCGTAATTGGAAACTCAAAACTGGAGTTTAAGATCGGTCAGAAATTGTGTTATACGAATTATATTGTATATTATAGAATTTCTGTTAATTAGGAAAAAACCTAATTAATATTTGAAAGCCCTAATTTAAAATTAGAAACCTTAATTTGCTAATTAGGAACCCTAACCGCTACAATTAGAAACACTAATTATTATTTTAGTAAATTGAATTGTTAATTTGGGAACCCTAATTATTTAAACCGTAATTTCCTATTAAAAACCCTAATTTTAATTAGTGTGTTTTAATTAAAATTTTTATTACACTTTAATTTTAATATTTCAAATCCTATAAATTAATTGAGAAACTTTAAGGTTTAAAATCTAGTGATTAAACCATAGATTCAAGTACCAGGGACAAGAATACCATTAAAATTAATAACCAAATGACCATTTTACCCTTTTTGTCTCATTTGGTGAATTATTGATAACAAAATCTAGCAATATCTTGCTAGCCACCCTAGTCTACCTAGCTATGAGCTACAACACCAGCATATCAGCTATTGCAATCAACCAAATTCATTGCATCAATTGATATACTAGATTCAAGAGATAGAAAAGTAAAACAAAGCTCATTTGTCCAACGAACACTTACCCGTACTCTCTCAAACTCAAACCTACAAATTCTTCTAACATTTCAGTCACTAAAATCAGCCCCACCAACTCACATAACAAATCAGAAGCATAGAAATCAGATTTTATCACTTAAGGGTATGAGCCCTAAAAAGAAATCTGAGCTTGATCTGCATGTTAGATGTTATAATTTATTGTTATAATATGTTGTTTATGGTGTATAATGATGATCTGGGTTGATAGATGTTAGATCCATAACATCTATAGGCTCAGATCTAGAGTTTTTCAAAATCTGGAAATTTTTGTTTTTGAGTCTGACAGTCAAATGCCAGTCCTCATAGATCCTTGATTGTTATGTGTTTTTGTGGTTTAAGTGTTTGATAATGTAGTCTGATATGTAGTCTTTAATCTGCAAGTGGAATCAGGATCATTAGATGTGAAGATTGTAAGTTATAATCGGTCAAGCCCCATTGAGTGGGCATGACCGGACCAAATCTGGGCAACCCAGAAAGTTTAAAATAGTGTCTGACACCATTTTGAACGGCCCAGATCTGACAGGTTTGATGTCTTTTGATGTTGTTATTGTATCTCACTTGTGGCCTGTTATATTTTCTTTGATTCCATGGCTTTAGATCGTGTAAATAAACAATATGTAAATTGTAGCAGGTGGTCAAAGTAGACCACTCGCACTGTTTTTACGTTTCTGGAAAACCCAGAAACAGTTAGAGCATGTATTCTGACATGATTTGACCGGTCCAGATCTAGTTATTCTGTTATTGTTATACTTGTTTTGTGTAATAGATCTCTTATCTGTCACGAAGACTACAGGTCCAGCACACTCTCGAACCTTGGAAAACAATGGATCGGATGTAGTAATCGGTCAAAATGCATTGACCGTTAAGCTTCTGTTTCTGGGTAACCCAGAAGTTACCCAGATGGGTCTGACAGCTTGTTCATGAGTCCCAATCTGTCTTGCGTTATGTGATTTGTTTGTGTTGTTGTATCTGTGTTATAATTTGTTATATGGGCTACATATTCAAGCCTTTATATCACCTAAATGACGAGCAGGATCAAAGTAATGAACGGTCAAAGTTGGCAGTATGAACAGGATATGCGTTTTCTGGAATTTCCAGAAAATGAAGAACACGGTTCTGACAGGGTTTGACCAGCTTAGATCTGGCGATTACGATGAAGTTAGACTGATTAAGTGTAATAGATCTCTTCCTTGGCATGGGTACTACAATCTGAAACCATTAAACAACCAAAGCCTAACCTGGAAATCTAGTTATGGAAGCCCAAAAGTAGTACCTAAGAACTGTCTTGGGTTTCTGGGTAACCTAGAAAACCAGGAACAGATCTGACAATTACTTTGCAAGCCCAGATCTCATTTGTTTTAAGTTGTATTGTCATGATTGTTGTTGTAGCAAGTAGTTTGACACTAGTACTACAAGATCCATGTATTAGCTTGCCCAAAAACATCAAGATCTGACATTTATTGTTGGTCAAACTTAGTCCCTCGATAACTGGCTATGAGTGTTCTTGAGCCTCAGTAACACCTAAGGCGACAGATTCTGTCGCTAAAGGCTATAGCGACAAACTTTTTAATTTTATTTAATTTATTTTCTAAAAAATTATTTAAAAATAGAAATTAATTATTAAAAATTCCAAAAGTAGTTTTAAAAATTATTTTAAGTTATAAAAATTTAACTTCTAATAATTTGACATATTTTCCATAAATATTAATATTTATTTTGATATTATTGATATTTAATTTATTTAATAAATGTATTAAATAAATAGATTAAAAATGATTTTATTATATTCAAAATTATTTTAAATGATAAAAAGGTATTTAAAAAAAATTTAAGTTATAAAATATAACTTTTACTATTTTGAGACAAATTTTATTAATTATTTAATATTAATGATATTAAATTTATTTAATAATTATATTAAATTAATTAATTAAAAATGATTTTAACATTATAAAAATCATTTTAAATGAAAATAAATAGTTTAAAAATATTTTAAGTTATAAAATTTAACTTTTGATATTTAAAGGTAAATTTTATTAATAATTTAATATTAATGATATTAAGTATATTTAATAATTATATTATATAAATAGTTAGAAAATGGTTTTATTTAATTAAAAATCATTTAAAAGGAAATAAATGAATTAAAAATATTTTAAGTTATAATAAATGATTTTTAATATTTTGATAAATAATAAATTAATATTCTAATATTAATGGTAATTATTTAAAAATAATTTTAAATATTTTAAAAATCATTTTAGGGTAATATTAATACTTTTAAAATATTTTGAGTTATTATAAATAACTTTAATATTTTCGCAATAGTTTCATTAATAGTTTAATATTAACTAAATATTAATGATAATAGAATTATTTAATATTCAAATCATTTAATAATGATTCCGGTATTCAAAAAAATTATGATAAATTATAATAATTGTTTAAAAATTATTATAAGGCTATGAAAAATAATATGACTGATATGTAAAGTATCTAAACGAATATTGAACTACACGATAGAGTCTTAGACTTGATAATTACCCGATAAAGCCGTCGGTTCACCGAAATGTTTTAGAAATTGATTTAAACTTAGATAATTTGACTAGATACGTGTTTGTTTATGATTCAATGACTGTTAAACATATGTGACAATGTGATTAGGTTATGTGCTGACTGTAATTAGCAGTACTATGTGATATGATATATTATTCTAATCGAACGAATGATCTTATTAATGATAGGTTTCGGTATAAAAGATAAATCTAAGTTGCGTTATTGTAAGCAGCAACTCAGGCAAGTATCTGAACTATTCTTTACATTGTACAAGTATCCTAACTTTGCATTTCCTTTATGCAATGGATATGAGTAAGAAAGTTTCAGAATCATATTATTGTGAAAGATTATTAACTCTATGGTTATTGATTACGTATCCAATCTTTGTATTCATACAAGTTCTTACATTATCCGATCATTTTAACATTGTATAATTCAGATATTTATTCTGTTCGTTAATTCCTATATAGGGTTAGACATGTGTCCTCACTTGGATAATCATTGTATTTAATCACATGTGAATACGTACTTATTGATTTTGAGTATGTATACGTTGACATAAAAAGTCATCTAAGCTATTTGATTAAGCTAGACATAAAAATATTGTTGAACACGATAGAACGTTATTTTATCCAACCAGATTATTTTGGTTCGGATTCCCGACTAAGTATGAATATCCCAAACATGAAAAAACTTTTGTGCACCTAAGGTGGATAGAGTGAATGTGACAACCCGAAAATTTGGAAAATTTTATAAAATCTTAAAAGATCGAATAAAGGTTATAAGATGAACCTAGACAGAAAATAAGTGTATGGATTTGACATTTCTATAAAGAAATTTTAAGGATTTAAAAATTTTTGGAGAAGAACTTGAATGATTTAATAGACTATAAGTGATAGTCTGATAATGGGGTATATATTTAGTGTATGAGTCCATAAGATTATGTGTATATGGTTCTAGTATTTTAAATATATACTAGTGACCTAATCTAAGAGTTGTGGACCATATTATTTTGTATGAATATGTGAGTAAGTGAATTAAGAATTAAGTTATGTAACCTAATATATATATTATGTGTGTTAAGTAAATAACCTAAGAGGTTATAATAGGTGAGAATGTTAGTATATAAAACATATACTAATTCTAAGAGATTTAATTTATATATCTCAACTAATAAATTTTATAACCTAATTATAGCAAGTCTAATTGGGTTAAGGAAATAAATGTGCATGAGTAAAGATTTATGTTATAATTGAGAAAATGAAAACCCTAATTAAATAATTAGGGAATGGTAATATTAGAAGTGTTGGAAGATGTTAGTTGTTGTAGCCAAACATTTTAATTTAGAAGCCCAAAAGAATTAATTGGGAGCCCAAAATTTAGCCCAATGAAAGAGGGACTTTTTGGACATTTAGTAAATCAATTAAAGCATAAAAGGAAAGCCAAAAATTGGACAAACTAAGGCCACATGGCCGGCCCAAACAAGGGAGGAGAGAAGGGGAGATGAATGTAATGATTATTTACTTTAGTGGGTTATCTACTCTTCCATGTGTCATTTCCTCCTTTAGCCACAATGTTTTATTTAAGTGTACAAGCAACACTAAAATGATTAAGAAAGAGAAAGCAAGAGTGAGTTGTTGGGAGATTAATATTAGATATACAATTATATCTATACAATTTACTACTAAACCCACAAAAACCCATTCCATTTCTCTCTCATCTCTTATTAGCTAACTCAAAGAAAACTAAATAAAGAGAGAAAGAAGAGAGGCAATTTTTGGCAGCTCCAAGAGGCGAGAGAGAGAGGTTTTGATCTTCAAGCTAACCAAGATCATCATCTACTTTGATGGATTAAGAAAAGCTAGCAAGATATCAAGGTATAAATCACCTTTTTTTTAAGTTATTCTTAGTTGTTTAAATGAAAACTTGGATTGATGATTTTAAACTTCAAAACTCTAGATCTACATGATCTAGAGTGTGTTATGTGTGGATCTATCCATCTTGTGTGTTAAAAGTTAGATCTAAAGTATGAAATGGAAACTAGGTTTTTCAAATGTAGAAAATCCTAATTTTTCTTAGCCCCGATTGTGTTAATCTTGTGTTTGATGATTGTTTGATGAAATAGATCATTTATTATGATAGAATCATGGGTATATGAGGTATTAGTAAATGTTATGATGAGTTATGTTGGTTATTATGTGAGAACATAAAAGTTTTCTTAGAACTCACCAAGAGTTAAAAATTAGATTTTTGTGAAAATAAAACATGAAATTCAAATGACCGTATCTCCTATTGTATTTCAAATTTTTGAGTGTGGTCAAGTTCTAGAGTTAGAGCTATAAGTTTGCTAACATCTCCAAGTGGAATCACTGAAAAAGGAGTTGTAAATTTCTGTATGGACTATTTTTAGCAAAGAACTCCAAAACTGCAAAACGCCAAAATGCTTCTGCCTAAAATTTTAAAAGGGAAATTTCAGCCACTTAATTTGCCAGAAAAATTCCGGTTTTTTGGGACATTAAAATATATGGTATTAAGTACCTCCTGTCCAAAAATGAGCTCATTCCGACTTAAAATGACCAAGTTATGACCATTTCAATTTCTGTGATTTTTCGACGAAAATGGCTATACCGGAGTTCTATAGCTCCGATGGCCACGAAATTTAAACTGGAGTGTCACGTTAACACGTATGAGATTGTGTCAAAAGATGGGAATTTCTGGAGTTAAGCACGAGGTAGCTAATTTCTTAAGAAATTAACTAAAAATGATTTTTTGAAAAATACTAAAGGAAGTGGGAAAATTTTGGAAAAAATACTTTTTGTGTATGAAATACATGTATATAAGCATGGCCAAAAGTAAAAAAATAATAAGTTGTTTTGGTAATTTTGTGAAAAGGATATGCAATCCAGCTTGCTGGATTAGGAAATCTGATGAATCCAGCTTGCTGGATTGAAAAATAGTTTACTGAATTAAAAATTTGTTGAATCCAGTTTGTTGGATTGCGATCTAGTTTGCTGGATTTGGAATTCAGTTAGCTGGATTGCAGTTTGGGTTGTTAGATTTTGAATCCAGGTGGCTAGATTAGTATTTAACTTATTAGATGTTAAAGAATAACTTGTGAAATCAAAAAGCGAGTGATAAATCATAATGTATATGATACAATGATTGAAGAATTATCAAAGGATGATAATAATACTAACGTTGTAAGGTTTTATCTATTATTTAATTATGTGATTAAGTGTTAGATAATTGATTGATAAAGTAATTGTATTATGATACAAAGTAGAATATGCTGATTGAAAGACCAATCTTATTAATGATAGGTTTTACCAAAAGAAGTTAACTTAAATTGCGTAGCAGTAGTCAACGAATCAGGCAAGTTTTCTAACTCAAACTTGAGTTGTATGTTCAAAGCATGTTAGTGAATAATTATTGTTGATTATTCACGTTTATACTGATTATTGATTCGCACGTTGTGCATGTTGTAAATGTTAATCAGGTATGAAAGGCTGATCACCTTCATTACCATTTGGTTCAGTTAATCTGTTCATGTTTATGCTTGACCATTCATTTTTATTGACTTGGTCGTTCAACTAAGAAAATTTGTTCATGCTTTTTCACAATGTTTATATTGTTGAAAGTTAGCTAGCTTATTGTTCAATTCTTTCAATCATGATATATCCTTAAATAAATTTAACTTGCTGGGCAAATTTCATGCTCACTCTTGCTATATCATGATAAAAAATTTTAGATTTAGAGGAAAGCACGAGTAAAGGCAGAAGTAAAGGCAAAGTGCAAGACTAAATTATGGTGCAGTTAGATTTATTAAATTTTCTGATGAAAATAGTATTGTAAATCTTCTAAGATATTGAAGGTATGTATTAAGTTAAGGTTGTAGACCTTGGGGTTTATATTGAAAAAGTTTAATGTATAAAAAATTTATGTTTATATCTTCCGCAATAGTAATAGAAATAGTATACCAGATTCTTGGTGATTAGTACCGGGATTTGGGGACGTTACAGTTGGTATCAGAGTCGTATGTTAGAAACCTTAGGTAGGTGTACCTTAGGCTATAATCGCGGAGATGATGATAAGGAATAAACTCCGATCGAGTTTAAGCGATAAGAGATGAATTTTTAGAAATTCATTATTAAGTAAAGAGAAAGATAAATAAGATTCAAAGAAGAATCTTGAAATGCTATAAGGATAAGAATCCGGAGTTACCTGACTCCATTAATAAAAATGAAAAGTGATAATAAATAGACAAAGTACATAAGATGAAAAGTGTAAAATCATAATATTATATAATTAAAGGAAAAGAAGATCGTAAAATAAAACGATCATGAGTATAAGGAGAAATGATTTCGAAATAAGATCACGACGTGATCAAATTAAATTGTTGAATAACATATGATATGTTAAATGATTGGAATGATATAGCCTGACGCTATAAAGATAATGTACTATGAAATGGTACTATGTAAACTCAGAAAAAGAGTGGTAAATGTAAAGATACGGATTAAAGAAAATTCGTATTAAGAAAAGAGAAAGTTAGAATTGTGTAGGATTTCAATTGAGGACTCAGGTCAGCAGCTGAGCTGTATGATTCCTTGTATGGGCGGGGAATTTGTACTTGGTTTTAGAATCACTTAGCTTCCTGGTCGATATAGTGGTTAGGTTCACCAATTCTTTGTATGGGCGGGGAATTGTGCGCTTAGCTTCCTATATTGATTTGTGGCCGAGTTTGGTTTGACGACCACTTAGTTTCTGGTACTGATAATCATTGAAATGTCTGTGTCGCACTATTTGCTATATATCTGTTGAGAATGTTATTCTTTTCTTAGGTGTATAACAGATAGGTAGGGTATAGTTAGATAATATAAGATTAAGTACGAGTTCTTAAAACTCATACTTATGGTACGTTCGTGGCTCATAATTATATGAAATGTTTATGAACCCCTCAACGAATGGACGACAAAGGTCTGACTAGGACAAGTTCTTAGACTCATATGATTGTGGAAAGTTCCTGAACTCATAATGTGTGGTAAGTTTGAAGAACTGGGTATAGTTAAATTGTGAATGGAGAATTGAGGATGATAGAAATAGATAGACTTATTAAAAAACGGATCAGTAGAGAAATTTAAGTTGATGATGGAAGCATAGGTATTCCAAATCTTCTATCTATACTAGACTTCGAAGTTTTTGACATCAAGTTAAATACGCACTATGTGCCTTTTTGAAAATGAATTTTTATTCTCAACTCTTGGTGACCCTTGTGTATGCATGGACTTCGGGCCATCTACACCTCGTTACCTGTTGAGATGATAAAACAGATTTGTAATGATTTTTGAACGGTTTAAAGTATAGTTTATGCTAATCGATTCGGCTAGACAAAAATGATTTGAGATGTCAAAATGTATTTTATATATCATCAATGTATCATGGAACCTGATGCAGAATGATAAAAATGATGGAGTCATCAATGCAGTATTACTTAGTGTGGAATATGATCTAAGGATTGTCAGCCCACTATATTATGATGTAGTATGACAAAGTCACAAAATGACGGAATCCTCAAACAGACTGTAAATACAGTGCGGTATCATGACGTCATAAAATGATTTTAAGAATTTTAAAGGTAAATTATTGCCAACTAAATTTGGCCAGCAATGTTTCGATTGAAATTCAAATTATTTGATATGTGTCTAAGCTATTTGATTCAGCTGGACAAATGTTTATGAAAAATTCAAAGTATCTATGAAAATTTATCCCGAACCAAACTGTTTTGGTGCGGAATCCAATGATAATACCGAGGTGAACTATGTTGTTTGGATAAAATAATCCAATCTAGTAGTGTAAATATTCGCTAAACATGATTGATACGTAAGCGTACGATAGGCTAATCACCTAAAGTACTAGCAACGGTAGTTTACCTTCTTTGTGATTGTAAACATACCTAGTAATTTACTGTTTTGCGATATAAATATCGTTAAAACAACGTGTTCATGGTCTATATGACCCCTCAGCATGATTTGAAAAGTTTTAACTCCTTAGACTGAAGTTATGGAAGAATGTGATAGTAGCAGAGCTCCTCATAGTAGGAAGCATGATGTACTCATTAAATTGAGCATGAAATCAATTAAAGGTTAGTAAGACAGCCTAGTTGTGATGAATAAAAGGAGTGGTGATTAGTAAACTAAAATTTAGAGGATGAAATTCTTAGAAGAAGGGGTGAATGTGACAACCCGAAAATTTGGACAATTTTATAAAATCTTAAAAGATTGAATAAAGGTTATAAGATGAACCTAGACAGAAAATAAGTGTATGGATTTGACATTTCTGTAAAGGAATTTTAAGGATTTCAAAATTTTTAGAGAAGAACTTGAATGATTTAATAGACTATAAGTGATAGTCTGATAATGAGGTATATGTTTAGTGTATGAGTTCATAAGATTATGTTTATATGGTTCTAGTATTTTAAATATATACTAGTGACTTAATCTAAGAGTTGTGGACCATATTATTTTGTATGAATATGTGAGTAAGTGAATTAAGAATTAAGTTATGTAACCTAATATATATATTAGGTGTGTTAAGTAAATAACCTAAGAGGTTATAATAGGTGACAATGTTAGTATATAAAACATATACTAATTCTAAGAGATTTAATTTATATATCTCAACTAATAAATTTTATAACCTAATTATAGCAAGTCTAATTGGGTTAAGGAAATAAATGTGCATTAGTAAAGATTTATGTTATAATTGAGAAAATGAAAACCCTAATTAATTAATTAGGGAATGGTAATATTAGAAGTGTTGGAAGATGTTAGTTGTTGTAGCCAAACATTTTAATTTAGAAGCCCAAAAGAATTAATTGGGAGCCCAAAACTTAGCCCAATGAAAGAGGGACTTTTTGGACATTTAGTAAATCAATTAAAGCATAAAAGAAAAGCCAAAAATTGGACAAACTAAGCCCACATGGCCGGCCCAAAACACGGGAGGAAAGAAGGGGAGATGAATGTAATGGTTATTTACTTTAGTGGGTTATCTACTCTTCCATGTGTCATTTCCTCCTTTAGCCACAATGTTTTATTTAAGTGTACAAGCAACGCTAAAATGATTAAGAAAGAGAAAGCAAGAGTGAGTTGTTGGGAGATTAATATTAGATATACAATTATATCTAAACAATTTACTACTAAACCCACAAAAACCCATTCCATTTCTCTCTCATCTCTTATTAGCTAACTCAAAGAAAACCAAATAGAGAGAGAAAGAAGAGAGGCAATTTTCGGCAGCTCTAAGAGGTGAGAGATAGAGGTTTTGATCTTCAAGCTAACCAAGATCATCATCTACTTTGATGGATTAAGAAAAGCTAGCAAAATATCATGGTATAAATCACCTTTTTTCTAAGTTATTCCTAGTTGTTTAAATGAAAACTTGGATTGATGATTTTCAAACTTCAAAACTCTAGATCTACATGATCTAGAGTTTGTTATGTGTAGATCTATCCATCTTGTGTGTTAAAAGTTAGATCTAAAGTATGAAATGGAAATTAGGTTTTTCAAATGTAGAAAATCCTAATTTTTCTTAGCCCCGATTGTGTTAATCTTGTGTTTGATGATTGTTTGATGAAATAGATCATGCATTATGGTAGAATCATGGGTATATGAGGTATTAGTAAATGTTATGATGAGTTATGTTGGTTATTATGTGAGAACATAAAAGTTTTCTTAGAACTCACCAAGAGTTAAAAATTAGATTTTTGTGAAAATAAAACATGAAATTCAAATGACCATATCTCCTATTGTTTTTCGAATTTTTGAGTGTGGTCAAGTTCTAGAGTTAGATCTATAAGTTTTCTAACATCTCCAAGTGGAATCACTGAAAAAGGAGTTGTAGATTTCCGTATGGACTATTTTTAGCAAAGAACTCCAAAACTGCAAAACGCCAAAACGCTTCTGCCCAAAATTTTAAAAGGGCAATTTCGGCCACTTAATTTGCCAGAAAAATTCCGGTATTTTGGGACATTAAAATATATGGTATTAAGTACCTCCTTTCCAAAAATGAGCTCATTCCGACTTACAATGACCAAGTTATGACCATTTCAATTTATGTAATTTTCCGACGAAAATGGCTATAACCGGAGTTCTATAACTCCGATGGCCACGAAATTTAAAATGGAGTGTCACGTTAACACGTAAAAGATTGTGTCAAAAGATGGGAATTTCTGGAGTTAAGCACGAGATAACTAATTTCTTAAGGAATTAACTAAAAATGATTTTTTGAAAAATACTAAAGGAAGTGGGAAAATTTTGGAAAAAATACTTTTTGTGTATGAAATACATGTATATAAGCATGGCCAAAAGATAGAAAAATAATAAGTTGTTTTGGTATTTTTGTAAAAAGGATATGGAATCCAGCTTGCTGGATTAGGAAATCTGATGAATCCAGCTTTCTGGATTGAAAAATAGTTTACTGAATTGAAAATTTGTTGAATCCAGTTTGTTGGATTGCGATCTAGTTTGGTGGATTTAGAATCCAGTTAGCTGGATTGCAGTTTGGGTTGTTAGATTTTGAATCCAGGTGGCTGGATTAGTATTTAACTTATTAGATGTTAAAGAATAACTTGTGAAATGAAAAAGCGAGTGATAAATCATAATGTATATGATACAGTGATTGAAGAATTTTCAAAGGATGATAATAATACTAACGTTGTAAGGTTTTATCTATTATTTAATTATGTGATTAAGTGTTAGATAATTGATTGATAAAGTAATTGTATTATGATACAAAGTAGAATATGCTGATTGAAAGACCAATCTTATTAATGATAGGTTTTACCAAAAGAAGTTAACTTAAATTGCATAGCAGTAGTCAACGAATCAGGCAAGTTTTCTAAATCAAACTTGAGTTGTATGTTCAACGCATGTTAGTGGATAATTATTGTTGATTATTCACGTTTATACTGAATATTGATTCGCACGTTGTGCATGTTGTAAATGTTAATCCGGTATGAAATGCTGATCACCTTCATTACCATTTGGTTCAGTTAATCTGTTCATGTTTATGCTTGAACATTCATTTTTATTGACTTGGTCGTTCAGCTAAGAAAATTTGTTCATGCTCTTTCACAATGTTTATATTGTTGAAAGTTAGCTAGCTTATTGTTCAATTCTTTCAATCCTGATATATCCTTAAATAAATTTAACTTGCTGGGCAAATTTGATGCTCACCCTTGCTATATCATGATAAAAATTTTTAGATTTAGAGGAAAGCTCGAGTAAAGGCAGAAGTAAAGGCAAAGTGCAAGACTAAATTATGGTGTAGTCAGATTTATTAAATTTTCTGATGAAAATAACATTGTAAATCTTCTAAGATATTGAAGGTATGTATTAAGTTAAGGTTGGAGACCTTGGGGTTTATATTGTAAAAGTTTATTGTATAAACAATTTATGTTTATATCTTTCGCAATAGTTATAGAAATAGTATACCAGGTCCTTGGTGATTAGTACTGGGATTTGGGGACGTTATAGTTGGTATCAGAGCCGTATGTTAGAAACCTTAGGTAGGTGTACCTTAGGCTATAACTGCGGAGATGATGATAAGGAATAAACTCTGATCGAGTTTAAGCGATAAGAGATGAATTTTTAGAAATTCATTATTAAGTAAAGAGAAAGATAAATAAGATTCAAAGAAGAATCTTGAAATGCTATAAGGATAAGAATCCGGAGTTATCTGACTCCGTTAATAAAAATGAAAAGTGATAATAAATAGACAAAGTATATAAGATGAAAAGTGTAAAATCATAATATTATATGATTAAAGGAAAAGAAGATCGTAAAATAAAACGATCATGAGTATAAGGAGAAATGATTTCGAAATAAGATCACGACGTGATCAAATTAAATTGTTGAATAACATATGATATGTTAAATGATTAAAAAGATATAGCCTGACGCTATATAGATAATGTACTATGAAATGGTACTATGTAAACTCAGAAAAGAGTGGTACATGTTAAGATACGGATTAAAGAAAATTCGTATTAAGAAAAGAGAAAGTTAGAATTGTGTAGGATTTCAATTGAGGACTCAGGTCAGCAACCGAGTTGTATGATTCCTTGTATGGGCGGGGAATTTGTTCTTGGTTTTAGAATCACTTAGCTTCCTGGTCGATATAGTGGTTAGGTTGACCAATTCTTTGTATGGGCGGGGAATTGTGCGCTTAGCTTCCTATATTGATTTGTGGCCGAGTTTGGTTTGACGACCACTTAGTTTCTGGTACTGATAATCATTGAAATGTCTGTGTCGCACTATTTGTTATATATCTGTTGAGAAGGTGATTCTTTTCTTAGGTGTATAACAGATATGTAGGGTATAGTTAGATAATATAAGATTAAGTACGAGTTCTTAAAACTCATACTTATGGTACGTTCGTAACTCATAATTATATGAAATGTTTATGAACCCCTCAGCGAATGGACGCCAAAGGTCTGACTAGGACAAGTTCTTATACTCATATGATTATGGAAAGTTCCTGAACTCATAATGTGTGGTAAGTTTGAAGAACTAGGTATAGTTAAATTGTGAATGGAGAATTGAGGATGATAGAAATAGATAGACTTATTAAGAAATGGATCAGTAGAGAAATTGAAGTTGATGATGGAAGCATAGGTATTCTAAATCTTCTAGCTATACTAGACTTCGAAGTTTTTGACATCAAGTTAAATACGCACTATGTGCCTTTTGAAAATGAATTTTTATTCTCAACTCTTGGTGACCCTTGTGTATGCTTGGACGTCGGGCCATCTACACCTCGTTACTTATTGAGATGATAAAACAGATTTGTAATGATTTTTGAACGGTTTAAAGTATAGTCTATACTAATCGATTCGGCTAGACAAAAATGATTTGAGATGTCAAAATATATTTTATATATCATCAATGTATCATGGAACCTGATGCAGAATGATACAAATGATGGAGTCATCAATGCAGTATTACTTAGTGTGGAATATGATCTAAGGATTGTTAGCCCACTATATTATGATGTAGTATGACAAAGTCACAAAATGACGGAATCCTCAAACGGACTGTAAATACAGTGCGGTATCATGACGTCATAAAATGATTTTAAGAATTTTAAAGGTAAATTATTGCCAACTAAATTTGGCCAGCAATGTTTCGATTGAAATTCGAATTATTTGATATGTGTCTAAGCTATTTGATTCAGCTGGACAAATGTTTATGAAAAATTCAAAGTATCTATGAAAATTTATCCCGAACCAAATTATTTTGGTGCGAAATCCTATGATAATACTGAGGTGAACAATGTTGTTTGGATAAAATAATCCAATCTAGTAGTGTAAATATTCGCTAAACACGATTGATACGTAAGCGTACGATAGGCTAATCACCTAAAGTACTAGCAACGGTAGTTTACCTTCTTTATGATTGTAAACATACTTAGTAATTTACTGTTTTGCTATATAAATATCGTTAAAACAACGTGTTCATGGTCTATATGACCCCTCAGCATGATTTGAAAAGTTTTAACTCCTTAGACTGAAGTTATGGAAGAATGTGATAGTAGCAGAGCTTCTCATAGTAGGAAGCAAGATGTACTCATTAAATTGAGCATGAAATCAATTAAAGGTTAGTAAGACAGCCTAGTTGTGATGAATAAAAGGAGTGGTGATTAGTAAATGGAAATTTCGAGGACGAAATTCTTAGAAGAAGGGGTGAATGTGACAACCCGAAAATTTGGACAATTTTATAAAATCTTAAAAGATTGAATAAAGGTTATAAGATGAACCTAGACAGAAAATAAGTGTATGAATATGACATTTCTGTAAAGGAATTTTAAGGATTTCAAAATTTTTGGAGAAGAACTTGAATGATTTAATAGACTATAAGTGATAGTCTGATAATGAGGTATATGTTTAGTGTATGAGTTCATAAGATTATGTGTATATGGTTCTAGTATTTTAAATATATACTAGTGACCTAATCTAAGAGTTGTGGACCATATTATTTTGTATGAATATGTGAGTAAGTGAATTAAGAATTAAGTTATATAACCTAATATATATATTAGGTGTGTTAAGTAAATAACCTAAGAGGTTATAATATGTGAGAATGTTAGTATATAAAAACATATACTAATTCTAAGAGATTTAATTTATATATCTCAACTAATAAATTTTATAACATAATTATAGCAAGTCCAATTGGGTTAAGGAAATAAATATGCATGAGTAAAGATTTATGTTATAATTGAGAAAATGAAAACCCTAATTAATTAATTAGGGAATGGTAATAATAGAAGTGTTGGAAGATGTTAGTTGTTGTAGCCAAACATTTTAATTTAGAAGCCCAAAAGAATTAATTGGGAGCCCAAAACTTAGCCCAATGAAAGGGGGACTTTTTGGACATTTAGTAAATCAATTTAAACAGAAAAGGAAAGCCCAAAATTGGACAAACTAAGGCCACATGGCCCGCCCAAACAAGGGAGGAGAGAAGGGGAGTTGAATGTAATGATTATTTACTTTAGTGGGTTTTCTACTCTTCCATGTGTCATTTCTTCCTTTAGCCACAATGTTTTATTTAAGTGTACAAGCAACGCTAAAATGATTAAGAAAGAGAAAGCAAGAGTGAGCTGTTGGGAGATTAATATTAGATATACAATTATATCTGTACAATTTACTACTAAACCCACAAAAACCCATTCCATTTCTCTCTCATCTCTTATTAGCTAACTCAAAGAAAACCAAATAGAGAGAGAAAGAAGAGAGGCAATTTTTGACAGCTCCAAGAGGTGAGAGAGAGAGGTTTTGATCTTCAAGCTAACCAAGATCATCATCTACTTTGATGGATTAAGAAAAGCTTGCAAGATATCAAGGTATAAATCACCTTTTTTCTAAGTTATTCTTAGTTGTTTAAATGAAAACTTGGATTGATGATTTCAAACTTCAAAACTCTAGATCTACATGATCTAGAGTGTGTTATGTGTGGATCTATACATCTTGTGTGTTAAAAGTTAGATCTAAAGTATGAAATGGAAACTAGGTTTTTCAAATGTAGAAAATCCTAATTTTTCTTAGCCCCGATTGTGTTAATCTTGTGTTTGATGATTGTTTGATGAAATAGATCATGCATTATAGTAGAATCATGGGTATATGAGGTATTAGTAAATGTTATGATTAGTTATGTTGGTTATTATGTGAGAACATAAAAGTTTTCTTAGAACTCGCCAAGAGATAAAAATCAGATTTTTGTGAAAATAAAACATGAAATTCAAATGACCATATCTCCTATTGTATTTCGAATTTTTGAGTGTGGTCAAGTTCTAGAGTTATATCTATAAGTTTTCTAACATCTCCAAGTGGAATCACTGAAAAAGGAGTTGTAGATTTCCGTATGGACTCTTTTTACCAAAGAACTCCAAAACTGCAAAACGCCAAAATGCTTCTGCCCAAAATTTTAAAAGGGCAATTTCGGCCCACTTAATTTGCCAGAAAAATTTCGGTCTTTTGGGACATTAAAATATATGGTATTAAGTACCTCCTTTCCAAAAATGAGCTCATTCCGACTTAAAATGACCAAGTTATGACCATTTTAATTTCTGTGATTTTTCGACAAAAATGGCTATAACCGAAGTTCTATAACTCCGATGGCCACGAAATTTAAAATGGAGTGTCACGTTAACACGTAAGAGATTGTGTCAAAAGATGGGAATTTCTGGAGTTAAGCACGAGATAACTAATTTCTTAAGGAATTAACTAAAAATGATTTTTTGAAAAATACTAAAGGAAGTGGGAAAATTTTGGAAAAATACTTTTTGTGTATGAAATACATGTATATAAGCATGGCCAAAAGATAGAAAAATAATAAGTTGTTTTGGTATTTTTGTAAAAAAGATATGGAATCCAGCTTGCTGGATTAGGAAATCTGATGAATCTAGCTTGCTGGATTGAAAAATAGTTTACTGAATTGAAAATTTGTTGAATCCAGTTTGTTGGATTGCGATATAGTTTGGTGGATTTGGAATCCAGTTAGCTGGATTGCAGTTTGGTTTGTTAGATTTTGAATCCAGGTAGCTGAATTAGTATTTAACTTATTAGATGTTAAAGAATAACTTGTGAAATGAAAAAGCGAGTGATAAATCATAATGTATATGATACAGTTATTGAAGAATTATCAAAGGATGATAATAATACTAACGTTGTAAGGTTTTATCTATTATTTAATTATGTGATTAAGTGTTAGATAATTGATTGATAAAGTAATTGTATTATGATACAAAGTAGAATATGCTGATTGAAAGACCAATCTTATTAATGATAGGTTTTACCAAAAGAAGTTAACTTAAATTGCGTAGCAGTAGTCAACGAATCAGGCAAGTTTTCTAACTCAAACTTGAGTTGTATGTTCAAAGCATGTTAGTGAATAATTATTGTTGATTATTCACGTTTATACTGATTATTGATTCGCACGTTGTGCATGTTGTAAATGTTAATCAGGTATGAAAGGCTGATCACCTTCATTACCATTTGGTTCAGTTAATCTGTTCATGTTTATGCTTGACCATTCATTTTTATTGACTTGGTCGTTCAACTAAGAAAATTTGTTCATGCTCTTTCACAATGTTTATATTGTTGAAAGTTAGCTAGCTTATTGTTCAATTCTTTCAATCATGATATATCCTTAAATAAATTTAACTTGCTGGGCAAATTTGATGCTCACCCTTGCTATATCATGATAAAAAATTTCAGATTTAGAGGAAATCTCGAGTAAAGGCAGAAGTAAAGGCAAAGTGCAAGACTAAATTATGGTGCAGTTAGATTTATTAAATTTTCTGATGAAAATAGCATTGTAAATCTTCTAAGATATTGAAGGTATATATTAAGTTAAGGTTGTAGACCTTGGGGTTTATATTGTAAAAGTTTAATGTATAAACAATTTATGTTTATATCTTCCGCAATAGTTATAGAAATAGTATACCAGATCCTTGGTGATTAGTATCGGGATTTGGGGACGTTACAGTGAACGATAATATCGTTCTTGCATGTAGTATTGATCAATACAGGGCGCATTGGGATGATCACCCTCGTGCCCATAAGATATGACGGTTTACGGATGAAGTTCTGCTAAACCTTAGCGCAAATTAAAAATAAAGTTCATAGTCTGTCGAATGCTCTCCATTTATAGTCAGTACGTAGTTTCAAAAATTTTATATAGAAGTGATATGTTGTTATTATTGGTTCAGCTTACTTCACAACTGTTGATTCGTTGTAGAAGTGTTATTCAAAGAAAACATTTAATTCTTTCAGCTTATATTTATTGTTGCTATTACTTGTTGGGCAATCAAATGCTCATTCTTGCTTTAAATTTAAATATTTTCAGCTAAGCATGATCAACCGGAATGTTCAGGCCAGAACAAGGGACAAGAAAAGCAATCAGAATAATCTTATGTTATCTTTTGTAATAGTTAGACAATATTAAGACAATGATATTTATTATCTACCATGTAATGTATTGTAGTAAAAGTTGCGTACTTGGGATTAGACTCTGATGTATGTAAATTAAGTTTGATATCTATATTATTGTTATTATTATTAGTATTATTCTGCTCGTAGAAATGGTATCGTAAAGCACCGAGTTCGGGTTTCAAGTACTTGAATTTGGGGGCGTTACACCTGTCATGTATACTACTAGTATGAACCATAAAACCACCAAAATATTGATCATAACTAAGATTAAATTGAACTAGAAAGAGGTACCACAAACTGTTGGGTTTTTGGGAAAACCCAGAAACACTCTGATAGTATGTTTGCAAGCCCAGATCTTCTTGTTGGTTTGTTGTTTGATTGAGATGATGATTGATTCGTGTAATGTTACATAAACACTACATGATAAATGTTTAACATTGCCCATAACATGTATGGATTAAGAATTAATCATAGTCAAATGTGACCCCTTGATTAGCCAGCTGTCAGTGTTCTTGAGCTCAAGAACATCTACAGCGACAGAAAGCGTCGCTAAAGGCCTACAGCGACGGTTTGATTAATTTCTAATTTTTGATTTTATGGAAATTAATTAAAAATAAAAATAAATTATTAAAAATTACAAAAATGGTTTTAAAAATCATTTTAAATTCTGAAAAATAACTTTTAATTATTTGGAATATTTTTCATTAATATTTATAATTATTTGAATATTAATGATATTTAATTTATTTAATTAGTGTATTAAATGAATTGGAGAAAAATAATTTTAATATTATAAAAATTATTTTAAATAAGAATAAAGTATTTAAAAATATTTTGAGTTATAAAATGTAACTTTTAATATTTTTAGAGAATTATCATTAATAATTTAATAGTAATGATATTAGATTTATTTAATTATTGTATTAAATAAATAAGTTAAAAATGATTTTATTGATTTAAAAATCATTTAACTGTGAATAAAGTATTATATTTTGAATTATAAAATATAATTTTCAATATTTTTGGAGAATTCTCATTAATAAATTAATATTAATGATATTAGATTTATTTGATTATTATATTAAATAAATGAATTAAAAATGATTTTATTGATTTAAAAATGAGAAAAATGATTTAAAAATATTTGAAGTTATAATTAAGGACTTTTAATATTTTTATAATAATTTCATGTTAATGGTGATGATTTAAAAATAATTTTAATTATTTAAAAATCATTTAAGTAGAATATTGATGATTTAAAAATATTTTAAGTTATTAATAATAACTTTAATATTTTGACAAATATGTCATTAATATTTTAATATTATTAAATATTAATAATAATGGAATTAATTAGGATTTAAATCAATTAAAAATGATTTCGGTGTTTGAAAAATTATTATAAATTATAATAATTAGAAAAATATTAAAAGCTTCCAAAATATATTATAAACGATATTTGATTTATCTAAAATAATATTGAAGCTTAGAGACCAAGTTTAATTGACAATAAAGGTGTAAATTGTAGGATAGGGTGACTTGTACACCGAGAATAGACCGAAGTCCAATCAGACCGAACTAGTTAGATTTGATAGGTGTTTATATAGGTTATGAACACTAATGTGGCTATGTGGTAATGTGCCTAGGAGAAAGACTGACTGTAAATTATAGTGATACGTGTTATAAATTATTGTGCTAATTGTGAGACCGATATTATTGATTATAGGTCTTACGAATGCAGATAAGTATATTGTGTAGCAGTAATCAGCGCATAAGGCAAGTTTTCTTAACTCAACTTTGAGTTATATCTGTTTAAATATTATGGTGGTTAATTATTGTTGATTAGACCACGTCCAATAATTTGTTGTTGATTTATTCGCAGTTAGTGCATGTTATTAATTTAAATTGAATTAATGATTCTAAGAATATATAATTGGAAAATATCTTTTATTGAATACTTACATCCGTAGAAATTATTATTGATAGTACAGATAATTTATGTCTATTATCAAATTGTGTAGAGAAATGTCTTAGCTAATTATTCTGGCTAGACGAACATTTATTAGAACTTGATAGGTTCGAGAAGAGAAGATAAGAGAATTCAATTATTATTGATAGATCAATGCCAGTTGTTTCGGCTAGATCGAGAAAGAAAAGTTTGATAGGTTTGAGAAGAGAAGAGAAGAGAAGAGAAGTGATTAGATATTGAAATCATTGTATTTCGTTGTTAAATCAAATTCTGATTCAAAGACTGAGAAGAACAACCTTTTATATAAAGGGAACATATTTGGTCGTATATTCGGTTATTGCGCGCGTTTTGAGTATTATGCATAATATAGGGTACAAGGAGTTGACCGCTCTAAGTACTTGCAGAGGGGTATGATTTAATCTTTATGGTTATATGATACACCTGGGTATATCAAAGTAAATCTTTGATAGTTACTCGAGAAGAGAAGTTCTAGATCCTTTATGATCACTCAGAATAAATTCTAGAAAATAATTCCATCATGTTATTTGGGTATATCAAAGTAAATCTTTGATAGTTACTCGAGAATAGAATTTCAAGATCATTTAAGATCATTCAATATAACCTCTGGAGAATATTTCTAAATTGTTATTCAATAGAATGTCGTAGAAACTTGAAAGCATTGTATTCTTTCATTATTGTATTGCATAGGTTGTGAGAAGATTGGTTAAAGAAGAATAAATTGTTCAGATATTTCAAAGTTCCCCAAACTTTGGTGTCATTCTATCTAAATAGATTGTCTGTTGTTCTGATTCTTATAAATTCATTGTATGACTTAACTTGTGTGGCAAATTTGTTGCTCACCATTGCTAAATAGAACTTTTCAGCTAGGGACGAAGTGGCAGGAGGTGCTGTGAAGAACAAAGGCAAAGGCATAGTGATAACATATTTATAATGAACAATATTATTATGTTATGTTTGTAAACCCTTTTTGTATAACTAAAGGGTATGTTTGTAATGTTAAGGTTAGAGAACCTGGGGTAATGTATTAACTATATCAGTTGATGAAGTGTATGTTTCTATTTATAATTAAATGGGTAGTTAAATATTATTTATGGTGTGGATCATCAGCACCAAACTCGGGAGTCAGGTAACCCGGATTTGGGGGCGTCACACATACAGCGTTGAACCTCTTACACCAGGTTCGAACTACGCAGACCTGATCTCCTCTTCAATAGGAGTACGTAGGCAGCCATTCATGGTTCGGTCTAACCCCCTACCAAAACACAAATACTTGTCAACGGTACTGGGATCAAACTTCAATCCACCACAATTCATTTGGCTTCAGACCAAAGGGATGGAATTACCTGACCTCCCCATCTAAACGGGAGACTCGGTGACCATCTAAGCTGCGGTTGTTCCTTGAAGAGCAACACCAATCCATAAGAGATAGAATTAACTAGGCTCCTCCTAAATAGGAGTACTGACGACCATTTGTGGTGCGGTCAATCTCAGAGAGTAAAGCCACACTCCTCTCCACATTTCCATACAGAAACCAGTCCCAAGACAGCAAAGATGGTAGGGATACACACATATCCATGATCCATTCTGAAATATCCAGAGACAATTCAATGTCTATCCATCAAGGAGGAATTCAGAATACATCAAGATCACATGCCCTGAAGAAGTAGACAAATATCAAACAAGTATTCAGGCATATTTAAAAGGGAAGTGATCAAAAATATATTTCCCTACTATATATAATACTGTTTGATATACACAATATAAACTGTACATGACAAAATGACTAAGCAAGTCTGTGCAGGAAAATACAAGGCTATCTACAGATCGGTATGCATGCGAGCTAGAAAATCTAACATAGTATCTCTCTCAGAAGAAGAAGGTAACACTGTGGTCTCCTGTACAAGGGTGTCCACACGAGCCAGCAAGTCCGAGGCCATCTGCATGGTGACACGATGCTCATTAATGTACGCACTCATCTCTGCAAAGCATACCAGTGGTCAAGGATCTCACTATGGTACTATCTGTGATGGCTACATCCCAAGCAGATATGGCACTATCCCGCTCAACGATCACTACATCGATGGCTAATCTGGCCTCATCCCGCTCAACCATAGTGGCATCTCTACAAGCTAATGCCTCGTTTCTCTCTAACAAAGCTTCGTCTCTCCCATCAAGAGCTGTCAATATCAAGGATCTAGCCTGATCCCTCTCAAAAGTCATCAAATGAAGACTCTACTCAAAGTACTATGCTGATTACTGGATAAGAACAGTACTAGTACTGGGAGAATCTAATAGAGCTACGGGCAACCCAGTAAATGGCTCCTCCTCGGTGGGAGAATCAATGTCCTCCATGGGCTCTCCACCATATGAATTACTACCCGGCACTGTGGATACTACCACAACCAATGAAGTCTCTGTCTCCATCCATGTCGAGTACTCTGCAGAATAACCCGGATGGCTGACAGAAATAGTAGCTATCTCATGCTGATCCCAACAAGCATACACCCGGGATCGGTCCTCTATTGATAGATGACGAGAAGCTAAGCGCTGACCTAACACCCCATCAAAAGGATGGAAATCTTGACACTGGTCAAACTGCGACATCACGGCCAGAGAGTGGTACATATTCATGCCCCTCAAACCATCCAGAGGAAGATAATCCATGCCCGGAGCAAGAGTAATGAAACTGTAGGGCGAACTGAGCCCTGTACACGGTAAGATAGCAAACGGATCTCCAATCCCGGCTAGGAAAATGGACCATGATGCAGGATCTGTACACTCTGTAGGTCGGAAGGAATATGACATAGCTATCTCATGGGTGAAACAATAACCGTGTCGTCTGAATGTGCCAATCGATCTCAAGTGTGACATAAACCACACATACAGCATGACCGAACTACCTGTGAATACCCCTGTAGGGTAAGTCTTGCAGAATGTGGCCGACCTCAGTGTCTCTGCCATGATCATTGGAATAATGGTACGACCCTCCCTGAGAGCTCCCACGGCCATAATGATGCTGGTGTCCAACTCATCCATGTATCGTGGCATATTTATGTATGATAATACACACAACAGCAATACATCCACTCTGGCCAAATGCCACTGGTCCTCTGGTATGGTGAAATCCCCAGAATACTGAGCATAGTTGTCCTCATAGCCAAATCTGTCAATCAAAAAATGCTGGGATATTACGTGGCCGGATGTGATCTTATCCTGCACAACTCTCCGCCTCAGCCCGGTGAGAGTCATAAACTGACGGCTCATGTCACCAATGGCCATATGCACACAAGGTCTGTCAAGTGGCAGCATCGTCAAGTGTGCATACTCCTCCAGAGTCGGAGTTAACTCATGGGTCCCAAACGAAAAAACCAGCCTCTCTAGTACCCAGTGCTCCAGCATGCCCTCCACAAATCCTGTGGGAACCTGAAACATCAAAAGGGTCATAGTATGCTGCAACAGTTGATCTACAGTCACCCTATCTGAGGGTAACATACTATCATACCAGTATCTCAAACGGGATGCCACCAATAATGGTGGGGTGTGATCTATGTCGCTGACTGTCGAAGAAGACATCTGTGTGGGCCGTATCATAATACCATCCAGAGGTCAATGCTGAATATCTCTTGACATACATATATATGCATAACATGATACATGCATAACAGATAATAGATGACAATATGATACAGGGAATAAAAGATAGTACATACATTCCTAAATACATCATCATCTATATACATCATCTCTGTACAGCTAAAAATATAGGGAAATAGGGCACAAATGCCCTACTACTAACAGAGGCATATCAAAAGATATAGCGAGAATGGGGCACAGACATCCAATATCTAACAAGAGGCATATCAAAAAGATAATGAGAATACACGTCAAAAGAAGACAATGGTGTCGATATCTACATCATCAATCTTGTCCACCTGATGCAACTCCTTCTGAGTCACTGGATCTCTATCAATAGGGATGTCAGGCCTATACAAACGAGGATCTGCGTCGATAAAACCAAATGGGTCATCTGAGGGGCCAGCTCCTGCGCTGGAAGGATTAAACGAATCTGCCTCTGTCGGATCTCTGCCCAAATGTCGGATAAAGAAATGTGCCCGGTCTAGTCACTGGGTCAAGCTGTCAATCTGTGTCACATGAGTCGGATCTCAGACACAGGCTAGCCAATCCGTCATCATCACGGATCCTGGAATCATATCTCCCATTAACTGAGTGGCGCGGGTCTCGACTCCAATTATACGAGGGATCCACCAATGTTGGAATACATCCTGAGTGCAAGGATCCTCTGACAATACAAAACTATCAACACCCAACAATGGGATATCAATGACGGGCGACTGCGACACAGGCCAATAACGCCTGGCAGGAGGCAAGATCAGTATACAGATCTCTCCTGTGGTGCTCCTAATAGCACGCTCTCCTAAATAGAGCTCCCATCGTCCATATGTGAATAGAAGAATCCTACGGGTGGAAATCACGTACTCGACACCAGTCGGGTACCCATCCTCAAATTCAATAGCCAAATGCTCCCCAGAACATAGAATCCACGTGATGACATCAGCTGTCAACAACTCTAACTATACGCAACAATGAGTGAAACCCTCATCTATAAGGACCTCCGCCAGTATGGAATGATGTCATCGCCGTCCTCGTAGATAGGTATCCAACCCTAATACACTCACAGGACGTAAACATGGGAGCCTTTTATAGGCTCAAAACTGCCAACACAAATGAAAAACATCTGCTGTCAGTAAACACTCTTAACCTATATATGGGAAATGACAAAAGAAATACTCATTAACAGGAATGGGTAAAATCCTAACCAAGCCTCAGTCAAGCCCTGCGTGCGCATACGCATGCCCCTGAGAAAATAGGCAAAGGTGTAGGAGCCACAATCATACTCTCCATTACGGTCCACATGTCGCGTGGCGCTGATCAAAGCAAACGACACCGTAGAAGAGTTATCTGCTATGAAGCAGCCCCTAATGATCATCAAGAACAATCGCCAAAGAATGCGATCCCTGACTTTGACATCAGTTGGTATGGGCTCACTCAACAGCCCACTCATAGCATCTACGCTCAAAGGACCCGCACGGATAGTCCTGCCCTTGAGCGCCCCGTCTGGAACTCCTAATAAGGATCTTACGGTAGTCGGGGTAATATCCGCCGTGCAAGGCACTAGTGCCCCTCCAAACTCCATACCTGTGATAAATCGCTAATCCATCGGTGTCATCATCACCTCACAGTCCAGTAAATATAGAAACTGAGTCTGGTGAAACCAACGCTCAGATAATGCCCTGAGGTAACCCCAAGGACAGCGGCGGGGAAGGATGGAAAAGAACACCCCAAATCCCCAGTCATGCATAATCGCTCTATAGTCAGGATGCAGAGCCTGATACATGGAGTGAATGCTGAATCAGTTCTCTCGAGGCTGTGTAAAGCCTGGGACCTACATAAAATACTGATCGACATCATAATCCTTTACTCCTCATCAATAGGAAAGAAGAAAAATTAAGATCTAACTTGATACTTTGTTAGCATGCAGATACATCGAGGGATGTCAACTCAAGTCACCAGAAGCTCTGGGTTTACTACCTGAATACTAGGGAGGTCCCTACGGGGAATATGCGCAGCAGGAGCGGGATCCGCAACCGAAACATCCTCCTTCTCGTCCTTAACGTCCGGCACATCAACCCGAACTGGACGTATCACCGCCTCCACCAAACGACGAAGTTGTCTAACAAAATAAGGTCGAGGTACTTCAGAAGCCCTCCTCCGTACACCAGAAGTGGTCCTGCGCGAACTACTCGACTGATCCGGATCCATAATATCTGGACAACAAGTCTCCAAATCACCTCAGAAAGGGTGTGGTATTTTCTAACCTGTAGCTTTTCAAAATTCATTTAATGACTACATATATACATGCATTATTTTAACATACATCTACAATAGAGTTAAATATGCATGACTAATCAATGCCTATATTTTGAAAATTTTTGCCATAGTTTTTTCTATAAATAGGACTATCCACATGCACATAGGCATGACTAGGTGGCCATTCAGTAGCACACCTTCCCACAGTCATTGTTGCATTAAAAAATCAAAGTCATCAATCTACAAGGGTAGCCTAATTACCAGGATTACTTTGCATTTTCACCTTTGCTCATTTGTCCTTTAAATAGAATAAGAAATAGCAGAAAAAGGTGCCTATTTAATTTTCTTTAAAGTCAAAGTTTTCCACATCATTATGTTCAGCATGGTTTAATACTAATATTTACTATGTTGAAAATTTTTTAACAAGTCATTTGAGCATGCATATTCACTACTATGTGTTTAGATGCATTTCATGTGATAAGTCATTTTCCAACAGATAAAAACTGGAAAAGAAGGCATGCATACGTTACCAGGACAGTGTAAAACACTTGTACAGTGATAGAATTTGCAGAAAGACGTCCGAACTCAGCAGATCTGAAGAAGAGCTCTCAGATTTCCTTCGCGGCGCAACATGAAATGACTTGAGAAAGCAAACTGCAGCATTAATAGCCATTCACGGCTGGTCGCAGGTCCACCTGTGGCTGCTACAGGTGCACCTACGGTACCCCTACGTGGGTCCCACCCCTCCGGCTAGGTCCAATTCAAGTTGCAAAGGAGTTCTTACGAGCTGAAAAGGTCAAATCAAGGATAAAAATGCTACGCGATTGAGCGGAATAGCTTGAAATCCTGGTTTTTCTGAGCCCGACTGTGGCTTTCATGTCATTCAGTGGTATTTGCCCAAACACGGGGTATACTATACCGATGATCCCAGTCATTGCAGATCACATTCGGCAATACCGCACAGAGGTCCAATGCCGTCAATTCAGGATCGTCACCCTAATCTTTTCAAGTGAATCCCCGGCGGGGGTTACAACACATATTGTCCGTTGACACACACGTCAGCGAAGATCAAATGGATTCCCGGCGGGGGTTACAACACATATTTTTTGTTGATATACATGTCAATAAAGGTCAAGCAATCTTGACGTCAGTTCAGCCGTTGGTAAGTAAACCCAATGACGCATCGGAAGCCATTCGATGATTGCAGTAGTTGATACACACATCAACAAAGGCCAAGCAGCCTTGGCATTTATCCCCAGCAAGGAGTTCATCCGTTGATATACACGTCAGTAGAAGTCAAGTGAATCCCCGGCGGGGGTTACAACTCGTGGTCATCCGTTGGTTCACACGTCAACGAAGGTCAGGTAGCCTTGACAACACATACTATTGGCAGTAAATTCGACAGAACATTGCTATGTCCTGGCGATACAAACTAGGAAAGATCAACATCATCGGAGAGGATCAATGATGGAATATGTTATACACATCCTCAAGCAGACAAAAGCTTTATCCCTACAGATCTCTTGTACACGAGAGGCACATCTTTGGAATAAAGTCTGTATCAAGGATTCAGGACTTTGGTGATAGCCTAAACGTCAACATCCTAAGAAGTTTGGATCACACATCCAAGCTTGTCATTATTGCCATCCCCGGTTAAAGCAACAGGGAGCCAACAATCATCCCCAGCATATGGGAAAACAATCCATATGCATCATACATTTGTATCATATTACTACATATAGCATCATATTTATCTTGTTGCATTTCAAGTGTCTAGGATTCTTTATCCTATCCATGCCATTACATTGCATGAATATGATAAAGAGGGGCATCTGTAGACACTCGAAATTTTCTGCACACCTGTTACTGACATTGTAGGAGGGCAGATTCGTGTTTCAAAGATAACCCTGGAAGACAGCTCACATCCAGTCCGGATACTATCGGAAGTTCAGTTTCAACCCCGGAACACACACTGGGAGTATCAGTTCCAACCTCGGAGACAACCCCGAGGCATGCAGTTCCAATACCGAAAATTCCATCGGAGAAGGCCGATTCATCCCGGAGATAACCCTAAGATATTCAGTCTCGGTCCAAACACCGGGAATAGCAGCGCCAACCTTGGAGATAACCCCAAGGAATGCAGTCGCAGTTCCGGAGATAACCCTGAAAATGCTTGTTTCAAAGCCATGCAAACAGCTTCAGAACACTCGGCACTCACACCGAGGCACTCAATACAAGACCCGGAGATAACACCAGGAAGACAGGCACACATCAGAGATGACACTGAGGACCTTCAACACTTGCTGTGACAACCCGACAAGTTAGACAATTTTATAAAATCTTAAAATATTGAATAGATGTTAAATAATAAACCTAGACAAAAAATAAGTGTATGTATTTGACATTTATGGGAATGAATTTTGTGAATTTAAAAACTTTTGGCAAAGGTTTACAGTGTTAAGGGTATATGTGTATACGTCTGTGTGTATGGTCATATATGTGTAAAGTATGTGGTTAGGGGTCAAGGGTTAACCAGTAATTTATATCAGTTACAAACCCTAATATTATATTAAAAATATCGACGTTCAGTTAGAAAACCATATCTACTGACAAGAAACCCTATTATCGACTATGGAAACCCTAATTTCAGAACCGGGAATCTGTAACGCTAATTCAGATTATTAAAACCCTAATTGGGAAGCTTGAAAATATGTATAAGGTTTTTATGTTATTGATTTTTTATTCAATTAGGGATAACCTTAATTGATTATTAGAAACCCTAATTGTTCAGCTGGAAACCCTAATGTAAAATTATAGAACCTAATTGCTAAATTAGCAATTTTTAATTAAGGAAATATTAATCTTAATTAGCAAGCTTGAAAGTGATTAGTAAACTCTAATGTTATTAGGAAACCCTAATTATATATTTCAAATCTTAATTTTTTATTTTTAGAACTTAATTAGAAAAGCCTAGGAAATTAATTTGTGTAATCTTAGGGTTAAACCCTTAGGGTCAAATCCTAAGGGTTAAAACCTAAGGGTTGTGACAAGTTACCTTTATACCAAATTGCCCTTTTTGAATATTTTAATGGATGGAGTGTAGATCTAGCCCTAGTAAGTGGTTAGTGACCAACCCTAGCCCCAGCCTTAGCCTTGTGCTATAAATCACAGCAACCAGCCTCAACATCTCAGCCACATTATTGCATCAAATAATTTGTAGATTTAAGTGAGAGAAAACTCACTTTACTTAGCAAGTTAGCCAACCTCTTTTCTCTCTCTAAAATTCAGGACTAAGAGTGATAATGAGTGATGAGATAAGCCAATATCATCCCTTATCTCTCTTAGATCAGATCATCAAAGTCAAATTCATGGATCAAAGTTAGAAAGAGGTATAAACCCTAATTTTCAAAAGCCTTAGATTTGATGTTAGATGTTATAATTTGTTGTTTAATGTTGTGTAATAAGGTGTCTTTTAGTGATCTAGGTTGTTAAATCCCAGATCCACAACATCAAAATGCTCGGAATTGATGATTTTAGAAATCTGGAAAAATGTTGAAATGTGGCCTGACAGTCATATGTCAGAGGCCCTAGATCTTTCTCTATTTTTGATATTGTTGTTTTATGTTATAAATGTGTTCTTTGTCATGAGGACTTTGATCTAAAACTAGAAACATGGCCAGATCATAAGTAGATTGAGAGATATGAGCAGTCAAACTGCGTTGACCGGTCATGGAGACTGAGTTTCTGGGTAACCCAGAAACCCAGATCTCGTCTGACAACGTCTTTTGAGCCCTTGATCTTGCAATATATTAGTGTTTTGGTTATGTAGTTGTTTGATCCTTGTAGTCTGACATGAGGAGTACAAATCCATGTCCTTAGATCACCCAGACCCTGAACAGAATAGTGGCAAATCATGGTCGAACTGCGTTGACCGATCAGCCTGAAAAACAATCTGGAAAACCCAGATTCTTCAAAACCAGTATTCTCTGACAATGTTTGACCAGCCTTAATCTTTCTGGTGATATGACGTTATTATGTTATGATGTTATATACTTGTACTTTCACATGAGTTCAACACGATCGAAACTTAAGATCACACAAACAGAATCCAGAAAGCTATGATTTAAGGCAGCAAAGTAGGACCCTAGCACTACTTGAGTTTCTGGGCAACCCAGAAACTCAAGAACAGCATCTGACAGGTTTTTGGAGACTTAGATCTCTATTATCTGTTGTAGAATGGTCATGAACTTTATATGCTATGGTAGTATTACATAAGTACTACAAAGTGAAAACAAATTTCAGCCAAGAAAACAACGATAACATAGATTAAAAACCGGTCAAACGTGGCACCTTGTCAACTGCCTATGAAGTTCTGGGCTTGGCTAAGAATACCTACGGCAACGGTTTTGTCGCCTAAAGCCCCTATAGTGACACTTAATTTCGGAAAATTATTTATTTTAATAAATAAATAGTTTTTAATTATTAAAAAAAATAATAAATTCCTAAAAATTATTTTAAAGTCTGAAAATTAGTTTTTAATTATTTTGAGTATATTTCATAAATATTTAATATTTTTGGAATATAAATGGTATTTAATTATAATATTAAATAAATTATTTAAAAATAATTTTAATTCATGAAAAATCATGAAAAATTATATTATGGTAAAATAAAATATTTTAAGTTATTTTTAATGACTTTTAATATTTTGTGAGAAATTTCATTACTTAATTAATATTAATGATAATTAATTTATTTAATAAAAATATTAAATAAATTATGGAAAAATACAATTAATGATTTAAAAATCATATAAAAATGATTTAAGTGTTATAAAAATATTTTAAGTTATAATATATAACTTTTGATATTTTGTCAAGAAAATATTAATATTTTAATTTTAAAAGCGATTATCGGATAAAGGATTTAAGTGTTTAAAAATCATATAAATATGATTTTAAGATATTAAAAATACTTGGATATATTATAAATATATTATAATATTATGACATGAATTTCATTAATATTTGATAATAAATAAATATTAATGATAATAGAATATTATGGTATTTAATTCATTTAAATATGAGTTTATTGTTCTAAAATTCATGATAAATGATAATAATTGTCTGAAAATTATTACGAGCTTATGAAAAATATTTTGACTATTAATAAATTACCTTAGATAATTGTTAAGTGTTAGGCAAAGTTTAATGGAACTTAAACTCGACGATTTTCTGACTAGACCGTCGGGATGTTAGAATAGTACCGAACACAACTCAGACTATAATTGTTTGACTCGATACTAGGTCTTATTTGCTGTATAGACTGATAGGATTATGTGGTAATGTGTTTACGTTATTTTATAATGTGATGATATTATTCTAATATTTGGATATCGATATTATCTATATTAGGTCTTCAGATAAAGCTAAGTTATATTTTGTAACGGTAATCAATGGTACAGGCAAGTTTTTCTTAACTCTACTAAGAGTTGTTTCATTCAGATATGCTTATGGTTAATCATTGCTGATTGCCATGTAGAATTGTACTCTGTACATATTGTATGTATAAGTCATGTATGAAAGGCTGATCACCTTCATTACCATTCGGTTAAGATATATTTGTTCATGTTTAATACTTGTTCAGTCAAAAGTTTGTTCGTGCTAATTCACAACTACAATGTTGAATTATAGCCTGCTTATTATTCAGACTCTTTCAATCATGATATATCGTTAAATTATTGAATTTAAACTTGCTGGGCAACTTTCATGCTCACTCTTGCTATATCATGATAAACATTGCAGATTAAGACGAATACGTAGGATACAAGGAAAGGTTAAAGACAGTTCCAGTTTAAAGTTATTGTGTGCGATTAGATTTGTAATAGTAATGTATGATAATATCTTTGTATGTCAGATAGGATAATGAATTGTGTATAAGTTATGGTTACTCGACCTTGGGGATAGTGTATAATGTTTATTGTATAAAAAATTTATGTTTATATCTTCCACAATAGTTAGAAATAGTGCACCAGATCCGTGGTGATGTAGGACCCGGATCTGGGGGCGCTACATTTGGTATCAAAGATGCTGGTTATAAACATAGGGTAGAGTTACCTTAGGCTAATAACTGCAGTGATTAGGATAACATGTAACTCACATAGAGTTAGTGTGTAGTAAGATTCAAAGACGAATCTTGGCGAGTTATAAAGATACGGAGTTCCCTAACTCTGATAATAAAGGTGAACAGTAGCGGCGAATAGATAGAGTCTAAAAGACTAAAAGTGCAGGGATAGGAGATCGTAAAATAAAACGATCAAGATATAGAAATGAACAATAATATATACGATGAGATCACCCCATGATCTGATAAAGAGATAGCAGGGAAAAGAATTAGTCTAATGATTGAAAAGTTTACAGCAAAGATTGTTGGGTATGTTGTACTATGAATTAGTACAGATTCAGGAAAGGATTATGAGTACGAGTTAAGTGAAATTCGTATTGAGAATGGAGTTAGGATTAAGTGGGATTATTTATGTCGCATTATTTGATATATGCATGTTAAGAGGGTGATTCCTTTCTCATGTGTATAACAGATAGATAGTTATAAATAGAGAATATAATGTTAAGTACGAGTTCTTAAAACTCATACTTATTTTAAGTTCGTGACTCATGGTTATATGAAATATTTATGAACCCCTCAGCGAATGGACGTCGAAGGTCTGACTAGGACAAATTCTTAAACTCATATGATCGTGGAAAGTTCTGAACTCATAAGTGTGGTAAGTTTGAAGAACTAGGTAGAACTAAGTGTGAATGGAGAATTGAGAATTATAGGAACATATAGATTGTTAAGCAAATGATTATTAGTGGAGACATAAGTTTTCCAAAACTCGTAGCTATGCTAGACTTCGAAATTTGATATCAAACTAAATACGCACTATGTGTTTTAAAAAAAATATAGACTCGTAATCATTTTTGAAACGGTTTAAAGTATAGTCTATGCTACTTATTTCGGCTATACACAAATGATTTGAAATATCAAAATATATTTTTATTTATCCCTCATGTACCATGTAACCAGGTGCATAAATGATAACAAGTTGACAGAGTTATAAATATAGGAATACATAGTGTGAATTCGATCTAAAAATCGTTGTTCCACTATTTTATGATGTGTTATGACAAAGTCATACAATGACGGCATCCTCAAATGGACTGTTAATACAGTACGACATCATGACGTCATTCTCAAAAATAATTTCAAAAATTTTAATTTGCTAACGAGGTTTGGCTACACCTAAATAATTCGATTGAATTAAATTATTGATATGAGTCTATGCTAATCGATTCAGCTAGACTAATGTTATGAAAACTCGAAGTGTCCATTGAAAGAAATTTCCCGAACCCAATTTTTTTGGTGCGGAATCCAATAAAGAATGAGGTAAGAAATTTTGTGCGCCTAAGGCGGATGGGATATAAGGAACGGGGAAAACTTGTTTCGACCAGTAGTACTTGGCTAGTATAGGGCATGTCGGGCTAATTACCCTTTATGTCCGTAAGTTATGACGGTTTGCGGATGAATTTCTATAAAACCTTTGCGAAAATGACAGACAAATAGTCTATATGACTCCCCAACACAATTTGAAAAATTTTTACTCTTGTGAGGGATGTATTGGGTAGCATGTGATGTTGTGTATGCAAGGTATGTGGTGCAAGTTGAATTTCAGGGACGAAATTCTTAGAAGAAGAGGTGAATGTGACAACCCGAGAAGTTAGACAATTTTATAAAATCTTAAAAGATTGAATAGATGTTAAATAATAAACCAAGACAGAAAATAAGTGTTTGTATTTGACATTGATGGGAATGAATTTTGTGAACTTAAAAACTTTTGGTGAAGGTTTACAGTGTTAAGGGTATATGTGTATATGTCTGTGTGTATGGTCATATATGTGTACAGTATGTGGTTAAGGGTTAAGGGTTGACCAGATAAATTATATCAGTTATAAACCCTAATATTATATTAAGAATATCGACGTTCAGTTAGAAAACCATATCGACTGACAAGAAACCCTATTACCGGCTATGGAAAACCTAATTTCAGAACCAGGAATCTGAAACCCTAATTCAGATTATTAAAACCCTAATTGAGAAACTTGAAAATAAGTATAAGGTTTTTATGTTATTGATTTTTTATTTAATTAGGGATAGCCCTAATTGATTATTAGAAACCCTAATTGTTCAGCTGGAAACCCTAATGTACAATTATATAACCTAATTGCTAAATTAGTAATTTTTAATTAAGGAAATATTAATCTTAATTAGCAAGCTTGAATGTGATTAGTAAACTCTAATGTAATTAGGAAACCCTAATTATATTTTTCAAATCTTAATTTTTTATTTTTAGTACTTAATTAGAAAAGCCTAGGAAATTAATTTGTGTAATCTTAGTGTTAATGTGACGCCCCCAAAATAGGTATACATCACTCATCTCGAGTCGCCAAATACATGGTACAGAATACAAATACAAACTTAATTATACAACTGATGTGTAATATACAACAAAACATGGACGAGAGTTTAAACAGGAATATTGCCTTCTAGACAATATCCACTCTCAAATAGAGTCACCATTACATTTATTATCACACTATTTTATAGAATACTGAGGACTACTAATACTCCATCTCGGATCATCACTCAGTTCCCCGACTAGTCCCAGCTACGTTCTCATTTCCTGAAGAGAACAGTGAAAGAAAGGGTGAGCTCAACTAGCCTAGTAAAAAATATTATGACTAAGATAATGCAGAATAAATTATCATTAGTCTTTAACAATGTTAAACTGATAAAATACAATAGACATCAAGTTTAACTACAGCGAAATAAGCAATCCATTAGAAGAGTCAAGTAGAGCATGATATCTACTATCTTCTATGAATTAAAATGTTTTCATCAATTTTTATCGCTGAGACTCAGCTTCATAAATAAACCACATCATCTAATCATCCCTGCACTACGGGCCAAGGATATTCATTAAATCATCAATGGTCATGACTATACCGAATAATCTCTGGTCATAATCATTCCAAAAACTGTCCATCAATGCACTACAGGACACTGAGGACTATTACCATATCATTCGTCACATTACGGTCATGATTATACCGAATAATCCCTGGTCATAATCATACCAAGTTCGTCTATGCACGTAAGCCAAAAATGACTTTCAACATAATATAAACATGAGGATGATGACAATTACATAATAATTTAATAAAATAAGTTCAAGAATTAATTTATCCAGAAACCAACAACGTCCAAATTGTCAACATGATACTGTTTTGTGGAGAAAAATTTAAGAATGCTCAGAAGAATATTTCCATGAACAGATACTGGATGAAGCGCAAATATCTAGGATATTCTACTAATTTCATGGAGTATAGAAGTCAAAACTTTAATCAACTTAGTATAATAGAATATATGAAACTGTAAATAGATTTTCACCCGCTGTGCGGTAATCCACGTAAACAGATCATTTTCACAATTTAATAAGGAATGAATACAAAGGATCATTCACCATGCATGTGGTAATCCACATAGACAGGTTATTCCAACAGAATAATAAAGAATGGAATAACGGAAGGATTCACCATGCGTGCGATAGACTGCACAGACAGGTTATTCCTAACAGAATAATAAATAATGGAACCAAGACATGCGTAAACGCACAGACATGATATTTCGATAGAATAATAAATAATGGAACCAAGTCATGCGTAAACGCACAGACAGGATATTCCGACAGAATAATAAAGAATGGAATAATAGAAGAATTTCACCATGTATGCGGTACTTCGCATATACAGGTTATTCCAACATAATAATAAGGAATGGAATAATAAAAGAATTTCACCATGTATGTGGTACTTCGCATATACAGGTTATTCTAACAGAATAATAAGGAATAGAATAACAATAGCTCTCTTCATGAATACAAAAGAAATAATACCTCGTACCTTAGAATAAAGCTGGATACTGGAATAGAGATGTATCAGACTTCTCTTCTTCTTTCTCTCTATAATTTCTCTATATAATAAATACTTTATAGCTTTAGTGAATTTGTAAGAAATGAAGGAAGAATGAGCTTCTATTTATAGGAAAATATAGTTTTGATAATTGCACGTTTTGGGGCTCGAAATATTACAGTACAATACCTCCAACTTTTCTTTCATTTTTAATTTAGTCCTGCAAGTATTATCAAACTTGCACCACCTCCCCTGATAGTAAATAATGTGAATCAATAGTTCAATCATGTGAATCAATAGTATAATCATGTGAAAAATATGATTACAGTATAGTACCTCCATCTATACCTCCATTTTTAACTTAGTCATGCAAGTATTATCAATCTTGCACCAACTCCCCTAATAGTACATTAATGTGATTCAATAGTACACACATGTGAACAAATAGTTATATAAGTATGTGAATTAGTAGCAATTAATTGCTCATTTATCTGATAAATTACCCGATTTATCAATATAACTCCCAGACATCAATTATCATCGGAATAGATGTCGATTTTCACTAACACTAATAATCCTAACACAATTGAACTATCAAATTCATCTTTAATCAACATGAACTTATTCATCATTAATATTATAACTCACAATATTTAAAAACTAGGTCGTTCCAAGGAAAGAGGGGGCTTTCTAATAAGGATTTCTCCTTATTGGCGCGCAATTAGGTGACCAAACCTCTCCTTGACAGAACTTCTAGACATTGTAAATATTGTAATTTAATAATATGAATAACTTTGTCGTCTCAATTATTGATTTAATAATATATCATATAATACAGATGATACTGTGACAATAATCGAATCAATAATATAAGAGATATGATGCGGCAATTACTATAGAAATAATTGAGTATTACTGAGTGACTTCTCACGTAAGCATCAATAACCAATACAGTGTGCTACTATGCAACCACGCATATTACTGTACTTTAACTACCGGGTAGTTCAACAGTTTTAATGGTAACACTTCCGCCGTTATTTTTATAAAAAGATAATTATGTCATTTTCTTACTACGATAATACTTCCGTTGTGGGGTCCACCAATGATTGTGCCGTCGTACAAATATTCCATGTTAAAACGAATATTCCCCGACCAATCAAATATTATATAACCACTTGCTTACTTTGCAAAATTTATAAATATTACCCACAACTATAACATTATATCATATCCACACCATAATATTCAAAAATATATTTCAAGAGAAATTAATATTTATTCATAAAAATTGGGGTCTTACAACCTCCCCTTCTTATGAAATTTTGTCCTCGAAATTAGGGTACGTACCTGGTATATCGAAGATGTGAGGATATCTTAACTTCATCTCAGATTCTAACTCCCAGGTCATTTCTTCCACATCGTGGTTTCTCCACAAAACTTTGACATGAGGTATAACCTTGGAGCGTTGAATATGATCCTTCTTATCCAAGATTTTAACAGGTAACTCTTCATTGTTAAATCTTCCTTGATCTCGTCTTGTTCTAATTCAATAAATTTGTTTCGGGTCTTTCACATATTTACGTATCATAGATATGTGAAAAATGTTATGAACACGAGACATACTTGGTGGTAAGGCGAGTCTATAGGCCACAGTTCCTACTCGATTGAGGATTAAAAATGGGCCAATGAATCGAGGATTGAGCTTTCCTCTCTTTCCAAATGTCGTAACTCCTTTCCTTGGAGCAACACGTAACAACACATGATCTCCAATATTGAATTCCACGTCCTTTCGATGAAGATCAGCATAACTCTTTTGTCGATCTTGTGAGGTTTTTATACTTTGTCGGATCGTTTGAATCTTTTTCGTAGTTATACGTACCAAATCTGGTCCCAACAACGTTGCTTCACCCACCTCATCCTAGCATACTGGAGAACGACACTTTCTTCCATACAACGCCTCAAATGGAGCCATGCCAATACTTGCTTGATAACTGTTGTTGTAGGAAAACTCTACCAATGGTAAGAACTTGTCCCAACTTCCTTTGAAGTCAAGGACACAGAGTCTTAATAAATCTTCAAGAGTTTGAATAGTCCTTTCCGACTGCCCATCTGTTTGAGGATGATATACCGAACTAAATCATAAATCCGTACCCATAGCTTTTTGCAAACTAACCCAAAATTTTGAAGTGAATCTTGGGTCTCGATCAGAAACTATGGATACTGGCATACCATGCAATCTTACAATCTCGTTTATGTACATACTAGCAAGACGTTCAAGTGTATAAGTTTCTCGTATCGGTAAGAAATGAGCAGACTTGGTCAATCTATTAACAATGACCCAAATCGCATCTATGCCTTGAGAAACCTTGGAAAGACAGGTAAGGAAATCCATGGTAATGTGCTCCCACTTCCATTCTGGAATTTTAAGTGGTTGCAATGGACCTTTTGGCACTTGATGCTCCGCCTTGACTCGTTGACAAGTTAGACACCTTGAGATAAACCCTGCTATCTCTCTCTTCATATTGCTCCACCAAAATATTTTTCGAAGATCACGATACATCTTAGTACTCCCAGGATGGATTGCAAACGGTCTGTTATGCGCCTCCATTATGATTTTATACTTCAAGTCAGAATCGTTAGGAACACAAAGTCTGGAGTTGACTCGAAGTATTCATTCTTCATCTATTCTTGCTTCTGGAATAGCACCTTCTTGCACTTTCTTCCTCATACGCATCAGCTCCAGGTCCGTAAGTTGAGCAGCTTTAACTTTATCAATTAAAGTCGGTTCTAATCATATATTCGCTATCATCACATGGGTTCCTGAAATCTTTAACTCTATTTCCATCCTTTTCAAGTCATACAAAATGGGCCTTTACATTGACAATATTGCACTCGTACCCGCATATGATCTTTTACTCAATGCGTCAGTTACTATGTTCGCTTTTCCAGGATGGTATTGGATGGTATGATCATAATCTTTCAACAACTCAAGCCATTATCGTTGCCATATGTTGAGTTTCTTTTGAGTGAAAAAATATTTGAGGCTTTTATGATCCGTATAGATCTCCACATTCTCTCCATACAGGTAATGCCTCCAAATCTTAGGTGCAAAAACGACTGCTGCCAACTCTAGATCATGAGTAGGATAATTCCTCTCATATTTTTTGAGTTGTCGTAAGGCATAGGCTATGACTTTCTCATGTTGCATGAGAACACATCCTAACCCTTTGCCTGAAGCATCACTGTAGATGACAAATCCCTCCGAGCCAGATGGCATTGTTAGAACAGGTGCTGAAATGAGTCTCCTCTTGAGTTCTTGAAAACTCTTTCACATTCCTCGCTCCAACCGAACTATGTATCTTTTCGAGTCAGCTGAGTTAATGGAGTAGCGATTCGAGAAAATCCTTCCACGAATCTCCGATAATAACCAGCTAAGCCTAGAAAGCTACGTACTTCGGTCACTGATTTTGGTTGCTCCCAAATTTGAATTGCTTCAATCTTCGCTTGGTCAATAGATATTCCATGATTTGATATCACGTGCCCAAGGAATGCAACTTTCTCAAGCCAGAACTCGCATTTCTTTAACTTGGCATATAGCTTATTTTCACGAAGCTTTTGGAGTATCAACCTCAAGTGTTGCTCATGATCTTCATGGTTTTTGGAGTATATGAGAATGTCATCAATAAAGACGACCACAAAGTGATCCAAATATTCCTTGAATACTCGGTTCATCATGTCCATGAAGGCAGCAGGAGCATTAGTCAAACTAAAAGACATGACTAGGAATTCATAATGCATGTACCGAGTTCTAAAAGCAGTCTTTGGAATGTCATCAGTTTTAATCTTCAACTGATGATATCCGGAACGAAGGTCAATCTTTGAAAAGAATTTGGCTCCTTGCAACTGGTCAAATAGGTCATCAATACGAGGCAACGAGTACCTATTTTTGATGGTGACATGATTCAACTCCCGATAATCAATACAAAGCCACATACTTCCATCTTTCTTCTTTCCGAATAGAACAGGAGCACCCCAAGGAGACGTACTAGGACAAATGAAACCGGTGTCTAACAATTCCTGTAGTTGGGTTTTTAACTCCTGAAGTTCAATAGGAGCCATTCGATATGGAGCTTTAGAAATGGGTTTTGTACCAGATTCAAGGTCGATACAAAATTCAATCTCACGCTCTGGGGGTAGGCCATGAAGTTCTTTAGGGAATACGTCAGGAAATTATTAACAATAGAAATATCATTTAAATTTGACGTATTTTTATTTAAATCCGTGACATGGGCTAAAAATGATTGACATCCATTTTTCAATAAACGAATAGCTCTATGGCTTGATATGACAGTGATTGATTTTAATGGTTTGGTTACTTGAATTCGCATAATAGGTTGGTTAGGAATATAAAAACTAACAACCTTACGAAAATAATCGACTTTAGCATGATGAGTAGTTAACTAATCAATCCCTAAAATCACATCAAATGCAAGTATTTTTAAAGAAATAAGATCGATAGGTAACGTGCGATTACCGATTTGAATCAAACAAGACTTATAAGCAGTGAATGTAATGAAGGTTTCTCCCAATGGAGTTTAAACCGATAAGTCAAAGTCGAATTTCTCCGGAGTCAAATTTAAACGTTGAGCGCAAGTAGGAGAAATAAAAGAATGTGTAGAACCGAAATCAAATAAGGTATATACTTCACTAGAGTTTAATATTAGCTTACCCGTGATCACCTCGTTCGGATTCATCGCTTTTTGGGAGGTTACGACAAATGCTCTCCTTTGAACTACCAGTTTTGTCTTGTCTGGGAAGCCCTTTGATGCCTCCATCCCAGTTGGACTTGACTTTTGTGCACGACAAAATCGGGCTAGGTGACCTTCTTTTCCACAATTATAACACGCTTTGGACTGCATCGCGCAGTTTGGACTGATGTGTCCTTCCCCTCCACATTTGTAGCATACGACCGGCGGTCGTTCTCCTTCCTTAACAACAGGTGTTGGTGCTGACGTCTTTCCATCATTGTTGAATCTCCTCTTCTTGAAATGTCCGCTCTTATTGTCATGGCCATGATTACCACCGAAGTGATTACCATTTCTGGCATGTTGATTCCCTTCACGCTTGTTGTCACCGCTTCGATGACTGCTGTCATTGGTATTATCATTTTGCTGGCTACTTTCTCTTGGTTAAATTGACTCGTTATCGCGCTCCAATAACTGAGCCTTATTTATAACATCTGAATACAAACACAGTTTATGATAAATCAGATATTGACGTATCTCGGGTTTTAAACCTCTTAGAAACAACCGCATCATTCTCTCCTCATTATCAACCAAGTGGGACGCAAACTGAGACAACTCGACAAACTTAGCTTCGTACTGCGCCACTGTCATATTGTTTTGCTCAAGCTTGATGAACTCTACCTCCTTCATGTGACGAATACTTTTAGGAAAGTACTTGTCGTTGAACAACTCTTGGAACTTCTCCCAAGATATTTTGAGTGCGGCAGGTTGAGTACGCTTTACAGATTCCCACAAGTAATCTACCTCTGCTCACAACATGAAGGTGGCAAAGGGAACCTTTTGCTCCTCGAAGCATCCCAAGACATCAAATATCTTGTTGATCTGCTTTATCCACGTCTTCGCCTTAAGTGGTTTTGGCTCTCTAAAAAACTTTGGTGGTCCCAGCTCCTTGAACTGCTTAGCGATGACCGTTCGAGAGTTGTCAGTATTTCCACCTGCATTTTGGACAGGAGCCGCCCTCGTCTGATGTTGCATAAATTGCATAAAACCTCTAAACGTCCCATCGTTCATCATTTGATCGTTGTTGTTTACCATAGGATTATTGTCTTCCTGTTGCACATTATCCTGGGTATTAATCTGTGGTGACTCAACGGTCTCATGTGCTTCATTGCTTATCTCAACATTTTCGGATGCCATTTGCAAATACTACCAAAAAACAAGGGTTGATTAACATATCACATATTATCACTATACTCTGACCGACCAATTAAATACCAAATAAACTTAGGTAAGTCATACTAGCGAAGGAATTCCCGTCTCTCCCCTCCTAGTTCTTGTCTCACATCTCAACCAGGGATCATATCCCTAAGCTCTGATACCAACTGTGACGCCCCCAAAACAGGTATACATCACCCATCTTGAGTCGCCAAATACATGATACAGAATACAAATACAAACTTAATTATACAACTGACGTGTAATATACAACAAAACATAGATGATAGTTTAAACAGTAATATTGCCTTCTACACAATATCCACTCTAAAATAGAGTCCTCATTACATTTATTATCACACTATTTTATAGAATAGTGAAGACTACTAATACTCCATCTCGGACCATCACTCAGTTCCCCGACTAGTCCCGGCTACGTTCTCATTTCCTGAAGAGAACAGTGAAAGAAAGGGTGAGCTCAACTAGCCCAGTAAGAAATATTATGACTAAGATAATGCAGAATAAATTATTATTAGTCTTTAACAATGTTAAACTAATAAAATACAATAGACATCAAGTTTAACTACCGCGGAATAAGCAATCCATTAGAATAGTCAAGTAGAGCATGATATCTACTATCTTCTATATTTAAAATGTTTTCATCAATTTTTATCGCTGAGACTCAGCTTTATAAATAAACCACATCATCTAATCATCCCTGCACTACGGGCCAAGGATATTTATTAAATCATCAATGGTCATGACTATACCGAATAATCCATGGTCATAATCATTCCAAAAACTGTCCATCAATGCACTACAGGCCACTGAGGACTTTTACCACATCATTCGTCACATTACAGTCATGATTATACCGAATAATCCTTGGTCATAATCATACCAAGTCCGTCTATGCACGTAAGCCAAAAATGACTTTTAACATAATATAAACATGAGGATGATGACAATTACATAATAATTCAATAAAACAAGTTCAAGAATTAATTTATCCAGGAACTAATAACGTCCAAATTGTCAACATGATACTGCTTTGTGGAGAAAAATTTAAGAATGCTCAGAAAAATATTTTCATGAACAGATACTGGATGAAGCGCAAATATCCAGGATATTCTACTAATTTCATTGAGTATAGAAGTCAAAACTTTAATCAACTTAGTATAATAGAATATATGAAACTGCAAATAGATTTTCACCAACCGTTCGGTAATCCACGTAGACAGATCATTTCCACAATTTAATAAGGAATGAATACAAAGGATCATTCACCATGCATGTGGTAATCCACATAGACAGGTTATTCCAACAGAATAATAAAGAATGGAATAACAGAAGGATTCGCCATGCGTGCGATAGACTGCACAGACAGGTTATTCCCAACAGAATAATAAATAATGGAACCAGGTCATGCGTAAACACACAGATAGGATATTCCGACAGAATAATAAATAATGAAACCAGGTCATGCGTAAACGCACAAACAGGATATTCTGACAAAATAATAAAGAATGGAATAATAGAAGAATTTCACCATGTATGTGGTACTTCACATATATAAGTTATTCCAACATAATAATAAAGAATGGAATAACATAAGAATTTCACCATGTATGTGGTACTTCGCATATATAGGTTATTCCAACAGAATAATAAGGAATGGAATAACAATAGCTCTCTTCATGAATACGAATGAAATAATGCCCCTTACCTTAGAATAAAGTTGGATACTGGAATAAAGAGGTAGCAGAATTCTCTTTTTGTTTCTCTCTATAATTTCTCTCTATAATAAATGCTCTATAGCTTTAGTGAATTGGTGTGAAATGAAGGAAGAATGAGCCTCTATTTATAGAAAAATATAGTTTCGATAATTGCACGTTTTGGGGCTCAAAATATTACAGTACAATACCTTTAACTTTTCTTTCATTTTAATATTGTCTTGCAAGTATTATCAAACTTGCACCACCTCCCCTAATAGTAAATAATGTGAATCAATAGTTCAATTGTGTGAATTAATAGTATAATCATGTGAAAAATACGAATTACAGTATAGTACCTCCATCTATACCTCTATTTTTAACTTAGTCATGCAAGTATTATCAATCTTGCACCAACTCCCCTAATAGTACATGAATGTGATTCAATAGTACACACATGTGAACAAATAGTTATATAAGCATGTGAATTAGTAGCAATTAATTGCTCATTTGTCCCATAAATTACCCGATTTATCAATATAACCCCCAAACATCAATTATCATAGGAATAGATGTCGATTTCCACTAACACTAATAATCCCAACACAATGGAACTATCAAATTCATCTTTAATCAACACGAACTTACTCATCATTAATATTATAACTCACAACATTTAACACCCAGGTCGTTCCCAGGAAAGAGGGGGATTTTCGATAAGGATTTCTCCTTATTGGCGCAGAATTAGGTAACCAAACCTCTCCTTGATAGAACTTCTAGACATTATAAATATTACAATTTAATAATATGAATAACTTTTGTCATCTCAATTATTGATTTAATAATATATCATATAATGCAGATGATACTGTGACAATAATCGAATCAATAATATGAGAGATATGATGTAGCAATTACTATAGAATAATTGAGTATAACTGAGTGACTTCTCACGTAAACATCAATAACCAATACCGTGTGCTACTATACAACCATGCGTATTACTGTACTTTTACTACCTGGTAGTTCAATAGTTTTAACGGTAACACTTCCGCCGTTATTTTTATAAAAAGATAATTATGTCGTTTTCTTACTACGACAATACTTCTATTGTGGGGTCCACCAATGATTGTGTCGTCGTACGAATATTCCCTATTAAAATGAATATTCCCGACCAATCGAATATTATATAACCACTTGCTTACTTTGCAAAATTAGTAAATATTATCCACAACTATAACATTATATCATATCCACACCATAATATTCAAAAATATATTTCGAAAGAAATTAATCTTTATTCATAAAAGTTAGGGTCTAAAGAGTTAAAACCTAAGGGTTGTGACTAGTTACCTTTATGCCATTAACTTTACAAGTCAAATGACCAAATTACCCTTCTTGAGTATTTTAATGGATGGAGTGTAGATCTAGCCCTAGTAAGTGGTTGGTGACCAACCCTAGCCCTAGCCCTAGCCTTGTGCTACAAATCTCAGCAACTAGCCACAACATCTCAGCCACATTATTGCATCAAATAATATGTAGATTTAAGTGAGAGAACACTCACTTTACTTAGCAAGTTAGCCAACCTCTTTTCTCTCTCTAAAATTCAGGACTAAGAGTGATAATGAGTGATGAGATAAGCCAATATCATCCCTTATCTCTCCTAGATCAGATCATCAAAGTCAGATTCATGGATCAAAGTTAGAAAGAGGTATAAACCCTAATTTTTAAAATCCTTAGATTTGATGTTAGATGTTATGATTTGTTGTTTAATGTTGTGTAATAAGGTGTCTTTTAGTGATCTAGGTTGTTAAATCCCAGCTATAACATCAAAATGCTCGGAATTGATGATTTTAGAAATCTGTAAAAATGTTGAAATGTGGCCTGACAGTCATATGTCAGAGGCCCTAGATCTTTCTCTGTTTTTTGATATTTGTTGTTTTATGTTATAAATGTGTTCTATGTCATAAAGACTTTGATCTGAAACTAGAAACATGGCCAGATCATGAGTAGATTGAGAGATATGAGCAGTCAAACTGCGTTGACTGGTCATGGAGACTGAGTTTCTGGGTAACCCAGAAACCCAGATCTCGTCTGACAACGTCTTCTGAGCCCTTGATCTTGCAGTATGTTAGTGTTTTGGTTATGTAGTTGTTTGATCCGTGTAGTTTGACATGAGGAGTACAAATCCATGTCCTTAGATCACCCAGACCCTGAATAGAATAGTGGCAAATCATGGTCGAACTGCGTTGACCGATCAGCCTAAAAAACAATCTGGAAAACCCAGATTCTTCAAAACCCGTTTTCTCTGACAATGTTTGACCAGCCTTAATCTTTCTAGTGATATGATGTTATTATGTTATGATGTTATATACTTGTACTTTGACATGAGTTCTACACGATCAAAACTGAAGATCACACAAACAGAATCCAGAAAGCTATGATTTAAGGCAGCAAAGTAGGACCCTAGCACTGCTTGAGTTTCTGGGCAACCCAGAAACTCAAGAACAGCGTCTGACAGGTTTTTTGAGACTTAGATCTCTATTATCTGTTGTAGAATGGTCATGAACTTGGTATGCTATGGTAAGATTACATAAGTACTACAAAGTGAAAACAAATTTCAGCCCAGAAAACAACAATAACATAGATTAAAAATCGGTCAAACGTGGCACCTTATCAACTGCCTATGAAGTTCTGGGCTTGACCAAGAACACCTACGGCGACGGTTTTGTCGCCTAAAGCCCCTATAGTGACACATAATTTCGAAAAATTATTTATTTTAATAAATAAATCGAAATAAAAAGTTTTTAATTATTAAAAATACATAATAAATTCCTAAAAATTATTTTAAAGTTCAAAAATTAGTTTTTAATTATTTTGAGTATATTTCATAAATATTTAATATTTTTGGAATATAAATGGTATTTAATTTATTTAATTATAATATTAAATAAATTATTTAAAAATAATTTTAATTCATGAAAAATCATGAAAAATTATATTATGGTAAAAGAAAATATTTTAAGTTATTTTCAGTGACTTTTAATATTTTGTGAGAACTTTCATTACTTAATTAATATTAATGATAATTAATTTATTTAATAAATATATTAAATAAATTATGGAAAAATAGAATTAATGATTTAAAAATCATATAAAAATAATTTAAGTGTTATAAAAATATTTTAAATTATAATATATAACTTATGATATTTTGTCATGAAAATATTAATATTTTAATATTAAAAACAATTATCGGATAAAGGATTTAAGTGTTTAAAAATCATATAAATATAATTTTAAGGTATTAAATATACTTGGATATATTATAAATATATTATAATAGTATGACATGAATTTCATTAATATTTGATAATAAATAATTATTAGTGATAATAGAATATTATGGTATTTAATTCATTTAAATATGAGTTTAATGATCTAAAATTCATGATAAATGATAATAATTATCTGAAAATTATTACGAGCTTATGAAAAATATTTTGACTATTAATAAATTACCTTAGATAATTGTTAAGTTTTAGGCAAAATTTAATTGATGTTAAACTCGACGATTTTCCGACTAGACCGTCGGGATGTTAGAATAGTACCGAACACAACTCAGACTGTAATAGTTTGACTCGATACTAGGTCTTATTTGCTGTATAGACTGATAGGATTATGTGGTAATGTGTTTAGGTTATTTTATACTGTGATGATATTATTCTAAAATTTGGAGATCGGTATTATCTATATTTGGTCTTCGGATAAAGCTAAGTTATATTTCGTAACGGTAATCAACGGTACAGGAAAGTTTTTCTTAACTCTACTAAGAGTTGTTTCATTCAGATATGCTTATAGTTAATCATTGCTGGTTGCCATGTAGAATTGTACTCTGTACATATTGTATGTATAAATCAGGTATGAAAGGTTGATCACCTTCATTACCATTTGGTTCAGATATATTTGTTCATGTTTAATACTTGTTCAGTCAAAAGTTTGTTCGTGCTAATTCACAACTACATTGTTGAATTATAGTCTACTTATTATTTAGACTCTTTTAATCATGATATATCGTTAAATTATTAAATTTAAACTTGCTGGGCAACTTTCATGCTCACCCTTGCTATATCATGATAAATATTGCAGATTAAGACGAATACGTCGGATACAAGGAAAGGTTAAAGATAGTTCCAGTTTAAAGTTATTGTGTGCGATTAAATTTGTAATAGTAATGTATGATAATATCTTTGTATGTCAGATAGGATAATGAATTATGTATAAGTTATGGTTACTCGACCTTGGGGATAGTGTATAATATTTATTGTATAAATAATTTATGTTTATATCTTCCGCAATAGTTAGAAATAGTGTACCAGATCCGTGGTGATTTAGGACCTGGATCTGGGGGCGCTACACTTGCAGCAGTCTAATCTCAGAGATAACCATGAGCAACGTCTGCTTTATCAGCCCAAATCAGAGATAACCCCGGTGAGGGTAAAAGTTATCATCTTGCCACCTTGACGCCATATCATGTCGTCTCAAATATTTTAGACATACATTTCTACACAATAATGTCCCACAAGAACCAAGGAAGTCTAATCCAGATTGACTATTATGCAGGGTAACGGATAGAATTTGAAGTATGAAGACCGGAGGGCATGGTCTCATCTTTCTGACTTCGTACAACCTCTAATCCTATGTCATTGCGTAACTCTCGACAACGGCCGTCTGAAATAGGTCTTATATATCTAACTGCTTACTGCATTCATATCAATTGCGGCATCATATGAGCCTAGGAATCATGTGATCATAGATTCAGTCTACTGAATCAAGATTCAGTTCCCGTGATGGACATTTTCAGCTGTAAGCAGCTTGTAAATTTATTCACGGTGTTGAATTTTCTTAGATGGTTTTCATACCTATGAGGAGTTCGGCACTGCTTTGTATATTATTTTTTCGAAGATTCTTCGTATCTCGAAAATAAAAGTAATCAAATCGAATATTTAATAAAATGGAAGTATCAAAGGTCTCAATTACTATTGAGCACAAGAGTTTGAAAAAATCTCTTTTATAAAACATCACTGCTGTATCTTGTTTAAAATTAAATTTTTACACAAATTCAATCCCTTTGTATATAGGTGTAAACGAGGCATAACACTACTTCCAAATAACAGCACATTAACCCACACACACACATATTCATATAACAGTTTCTTAAAAAGTGGCGGTCACCTTGGCAACACGGATGTCAGGGGGTGCCTGACACCTTCCCTCCGCATAAGCAAGTCCCCGGACCCTAATGAATCTCGATTTCATAAACTCGTTTAGCAGTGTCACATCACTGGGTCAATGTACAAACTTTTTCTCTGTTGTGTTGGTACAACCAGTTAAAAAACTAACTGGCGACTCTTAATAGTCCATCGTCGACATTATACATGTCAGACATTTTTTACTTGTTTTTTCAAACAAATCTCACCTAAAATGAGAACACAAAAGAACAAGAATAGAAAAGGGACAAATAAAAATTCCGACGTCGATAATCCCCACAGTGTAATATTAAGGTACAATTGTTACCATATTAGAAATTTAAAGATAAATTTTATACTCACATCGTATAATCCATGTACATTAACTACACGCAATAAAATATCGCAGTTAGGCATTATTGTCTAGGTATCCCCTGTGACGACCCGAATTTTTATAAGTTATTAAAATAGGAATTTAATAATTAAAATTCTTATTATGAGATGTATATATATATATATATATATATATATATATATATATATATATATATATATTCATATATTAGAAAAGTAAGGTTTAATAGTACCCTGAGTTATTTGTTTTATCTATATTTTTGATTCTGGGGACAGAATCTTTATAAGGAGTGAAGAATGTGACAATCCAAGATTTTAGTAATTATAATTTAAAATATTTATTAAATAAAATAAATATTTTATTGATGTGGTTATTATTAGTAAATATTTATGACTAGAAAATATTCTAAATTAAATTAATTTATAATTTAGAGAATTGTAATATAACATGAAATGTTATATTGTTATTTTAATTTAATAATTCAAGATGGTATGATAAGTTATTAAATAGATATTATAATGAGATTATAATTTTGTGATATTTGTTTAAGTGGAGTATTTATTTTAAATAGAGTATGTGTAATTAATTTATTTGATTAATGTTGGATATAGAAATCCAAATAAATAATATGTTATTATAAATTATAAACTAAATTATTTATTAAAATTAAAGGAGTTTAAAATAATTTTGCCAAACAAGGCTTAAGGATATTAAGTATTTAAATTTTTTTAAAGAGTTTTTGCCAAACAAAGCCTTGTGGCTTTTGGATTTTTGACTTTTCAATTTTATTATAATAATTATAATAAATCAAATAAAATATAAAATTTAATTATAACTGATATACATTATTTCTTTGTAACTGCTAATTTATTTAGTATGCGTATTATAGCTAGCCTTATCAGTTTTATTTTCATGCTCACGCTTAGTGTTGTTAGGCCTAGTCTGATATTCAGAGAAGAAAGAAAAGTTTCAGAGGAGTTGAGAGAATTTGAGAGAGATTAAGAGAAATTTCTGAGTTTTCACGCAATTTCTGTGGTGTTAGCAAAGATTGTTCAAGTTAATTGAAGGTATTATTCATAACTTTGATATTAAGCATATACATACGTAACGGACAGTGAAGTCTAATTTAATTGCAGGTAATGCGTAACGGACTTAGGTTAGTTTAGCATGCATGTTAAGGATATTAAAACATAAAGTGGACTATAATAACAAATTGTAGTACGATATAATATCAAAATATGGAGATTTAATTATCACTTGAGTAAGTGATGTAATGAAACCAAATGTGATGTTTTCAAAAGTTAAAGATAAATGATAAGATTTATGTTTTTTTATAGAGAGATATAAGTTGAAAGAACGATTTGAATGATAACTTGATTAGTTAATCTAATATATTTTTAAAAGGATGTAAATACGCGGTAGAAGACTTAATTGTCAATTATAAGAGAAGTGTAACGAGATATAAGGTGGAGGTTATACAACCTAGTCGTTGTCAACAAGTATAATACATCTAATATGGGGTAATAGAATCTATGATGACTTTAATGAACGTTAAATGTCGGTTTCAAAAGAAGTTTAAGGAAACACAAAATGGGATTATGTAATGATAAGTGTCATACGAAGAGGAGTAACACCTGAGGTTATGTGTTAAGTTTTAAAGAGACTCAAGTTATAAAAGATTAAGACTAAGAGTCATTGTGGTTTCGTTATATGTGTAACCAATGCATGTGATTATGAACCTTTGAATTGTTGTAGGAGGTACGCAAAGCATTTAAGCTATTTTGGTAATTGGTAATCTACGAACCAAGCAAGTCTTTCAGTTCCTATTTACGATGTGAATTTGATTGTTTTAAATCTTTACTGCAAAGAGCATGATGTGTTATATATATGTTGAATGTATGAAATATTAAAGTCAACTTATGACTACATTGATTGAGTAAAGCATGTTAATTGAGTAAGGAACTTAATCTTTATATATCTTTATACTTGTTATATGAACTGTAATATGTATGTTATGTTAGTCCAATGTTTATGAGATATATGTTGAGCATGCTATTATGTGCTACGTGATGCATGAAAACTGTTAGATTTTGTTGGGCTGTCAAGCTCAACCTTGCAAATAACCATTTTTGCAGGTTAAGGATTGAAGGTAAAACTTTGTGCTACTTGAATGACGTGGATCAGAAATATACGAAGATTAATATTTTAGCTCAAGTTGTTATTTCTTTATAACATAATTAAGATTCATGAGATGTATTAAATGTTTTATGATGTATAGTTTTATGTTTAGTTGTAAAGCTAATGTTAGAGTTATCTGATATGTAAAGATTATCGGATTGAAATGTAAAATTTTATAATAACAGTGATAAAGTGAATCATAAAATAAGAATGATTCAAAGACATGAAGATGATAAAGGTTTTGATTCAGGAAATTAAAGTAAGAAAACATAAAAGTTTAAATTATTCAGCATTTTATAAAGTTTAACATCGAATATTGATGTAAAAATCAGAAGTTAGTTGTGTTATTAACGACCAAAGTCGAGAATTAAATTATATGAATTTTGGGATCGTTACATCCCCCATAATTATTTTTACTACTCTCATAATCATATTATAACATTATTTAATATTAATATTTATTTAAACATTTAATTTCCTTCCTAGTTTCTAGAATACACAGATATTTAATTATTTCTGTATTAATACTACATGGGATTTCATTGTGCTACTAGGTACCATATGTTATTACAATATACTCCTATCATATTGTTTTATTAATGTCACACCTAATGCATAAGTTTCCCATTTCATTTTTATATAAGAAAACCAAGTTTCTCCAACTGACCACTGGCGCAGCTGCGCCAGTTTGTATTACTGGGAAGGCGCAACTGCGCCGTACCCTGACAGTGCCAGACTGGTTTAGCTTCAAGCCAGTTCCAACTTTTATCACCATATTTATTTTACATGACATGTATTACTGTCCACATGACTGACATTGCTAATCTAAGAGTGTATTCACTTCTTATATAAAATCACATAATCATACCCGATTAATCTTCCTAATTCTCTTTTAACTCACTTAGTGAATTTTCTCATTTCACATTATGCCACACAAGGCATTTCATAATTCTCATCACAGTCCATATTCACATAAATTCAATTTAACTTAGTTGAATTATTCATTTCACAGCACATTAATATTTATATTCAAATAAATATTCATTTCCAATAGTATTTTCATTTAATAAGATGTGGAAATTCTCGGGCATTACATCCTCCCCCCCCTATAAAAATTTCGTCCCGGAATTGCTATAAGGTTACACAAATAGAAGGGAATAATCCCTCATCATCCTATCTTCTAACTCCTACGTTGCCTCCTCGACATCGTGGTTACGCCAAATTACTTTTACAGAAGAAATGACTTTGTTCCTTAAAGTTTGCTCCTTCCTATCTAGAATTTGGACAGGAATTTCTTCATACGCTAAGTTCTTCTCAACTTGAATGGCTTCATAAGAAATCATGTGTTTGTAGTCAGGCTTGTACGGACGTAACACGGATATGTCAAACACGTTATGGATATGTTCTAACTCGAGTGGTAATTCAACTTTGTATGCCCTCTCGTCCACTCACTTTAGTATCTCGAACGGTCCTATGAATCTTGGACTCAATTTTCCTTTCTTGCCGAAACGGATCTTTCCCTTCCATGGAGATACCTTCAAAAATACGAAACTTTTGACTTTAAAATCTCGTTCCTGCCGATACAAATCTGCGTACGTCTTCTGGTGATCTTGAGCTGCTACTAGTCTGGCTCTTATTACTTTCACCACGTTTGCGGTTTGTTATACTAACTCTGGTCCGAGTATTCGTCACTCTCCGACTTCATCCCAATATAATGGCGTTCTTCACTTTCTTCCGTAAAGAGCTTCGTACGGTGGCATGCCTATACTCGCATGGTAACTATTATTTTACGCAAATTCGACTAGGGGTAAGTGGTTATCCCAATTTTCCTTGAAGTCCGTCACGCAAGTCCTAAGCATGTCCTCTAACGTTTGTATAGTTCGCTCACTTTGTTCGTCTGTCTGAGGGTGATAAGCGGTACTCAATCTCAACTGTGTTCCCATTCTCTCTTGCAAGCTTTTCTAAAAATTTGACGTGAAGCGTGGGTCTCGATCATAGACAATCTACACTGGCACTCCATGTCGCGATACAATCTCCTTTACGTACAGACTCGCTAACTGATTTAAACTATAGCGGATCTTGATCGGTAGAAAATGTGTGGTCTTTGTAAGTCGATCCACGATAACCCAAATGGCATCATAACCTCTTTTGCGTAACTGGAAGTCCTACCACGAAGTCCATCGTAATATGCTCCCTTTGACAATCCAACATTTTAGTAATTATAATTTAAAATATTTATTAAATGAAATAAATATTTTATTGATGTGGTTATTATTAGTAAATATTTATGACTAGATAATATTCTAAATTAAATTAATTTATAATTTAGAGAATTGTAATATAACATGAGATGTTATATTATTATTTTAATTTAATAATTCAAGATGGTATGATAAGTTATTAAATAAAAATTATAATGAGATTATAATTTTGTGATATTTGTTTAAGTGGAGTATTTATTTTAAATAGAGTATGTGCAACTAATTTATTAGATTAATGTTGGATATGGAAATCCAAATAAATAATATGTGATTATAAATTATAAACTAAATTGTTTATTAAAATTAAAGGAGTTTAAATTAATTTTGCCAAACAAGGCATAAGGATATTAAGTATTTAATTTTTTTTTAAAGAGTTTTTGCCAAACAAAGCCTTATGGCTTTTGGATTTTTGACTTTTGAATTTATTATAATAATTATAATAAATCAAATAAAATATAAAATTTAATTATAACTGATATACGTTATTACCTTGTAACTGCTAATTTATTTAGTATGCATATTATGGCTAGCCTTATCAGTTTTATTTTCATGCTCATGCTTAGTGTTGTTAGGCCTAGTCTGATATTCAGAGAAAAAAGAAAAGTTTCAGAGGAGTTGGGAGAATTTGAGAGAGATTAAGAGAAATTTTTGAGTTTTCAAGTAATTTCGGTGGTGTTAGCAAAGATTGTTCAAGTTAATTGAAGGTATTATTCATAACTTTGATATTAAGCATATATATATATATATATATATATATATATATATATATATATATATATATATATATATATATATATATATATATATATGCTTCGCGGCAACAATTTTTATATTATGTGAATTCCATATTTTTGAATTGTTGATATACAAATGTATTGTGGTGATTATTCATGTTGGTGAGGTTTTAGTGTATATAAACAAGAAATTTGTTATGCTAATTTCGTTTAAAAAGTAGGAAAAGTAACTACAGTGTATGTTTTTATATATATTTTCATATAGCTTGTAAAAGTACCAATTTTAGTGGTCAATTCGTATGTTAATCTGCAAATTGAGACTTGAGTATGTTAGTTCGTTAAGAAACGAAGAAAACTAAATTTTAACGAAGTAATTTGAACAAGAATTGAAATCACAGTGTTGATTTTCGTGAAGGATGTCAAAAATTGAGTTTTATATGAAAAACATGAAATTTGAGAAATTAACCTAGCTGAAATTGTTGTTAAATTATTTTAATTGGTGGAATATGTTCACAAACATGTTTGTGATAGTTCTATACCATTTGTACGTGTTATTATTACTGTTTGGTGGGTCAAATCCATGTTAGTTGGCTTAAGAAAAGTGTCGTAGCTCTGTTTTGAAAAACTGGAACTGAGGCATCGCGCGGGCGCGCGGTTGTCTCGCGCGGTCACCCAGTATATTACTCGCGCGGTCGCGCGAGTAGCCAGTCACAGACAGTGAAGTCTGTTTAATTGCAGGTCATGCGTAACGGACTTAGGTTAGTTTAGCATGCATGTTAAGGATATTAAAACATAAAGTGGACTATAATAACAAATTGTAGTACGATATAATATCAAAATATGGAGATTTTAGTTATCACTTGAGTAAGTGACGTAATGAAACCAAATGTGATGTTTTCAAAAGTTAAAGATAAATGATAAGATTTATGTTTTTTTATAGAGAGATATAAGTTGAAAGAACGATTTGAATGATAACTTGATTAGTTAATCAAATATATGTTTAAAAGGATGTAAATACGCGGTAGAAGACTTAATTGTCAATTATAAGAGAAGTGTAACGAGATATAAGGTGCAGGTTATACAACCTAGTCGTTGTCAACAAGTGTAATACATCTAATATGGGGTAATGTAATCTATGACGACTTTAATGAACATTAAATGTCGATTTCGAAAGAAGTTTAAGGAAACACAAAATGGGATTATGCAATGATAAGTGTCATACGAAGAGGAGTAACACCTGAGGTTATGTGTTAAGTTTTAAAGAGACACAAATTATAAAAGATTAAGACTAAGAGTCATTGTGGTTTCGTTATATGTGTAACTAATGCATGTGATTATGAACCATTGAACAGTTGTAGGAGGTACGCAAAGCATTTAAGCTATTTTGGTAATTGGTAATCTAGGAACCAGGCAAGTCTTTCAGTTCCTATTTGCGATGTGAATTTGATTGTTTTAAATCTTTACTACAAAGAGCATGATGCGTTATATATATGTTGAATGTATGAAATGTTAAAGTCAACTTATGACTACATTGATTGAGTAAAGCATGCTGATTGAGTAAGGAACTCAATCTTTATATATCTTTATACTTGTTATATGAACTATAATATGTATGTTATGTTAGTCCAATGTTTATGAGATATATGTTGAGCATGCTATTATGTGCTACGTGATGCATTAAAACTGTTAGATTTTGCTGGGCTGTCGAGCTCAACCTTGCAAATAACCATTTTTGCAGGTTAAGTATTGAAGGTAACACTTTGTGCTACTTGAATGACGTGGATCAGAAATATACGAAGATTAATATTTTAGCTAAAGTTGTTATTTCTTTATAACATGATTAAGATTCATGAGATGTATTAAATGTTTTACGATGTATAGTTTTATGTTGAGTTGTAAAGCTAATGTTAGAGTTATCTGATATGTAAAGATTATCGGATTGAAATGTAAAATTTTATAATAACAGTGATAAAGTGAATCATAAAATAAGATTGATTCAAAGACATGTAGATGATAAAGGTTTTGATTCAGGGAATTAAAGTAAGAAGATAGAAAAGTTTAAATTATTCCGCATTTTATAAATTTTAACATCGAATATTGATGTAAAAATCAGAAGTTAGTTGTGTTATTAACGACCAAAGTCGAGAATTAAATTATATGAATTTTGGGATCGTTACACTCCCATTTCTACTGCAGTATTTCCAACAGTTGCAGTAAACCACTCGGCCGCTGATGCTCTATTTTTACGCGTTGACAAGTCAAACATCTACTAATGCATTCTGCGACTTCCCGTTTCAAATTGGGCCACCAAAAATGTTGGTTCAAGTCTTGGTACATCTTAGTGCCTCCCGGATGAACGAAATTTGTCATATTGTGTGCCTCGTGCAAAATCTTTTCTCTTAACTCGGTTACCACTAGTACCCACACTCTCCCTTCGAATCTTAAGATACCGTCTTTATCTATTCAAAATTTTTCTTCCTCATTTTTCGTGATCCTCTTCCTGATTTTCTCACATTCCTCATCTTTTTCATGTGCTTCTTTTACTCTATCCAACAATGTTGGATAAGCTTCCATTACAAATAACTTCTCTTCAGACCTCTCAGGTCCCTTTACCTCTATTTCCAACTTCTCCATATCTCTTATTAACTCTTCCTGAGTCGTCAATTAAATAAATTTCTCTCTTCCCTTCCTACTTAGTGCGTCAGCCACTACATTCGCTTACCCCGGGTGATAAAGAATATCGCAATCATAATCATTGATCAATTCCAACCACCTCCTCTGACGCATATTCAACTCCTTCTGTGTGAAGATATATTTCAGACTCTTGTGGTTCGTGTATATCTCACATTTTTCTTCATACAAATAATGTCTCCATATCTTCAACGCAAAAACTACTGCCGCTAACTCTAAGTCATGAGGATGGTATCATTTTTCGTAATCCTTCAAATGTCGTGACGTATACGCAATGACTTTGTCATGTTGCATTAGCACACAGGCCAGTCCTCTATGCGACACATCACTATACACCACAAATCCTCTCGTATCATCTGGTAATGATAATACAGGCGTCTCGCTTAATCACTTCTTCAACTCTTGAAAACTCTCTTCGCATTTGTCGATCCATACAAATTTACCGTCTTCCTCGTCAGATTTGTAACAGGGTCGCTATCTTAGAAAAATCATGGATAAATCTTCGATAGTACCCAGCTAACCCTAAGAAACTTCTCACCTTCGTCGATGTTCTTAGTTGTTCCCAATTACTTACTGCTTCGAACTTTTTGGGATCTACTGAGATTCCATTCTCATCCACCACGAGGGCTAACAATTGAACCTTCTTCATCCAAAATTCACACTTTAAAAATTTTTCATACATCTTCTCCTTCCGTACTGCCTCCAAAATAATCTTCAGATGTTAGGCATGTTCTTCCTCTGTCTTCGAGTAGATCAAAATATCGTCGATGAACACCACCACAAATTTATCCAAGTATGGCTTGAAAACTCAATTCATCAAGTCCATGAATGCTGCCGGAGCATTAGTCAACCCAAATGACATTACCAAAAACTCGTAATGTCCTTAACGAGTTCGAAACGGAGTCTTTGATATGTCCTCATCCCGCACTTTTAATTGGGGATATCATGTCCGTAGGTCGATCTTCGAGAAACATTTCGCTCCCTTCAGTTGATCAAATAAGTCATCTATCCTTGGTAGCGGATATCTATTTTGATCGTTACTCTGTTCAATTCTTGATAATCAATACAGAGCCTCATCGATCCATCCTTTTTCTTCACGAATAACATCGGTGCTCCCTAAGGAGACACACTCGGTCGAATGTACCCCTTATCTAATAACTCTTGAAGTTGTATCATCAATTCTTTCATTTCTACCAGCGCCATACGATATGGAGCTTTCAAAATCGATGTCGTTCCCGGTGCTAAGTCTATTACGAATTCGATTTATCTGTCTGGCGGAAGACCAAATAGATCATCCGGAAACACATCTTGAAATTCATTTACTGTGGATATATCCTTAATTTATACTCCCTTTTTCCGAGTATCTACGATATAAGCTAAACAACCTACACATCCTTTCCTTAACAATTTCTTGGCCTGCATCATCGTAACGCAACACGATTTGTGATGCTCCTAAAATAGGTATACATCACCCATTCTGAGTCGCCAAATACATGGCACAGAATACAACTACAAACTTAATTATACAACTGTCGTGTAAAATGCGACAAAATATAGCTGAGAGTTTAAACAAGAATATTTCCTTCTAGATAATATCCACACTCAATGGAGTCCTCATTACAATTATTATCATAATATTTCACAGAATAGTGAAGACTACTAATGCACCATCTCGGACCATCACTTTGTTCCCTGACTAGTCCAAGCTATATCCTCATTTCCTAAAGAGAACAATGAAAGCAAAAGGGTGAGCTCAACTAGCCCAGTAAGAAATATTATGACTAAGATAATGCAGAATAAATTATCGTTAGCCTTCAATAGTGTTAAATTGATAAAATACAATAAACATCAAGTTTAACTGCAGCGGAATAAGCAATCCATTAGAAGAGTCATGTAGAGCATGATAACTACTATCTTCTTTGATTTAAAAAGTTTTTCATCAACTCTATCGCTGAGACTCAGCTTAATAAATAAACCACATCATCAAATCATCCCTGCAGTACGGGCCAAGGATATTCATGTAATCATCAATGGTCATGATCAAATCAACAACTGTCCATCAATGCACTACGGGCCAATGAGGACTTTTACCACATCATTTGTAACATTACGGTCATGATTATACCGAATAATCCCTGGTCATAATCATACCAATCAATAGTACATCTATGCACGTAAGCCACAGATGACTTTTACCACAATATAAGCATGAAGATGATGACAATGATATAAGAATTCAATCAAAAGAAATCAAGGATAAATATTAAAGACTTTAAATTTATCCAAAGCTTAAAAATATCAAAATTGTCGACATGATACTGCTTTGTGGAGTAAAATTCAAGAATAATATTCATGTATCAAAAATAATCTTGGACAGAAAAGAAATCAATTTTTGTCGTGAATAGTATTCCATGAATAGTACTTCGGGAATAGTACCCCATGAATAGTATCCCGACATAAAAAATACCACGAATACCCGCGTGATTAATACCCGAGTGAATAATACCCGAGTGAATAGTAACCCGTGCATAGTAACCTGTGAATAGTAACTCGGTATGAAAAGTATCCCGGATGCTCGGGTGAATAATATTTGAGTGAATAGTAATCGAGTGAATAGTAACCTGTGAATAGTACCCCAGGTAAAAATATTGATATTTAATAAGAAAGTTCAGATAAATATTCCAATGAAACGATACTGGATGAAGCGCAAAACTCAAGGATATTCCACTAATTTTAGGAATTATAGAAGTAATACTTACCACGGTAAGTTTAGATGAAAAGAAATAATATACGAAACTGCAAATGGATTTTCACTGTCATGCGGTACTCCGCGTGGACAGATCATTTCCACAATTTATTAACAATTGAATACGAAGGGTTATTCACCAGGAATACGGTAGTCCGCGTAGACATGTTATTCCCACAGAATAATAAAGAATAGAATAACAAAAGATTTCACCATACATGCGGTAGTCCGCGTAGACAGGTTATTCCCACAGAATAATAAAGAATGGAATAACAAAAGATTTCACCATGCATTCGGTAGTCCGCGTAGACAGGTTATTCCGACAGAATAATAAAGAATAGAATAACAACTTTTACGAGTATTGAAAGAAAATAACTCTCTTCATGAATACGAAAGAAATAATACCCCTTACGAATACAATAAATAATAATACTTACGAATATTGAACGAAGATAATATTTCTTACGAATACAAAAAATAATATCGTAAGTGAATATGAAATAAATAACACCCCTTACCTTAGTAGAAGATTGAATACGGAAGTAGGGTAGTAGCAGAATACTCCTCTTCTTTCTCTCTATAGTTTCTCTCTCTAGAGTTTCATTGAATTCATAAGAAATAATAAAGGAATGAGCTTCTATTTATAGGAAAAAGGACTGAATAGTAACTAATTCATGAACGACCCAAATTAATTTACTTTTAAACGGACGGCCCATATTGATTTACTATTAAAACTTAATGCAACGGTCCATACTGATTTACTATTAAAACTTTAAACCAGCGATCCATATTGATTTACTATTATAACTTCAACCAACGGTCTGAAAAATTAGCACATCTCCTCATGGAATAATAAGTCAAACTTATAACAAATACCTCATAACAAACCCCTCTATTTATATCAAAAATTGAATAAATATTTACCACAAATCACTTATCTTTAATAAACACATTTTTAATCTATTAACAATTATTCATCATTAATATTATAACTCACAATATTTAACAACCAGATCATTCCCAGGAAAAAGGGGGCTTTTCGATAAGGATTTCTCCCTATTGGCGCGCAATTAGGTGACCAAACATCTCTTCGACAGAACTTTCTAGACATCGTCAATATTACAAATAATAATATGAATAATTTTTTCGTCTCGATTATTGATTAAATAATATAAAATATTATGCAGATAATACTGTGACAATAATTGAATCAAATAACATGAGATACTATATAGCAATTACTGTAGTAATAATTGAGTGCCTTCTCACGTAAGCATCAATAATCAATACCGTGTGCTACTATGCAACCACGCGTATTACTGTATTTTTATCACCGGGTATTTTAACAGTTTAATGGTATAATTTTTACCGTTATTTTTATAAAAAGATATTTCTATTGTTTTCTAACTCCGATAGTTATTCTGTTTGTGGGGTCCACCAATGATTGTGTCGTCGTACGGATATTTTTCGACAAAAAGAATATTTTTCGACACAACGAATATTTTATAACAACTTGTTTACTTTGCAAAATTTTCAAATATCATCCTTAACTTTAAACTTTTATCAATTTAACTATTTACCAAAATAAAAAATTTGAATACTTCTATTTCATAAAATTCGGGGTCTTACACGATTGCTTAAGCGATGAGCTACCATAAAACACTACCTTAGACTTACTCGGAGTCTGAAGGTTCACACACTTGTTCTGACAATTAATTACCGCTGCATGGTTATATAACCAATCCATTCCCAGTATTACGCCAAATTCTCCCAGTATAATAGGAATCAAGTCTACGCTCAGTTCATGTTCTCTAACGTTTGTGCGACAATTTCGATAAATGTATTCTACAGGGATTATTTCCTTATTTACAACTTCTACATTCAAAGAATCTTCTAAACGTCCTCGGGGTGTACTATGTTTACTATCAAATTCTTCATATATAAAAGAATATGTCGCACCCGAATCAAATAATACATAAGCATTTATATTATTGATTGGGATTATACCTGATATCACGTCCTTCGCAGCTACGGCGTCCTGGACGGTCATGTTAAAGGTTTGGGCAGTCGATCGATTAGGTTCCGTGGGTCCACCAATCATTAACTTGCTTCCTCCTCCCTGGCCCCCGCCAGTTCCACTACTTCCTTTCTTTGGGCAATCCTTTATCTGATGCTCCATTGATACACAAGTGAAGCATCCCTTGATCTTCTTTGGTTTTGGGCAATTTGGCGATATGTGCCCCTCTTGGCCGCAATTATAGCACGTGCTCTTTCCTTTCCAACACTCCCCCTGATGACTCCTCCCACACTTGTTACAAGCTTCAGTCCTTTTCTTGAAGTTTCCCTGGTGACTTCCTCCTTGATTATTGTTTCTGTTGTTGTTATTATTTTCCCATTTCTTCTTTCCAGAGTTACTCCCTCCGCTGCTGCTTCCTCCACGATGCTCACTACCAGTGTTCTTATTTTTCTTCTCCTTATGATATAGACTTAAGGCCTCCCTGCCACCTTCCGCAATGATTGCCTTCTCTAACAAGGTCACAAAGGAATCAATCTAGAAGACTGATACCTTATTATACAACCACGGCTTCAACCCTTGCTCGAAGAATCTCACCTTCCTTTCTTCATCCCCAACTTGGTGCTCCGCAAATCGCACTAGTTCATTAAACTTAGCTGCGTATTTTTCCACCGTCATATCTCCTCATTTTAACTCTAGAAACTTCACTTCAATCATACTCTTTATACTCTTTAGGAAATAGTTCTCGAAGAATAGCGTCGTAAACCTCTCCCATGTTATCGTTCCTTCTCCCACTCTCTGCTAATTAGCTTCCCACCAATAGTTCGCTTCGCCCATCAAATATGTGGAAAATACTATCCTCTGGTCTTCACCCACGCGAGCTAAAATGAAGGCCTTTTCGATCTCCTTGATCCAGGTTTGTGCAACTATTAGGTCTGTAGTTCCCTCAAACTCTGGGGGTCCTACACTCTTAAATTCTTTGAAGGTTGTTACCGGGACAACTTGAGGAATGGGTGGTACAGTTTCATTTCTTACCCTCAGAGCTTCTCCCAATAAATCTACAAGTCTCTGTATCGGATCTACTGGTCCTCTCTCGTCATTAACTGACTCTTCTGGGATAGTTATTCTACGTTTGGGCGGCATTTTCTGCATCACAAAATTTTCATTTTATTATCTAATTATAATACTTAGGCATTTCTCAATTGAAAAGAACTAAAGGTTTATAACATGTTCCTGAAATAAGATCATTTATATTCATATGCCAAATGGTTAGAATACATGTTCTTTTCTAGCATACTGCTATAAATGATAACACATATCCCCTACTATCACAAAAGACGGGGACAACACTAGCTTACTTGTAACAACCCGATATTTTCTACATAAACAAATAAAAAAATTTGCGTATAAATTTTTTTTTATTATATTAAGGATGAGGATTTGTACAAGATAATATATATATGTATTTATGTGGTAAATAAAAATATATTTATTACATAAATGTTTACAAATAATTTTATTTTAGAATTATTAATTTTTATAAAATATATTCTTATAATAATTAAATTATGGTAGAAATGTTTTTATTAATTATTTTTCATGAAAATATAATCATATATTATTTAAATAATATATGGAGTGCTTTTTAGAATAATTATAATAATTATTTTATTATATGAATTTTAGTACAGGCTATTAAGTTAATTATTTTACCTTAATTATTAAGGTTAAATATGAAGAATAAATCAGATATGGAATCCAAACCTTAATTTTGGATTATTGTCAAGGTATGAGAATAATAATATAATATTAATTATATTTTGATTTTTCAGTTCTATGAATATATACTGTATTTTCGTATTGATAATAGTAGGTCAATTACGGTGTATTATGACCAAACCCTAGTAATAATGTTAAACCCTAATTTGAGATCTAAATTAGAGTGCAAGATTATTTTATAAGTGTGTTATATAATTTATGTCGTGTATTAAATGTATTAATTAGGTGAACCCTAATTAAAATTCTAGAAACCCTAATTTTTAGAAAACCCTAATTATAATCTAGAAACCCTAAATAATTTTTGGAAATGAGAAACCCTAATTTGAAATTTAAATTAGATTTCGAGATTGGTTGTAATTGTGTTAATGTGATTAATTAGCAAGTATTATAATTTCAATTGCTAATTTTGGAAACCCTAAAATTTTAAACCCTAATTTGATAATTAGAAAACCTAATTATAAATTGGTAACCCTAATTATCAAAATCGTAAACCCTAATTGCTATTTAAGCAATGTTAATGATAATATTAAACCCTAATGTTCCTGTATAGCGTAATTAGAAAATTAATCATAATTAAAAAATCCAAATTTCAAAATTTTAGAAACTAATTTTTATTTTGTGTAAACCCTAGTGTGAAAATCCTTCATTTGTGCTAAACCTTAGGGTTAAACCCTAAGGGTTTGACAAGTACCAAATTTGCCATTAAAATGATTTACAAAAAGACCATTTTGCCCCTAGTTGTATTATTTTGGCTAACTAATAGGGTTTGACATTAGGAGGAGTTGTTCACCAAACTCAACCACTCTCTTGACTTATAATTGACAACAACAAGCTCTAGACATCAGCCATTCATGTATCAAGACTTGTATATATAGATTTAAGAGAGAGCAAATGCATCTGTTACTAAAAAAATTGCACAACACCTAACTAAGACTTCCTCTCACAAAGAACCACGAAATTTGTAAGTTTTATAGTCCCAAAACAAAGCCCCACGTTCACCATAAACAAATCAGCAATGCAAAATCAGAAATTTATCAAAGAAAGGTATAAAACCCTAGCTTTAATTTCTGCCCAAAATCTGTGTTAGATGTTATGATTAAGTGTTAGAATATGTTGTTTACGTTGTCTAATGTTGATCTGGGTTGCTAGATTTTAGATCTATAACACCTAGAGGCTCAGATTTAAGTTTTAAAGAAATTTGGAAATTTTTTTTTTGAGGTCTGACAATGAATGTCAGGCCTTATAAATCATTGCTCGTTTGTTGTTTGTGTTGTTTTAAAGCTTTAATATGTAGCCTGGTATATAGTCTTTAAGATTCAAGTGGTAGAATAGCCATTTGATGTCTGAAATCAAAGATATTTAAGGTCAAATCCCGTTGACTGACATTGACTGGCTGAAATCTGGACAGCCATGAACTTGCCCAGAAAGCTCTGACAGCAAGTTCATGGGTCCAGATCTTTCTATTGTTAGTTGTTTTGTTTTTGTTGTTGTAAGTATGTTGTAGTCTGGTAGGTGAACCTTACATTCACACCTTTATATCACCAAAACATCATACCTGTTGCTTGCAGTGACTGGTCAAAGTTGGTCAGATGTTCACGGATTGAATTTTCTAGGTAACCCAAAAAATTCAAGAGCGTGATTTCTGACAAACGTTGACCGGCATGGATCTGCTTAATATGTTGTTGTAATATGTGTTTTATGTGTTAACTTTGAACCTTGTCATTCTGGCTACATATTGAATTCATTACTTCACATAAACATTACATGGATTGCAAGTTGTGAAGGCCCAAATATGAACAGTCGAACTGTTCTTCATTTCTAGGTAACCCAGAAATGAAGAACAACCTCTGACAGCTTATTTAGGCCCTTAGATCTCTTTGTTTGTGCATTATTTGATGATGTTAATGGTTGGATCGTGTAGTCTTGTGCTTGTACTACATTATCTGACCATTAACATGTCCAGAAACATCATGATCAGATCAGAAATCATGGTCAAAGGAGGAACCTCGAAACTGCCATATGAATACTCAAGAACATGAAGAACACCTATAGCGACGGTTCTGTCGCTATAGGTGGCCTTTAGCGACAGACAGCTCATTATTTTCTGAAAATTAATTAATAAATAGAAAAAAAATAGTTTTTAATTATTAAAAATACAAAATAAATTATTAAAAATTATTTTAAATTCCGAAAATTAGTTTTTAATTATTTTAAATATATTTCATAAATATTTAATATTTTTGATATATTAAAAGTATTTAATTTATTTAATTATAATATTAAATAAATTATTTAAAAATGATTTTAATATTGGAAAAATCATTAAAAATTATATTATGATATAAGAAAATATTTTAAGTTATTTTTAATGACTTTTAATATTTTGTGATAAATTTTATTAATAAATTGATATTAATGGTAATTAATTTATTTACTAAATGAATTAAATAAATTAATTAAAATGATTTTATTATATTAAAAATCATTTTAAATAATAATAAGGTATTTAAAAATATTTTAAGTTATAAAATATAACTTTTAATATTTAAAGATAAATTTCATTAATTAATTATTATTAATGATATTAAAATTATTTAATAATTTAGTCTAAAAAAATGATTTTAATATTATAAAAATTATTTTAAATGAAAATAAAGTATTTAAAAATATTTTAAGTTATAAAATATAACTTTTAATATTTAAAGGATAATTTCATTAATAATTTAATATTAATGATTATTAACTTATTATTAAATATATTAAATTTATTTAATAATTATATTAAATAAATAGTTTAAAAATAATTTTATTAATTTAAAAATCATTTAAAAGGATATAAGTGAATTAAAAATATTTTAAGTTATGAATAATGACTTTAAATATTTTGATAAATAGAACATTAATACCTTAATAATTAATGGTAATTATTTAAAGATGATTTTAAATATTTTAAAAATTATTTAAGGGTAATATTAATACTTTAAAAATATTTTGAGTTATTATAAATAACTTTAATATTTTGGAAATGATTTCATTAATAGTTTAATATTAATTAAATATTAATGATAACAGAATTGATTAGTATTTAAATCATTTAATAATGATTCCGAGGTTTGAAAATTTATGATAAATAATAATAAATGTTTAAAATTTATTATAAGTCATTTAAAAATAATATGACTGATACTTACGGATATTGAGTTACAGAAAAGAGTCTTAGACTCGATAATTACCCGATAAAGCTGTTGGTAGACCGACATATTTTAGAAATTTATCTGGACTTAGGTAATTTAATTAGATATGTGATTATTTGTGATTCAATGGTTGTTAAACATATGTGCTAATGTGATTAGGGAATGTGCTGACTACAATAAGCAGTATTATATGATATGTTATTCTAATCAGATAAATGATCTATCTAATGATAGGGCTTGATAGAAAAGATAAATCTAAGTTGTGTAAGCAGCAGACAAGGCAAGTATCTAACTCTTTGCATTTACTTTATGCAACGGACATGCGTAAGATAATATCTGAATTGTTCATTTTAATTGTTTAAATATTTTAACCTTTGTATATACTTATGCAATGATTTTGTATAAGTAAGTTATTAAACTATAATTGTTGTACAAGTTCCTTTATTCTATTATTATTGATCAAATTATATATTCTGATCATTAATTTCTAAAACATGGTTATACAAGTGTCCCCACTTGGATAATCATTATATTTTATCACATGTTGATACATACTTATCGGTGTTCAGTATGTTTAAGTTGAATTAAAAGTCGTCTAAGCTATTTGATCCAGCTAAACATATATTTAAAGTTGTTGTTGAACAAGATAAAACTTTATCCAACTAAATTGTTTTGATTTGGATTCAAGACTGGTATGAACATCCTAAATATGGGAAACTTTTATGCGCCTAAGGCGGGAATGCTAGACGAAAACATCGTCCTTTAATGTAGTATTGATCAATACATGGCATAACGGGCTGATCACCCCCCGTGCCCGTAAGTAATGACGGTTTACAGATGAAGTTCTGTTTAACCTTTTCAAAAATAGAAAATAATGTTCATAGTTTGTCAACTGATCCTCATTTATAGTCAGTACGTAGTTTCAAAAATTTGAAATCGAAATGATATGTTATTTATTATCGGTTCAGTTTACTTTACAACTGTTGATTCGTTGTAAAAGTATCGTTCAAAGAAAATATTTAATTCGTTCAGCTAACTATTATTGTTGCTATTACTTGTTGGGCACTCAAATGCTCATCCTTGCTTAAATTTAAATATTTTCAGCTAAAGGTGAACAACCTGGAGGCTCTTTTAAGAACAAAGGGAAAGGGAAGGTCGCTGAATGAATGATAAGGCTATCTTTTGTAATAACTAGACTTTATTAGGGTAATGATGATATATATTAATTATCATGTAATGATCAAATGTTTGAAGGTTTCGTACTTGGGATTGAAAACTCTGATGATATGTAAATTAAATTTGATAATCTATATTATTGTTATTATTATTAGTATTATTCCGCTCGTAGAAATGGTATCGTGAAGCACTGAGTTCGGGTTTCAAGTATCTGAATTTGGGGGCGTCACATCATGCAGAGCTATAGGGTTAGAAACCTTAGGTGGGATAGACCTCAGGCTATAACCTTAGAACAGGGGAAAACGTTAAAAATATAAATAACTCATATAGAGTTTAAAAAGGGGATGAATTGAATAAATTCATCGTCAAACCAAATAAAAGATAACTTATATAAAACTCTTATTTGTTGTGTGTAAATGTCAGATAGAAAGGATTAGCATACCCTCAGATCATCAAGAAGAAGTAAATCTCCATACCTGAGCCAATATCAAAGCCAATAGCTGAAATAGAGGCTCACATTGAAAGCTACCTCAATGAGGTGGTTGATTTGAAAAGTGTAGTACCAGACCCAGAGGCGATAATATGTCTGATAGGTAAAGTATAGTTATAGAATATGTGGTCAATGTTGAGTTCTTAAACTCGTATGTTTGTGGTGAGTTCTTAAACTCATAATGTATGGTAAGTTGGATGAACTAGGTGTAGTTAGGTGTGAATGGATTATTGAGGACAATGGGAATAGACAGATTTCTAAGTAATTGATCCTTAGTGGAGGCGTAAGAAATAAGTAGTACTGGTATTACTTGAATATGTAGGACTCTATGATGTATATATGATAAGTATGTTCGTATAAGGTATTATTTTTTAAATTTTGTATAAGTTATGGCAGCGATTCCTGACTTTTGAGTCACAAAGGGATAGCGGATGATTAAAGCAATATGTGTTATGGTATGTCAAGTGTTATGAATATGAATTTAAAAGGGATTAATGAAATAAGTTGGTATAAAGTTAATAGTTAATTATGAGTACTGGTTAATACAGAAAACCAAAATTTTCAAAATCTAATATTTTGAGTACATGATTATTCGAATAGAAAGTTTTGTGTTATATGATTATACGTATATGATAAGGCTTAGAATAAAGAATAAATTGTGATAACATCGCCAAGGAGACAAAAACAAAATACACGGGCAGAAGAACCTGTCAACAAAGCCGGAAGATAACCAGACCCGATACAGAATTTTACGAAGATGGACGATCAAGTTATGCAAAACGGAATACCAGTCACGGGAAGATCAGCAAGATAATCGATCGACGAATGTCAAAGACTTCAAGGCCATTGTACTGTCAGGATTGGAAGATCAACTGACCCTGGTGACGCAATTGTGATAGCTAGGATAACGAAGGGGCAAAAGATAGCTTTTGCCACCTGTACGATAAAAGGAATGGAGATAAAGGGAAAGTTTGTGTGTTATAAGTGTGGACAAAAGGGACGTGTCTCTCCCAACTGTCCTAATCCAATAATGTACAGTAGGTATTTTAAGTGTGAATCAATGGAGTATAAGGTGGAAGACTGTCCAAGAAGGAGATGGGAGGAAAAGAATGCAAATACGGGAAAAAGGTAGCATGACATTGGCGATAGCTGGACCGACTTCAACAAATGAACCAACAAAACCAACCGAAGGAGTTTTCAACATGACCGTTCAAGAAACAGTAGCAGCCGGGGATGCAACTCCAGGTATTACTCGAACAAATGTTATTTTCTTATATATGATTTTCTTATATATAGTAAATTATTTTACAAAGAAATTTTGAGGGAGAAATTTGAGTTCTTTTCGAAATCAAATTTCCGTTTAATCAGAAAGACAAGCTTTATGTAAATAGTTAAAGATCAGTTCGATCAAATTTGATCGAGATCTACTCGCAAAGATTGTGTATACTATGTAACCGTGTATGTATAGGTTTTAAAACGGTGATTCTGGGGACGAAATCTTTATAAGGGAGGGTGAATATAACAACCCGATATTTTCTACATAAATAAATAAGAAATTTTGCGTATAATTTTTTTTTAATTATATTAAGGATGAGGATTTGTACAAGATAATATATATATATATATATATATATATATATATATATATATATATATATATATATATATATATATATGTATTTATGTGGTAAATAAAAATATATTTATTACATAAATGTTTACAAATAATTTTATTTTAGAATTATAGATTTTTATAAAGTATATTCTTATAATAATTAAATTATGGTAGAAATGTTTTTATTAATTATTTTTCATGAAAATATAATCATATATTATTTAAATAATATATGGAGTGATTTTTAGAATAATTATAATAATTATTTTATTATATGAATTTTAGTACAGGCTATTAAGTTAATTATTTTACCTTAATTATTAAGGTTAAATATGAAGAATAAATCAGATATGGAATCCAAACCCTAATTTTGGATTATTGTCAAGGTATGAGAATAATAATATAATATTAATTATATTTTGATTTTTCAGTGCTATGAATATGTACTGTATTTCCGTATTGATAATGGTAGGTCAATTACGGTGTATTATGACCAAACCCTAGTAATAATGCTAAACCCTAATTTGAGATCCAAATTAGAGTGCAAGATTGTTTTATAAGTGTGTTATATAATTTACGTCGTGTATTAAATGTATTAATTAGGTGAACCCTAATTAAAATTCTAGAAACCTTAATTTTTAGAAAACCCTAATTATAATCTAGAAACCCTAATAATTTTTGGAAATGAGGAACCCTAATTTGAAATTTAAATTAGAGTTCGAGATTGGTTGTAATTGTGTTAATGTGATTAATCAGCAAGTATTATAATTTCAATTGCTAATTTTGGAAACCCTAAAATTTTAAACCCTAATTTGATAATTAGAAAACCTAATTATAAATTGGTAACTCTAATTATCAAAATCGTAAACCCTAATTGTTATTTTAGCAATGTTAATGATAATATTAAACCCTAATGTTCCTGTATAGCGTAATTAGAAAATTAATCATAATTAGAAAACCCAAATTTCAAAATTTTAGAAACAAAAATTTATTTAATTTTTATTTAATTTTTATTTTGTGTAAACCCTAGTGGGAAAATTCTTCATTTTGTGCTAACCCTTAGGGTTAAACCCTAAGGGTTTGACAAGTACCAATTTTGCCATTAAAATGATTTACAAAAAGACCATTTTACCCCTAGTTGTATTATTTTGGCTAACTAGTAGGGTTTGACATTAGGAGGAGTTGTTCACCAAACTCAACCACTCTCTTGACTTATAATTGACAGCAACAAGCTCTAGACATCAGCCATTCATGTATCAAGACTTGTATATATAGATTTAAGAGAGAGAAAATGCATTTGTTACTAAAAAAATTGCACAACACCTAACCAAGACTTCCTCTCACAAAGACCCACGAAATTTGTAAGTTTTATAGTCCCAAAACACAGCCCCACGTTCACCATAAACAAATCAACAACGCAAAATCAAAAATTTATCAAAGAAAGGTATAAAACCCTAGCTTTAATTTATGTCCAAAATCTGTGTTAGATGTTATGATTAAGTGTTAGAATATGTTGTTTATGTTGTCTAATGTTGATCTGGGTTGCTAGATGTTAGATCCATAACACCTAGAAGCTCAGATTTAAGTTTTAAAGAAATCTAGAAAAAAATTTGTGAGGTCTGACAATGAATGTCAGGCCTTATAAATCATTGCTCGTTTGTTGTTTGTGTTGTTTTAAAGCTTTAATATGTAGACTGGTATATGGTCTTTAAGATTCAAGTGATAGAATAGCCATTTGATGTCTGAAATCAAAGATATTTAAGGTCAAATCCCGTTGATCGACATTGACTGGCTGAAATCTGGACAGCCATGAACTTGCTCAGAAAACTCTGACAGCAAGTTCATGGGTCCAGATCTTTCTATTGTTAGTTGTTTTGTTTTTGTTGTTGTAATTATGTTGTAGTCTGGTAGGTGAACCTTACATTCACACCTTTATATCACCAAAACATCAAACATGTTGCTTGCAGTGACTGGTCAAAGTTGGTCAGATATTCACGGATTGAATTTTCTGGGTACCCAGAAAATTCAAGAGCGTGATTTCTGACAAACGTTGACCGGCATGGATCTGCTTATTATGTTGTTGTAATATGTGTTTTATGTGTTAACTTTGAACCTTGTCATTCTGGCTACATATTGAATTCATTACTTCACATAAACATTACATGGATTGCAAGTTGTGAAGGCCCAAATATGAACAGTCGAATTGTTCTTCATTTCTGGGTAACCCAGAAATGAAGAACAGCCTCTGACAGCTTATTTAGGCCCTTAGATCTCTTTGTTTGTGCATTATTTGATGATGTTAATGGTTGGATCGTGTAGTCTTGTGCTTGTACTACATTATCTGACCATTAACCTGTCCAGAAACATCATGATCAGATCAAAAATAATGGTCAAAGGAGGAACCTCGAAACTGCCTTATGAATGCTCCAGAACATGAAGAACACCTATAGCGACGGTTCTGTCGCTATAGGTGGCCTTTAGCGACATACAGCTAATTATTTTTCGAAAATTAATTAATAAATAGAAAAAAATAGTTTTTAATTATTAAAAATACAAAATAAATTATTAAAAATTATTTTAAATTCTGAAAATTAATTTTTAAATATTTTAAATATATTTCATAAATATTTAATATTTTTGAAATATTAAAAGTATTTAATTTATTTAATTATAATATTAAATAAATTATTTAAAAATAATTTTAATATTGGAAAAATCATTAAAAATTATATTATGATATAAGAAAATATTTTAAGTTATTTTTAATGACTTTTAATATTTTGTGATAAATTTTATTAATAAATTGACATTAATGGTAATTAATTTATTTACTAAATGAATTAAATAAATTAATTAAAAATCATTTTATTATATTAAAAATCATTTTAAATAATAATAAGGTATTTAAAAATATTTTAAGTTATAAAATATAACTTTTACTATTTAAAGATAAATTTCATTAATTAATTATTATTAATGATATTAATGTTATTTAATAATTTAGTTTAAAAAAATTACTTTAATATTATAAAAACCATTTTAAATGAAAATAAAGTGTTTAAAAATTTTTTAAGTTATAAAATATAACTTTTAATATTTAAAGCATAATTTCATTAATAATTTAATATTAATGATTATTAACTTATTATTAAATATATTAAATTTATTTATTAATTATATTAAATAAATAGTTTTAAAATAGTTTTATTAATTTAAAAATCATTTAAAAGGATATAAATGAATTAAAAATATTTTAAGTTATGAATAATAACTTTAAATATTTTGATAAATAGAACATTAATACCTTAATAATTAATGGTAATTATTTAAAGATGATTTTAAATGTTTTAAAAATCATTTAAGGGTAATATTAATACTTTAAAAATATTTTGAGTTATTATAAATAACTTTAATATTTTGGAAATGATTTCATTAATAGTTTAATATTAATTAAATATTAATGATAATAGAATTGATTAGTATTTAAATCATTTAAAAATGATTCTGAGGTTTGAAAATTCATGATAAATAATAATAAATGTTTAAAATTTATTATAAGTCATTTAAAAATAATATGACTGATACGTACGGATATTGAGTTACAGAAAAGAGTCTTAGACTCGATAATTACCCGATAAAGCTGTTGGTAGACCGACATATTTAAGAAATTGATCTGGACTTAGGTAATTTAATTAGATATGTGATTATTTGTGATTCAATGGTTGTTAAACCTATGTGCCAATGAGATTAGGGAATGTGCTGACTGCAATAAGCAATATTATATGATATGATATGTTATTCTAATCAGACAAATGATCTATCTAATGATAGGGCTTGATAGAAAAGATAAATCTAAGTTGTGTAAGCAGCAGACAAGGCAAGTATCTAACTCTTTGCATTTACTTTATGCAACGGACATGCGTAAGATAATATCTGAATTGTTCATTTCAATTGTTCAAATATTTTAACCTTTGTATATACTTATGCAATGATTCTGTATAAGTAAGTTATTAAACTATAATTGTTGTACAAGTTCCTTTATTCTGTTATTATTGATCAAATTATATATTCTGATCGTTAATTTCTAAAACATGGTTATACAAGTGTCCCCACTTGGATAATCATTATATTTTATCACATGTTGATACATACTTATCGGTGTTCAGTATGTATAAGTTGAATTAAAAGTCGTCTAAGCTATTTGATCCAGCTAGACATATATTTAAAGTTGTTGTTGGACAAGATAAAACTTTATCCAACTAAATTGTTTTGGTTTGGATTCAAGACTGGTATGAACATCCCAAATATGAAAAACTTTTATGCGCCTAAGGCGGGAATGCTAGACGAAAATATCGTTTTTTAATGTAGTATTGATCAATACAGGGCATAACGGGCTGATCACCCCCCGTGCCCGTAAGTAATGACAGTTTACAGATGAAGTTCTGTTTAACCTTTTCGAAAATAGAAAATAATGTTCATAGTTTGTCAACTGATCCTCATTTATAGTCAGTACGTAGTTTCAAAAATTTAAAATTGAAATGATATGTTATTTATTATCGGTTCAGTTTACTTTACAACTGTTGATTCGTTGTAGAAGTATCGTTCAAAGAAAATATTTAATTCGTTCAGCTAACTATTATTGTTGCTATTACTTGTTGGGCACTCAAATGCTCATCCTTGCTTAAATTTAAATGTTTTCAGCTAAAGGTGAACAACCTGGAGGCTCTTTTAAGAACAAAGGGAAAGGGAAGGTCGCTGAATAAATGATAAGGCTATCTTTTGTAATAACTAGACTTTATTAGGGTAATGATGATATATATTAATTATCATGTAATGAATCGAATGTTTGAAGGTTTCGTACTTGGGATTGAAAACTTTGATAATATGTAAATTAAATTTGATAATCTATATTATTGTTACTATTATTAGTATTATTCTGCTCATAGAAATGGTATCGTGAAGCACTGAGTTCGGATTTCAAGTACCTGAATTTGGGGGTGTCACATTACTACCCCTCTAACATTTTTCAAAAGTTTGGGATTCACAACCATCTCACATCTTACACAAAAGACAGAGATTTCAACAATAGATTTAAACAACACATAAATAAAACACTACTACTACTAAACTTCTTTCTCTAGACTCAATCTAACATCCCACACTCCACGGTGCTCTGGTATTCCTTCTGAGTAATGTGCACCACCATCTCTCGGCTTATGGTATGTCGGGTCAGTCTCTGATCAGCTGGGTAGTGATTTACCCCATCAATCAACCTCTCCATGGCCGTGTATAGAGTATGGCCCATCTTGTTCATCTTCATTCTCTTACAGCTCACTTCATCCTTTAGATCATTAGCCCAATCATTAGCTCCTTCCCACTTCTCCTCGAAGTGGATCATATCCATCACTTCTGTAGCGCCCCCAAATCCGGGTATCTTCCAACCCGACAGATGGTGCTATACTGTACAACATTTATACATTTATCCAATTGAATAGTCTCAAAGAACTAAAATAACTTCTATATATTAAAGTAATATTTACAATTTCCCAGGTTCTATACCCATTACAAAGGTTCTTTGTCATAATATCAGTTACATTATAACAATAGACCTATACTATTACAAGACAGCTTAACAATCTGCCTTAGCTTTTCCTTTATCCCTTTTTGATCCTTCGGGATGCTCAGTCTTAGCTGCATTCATATGTTTCAAGCAAGGGTGAGCCTGGCTAGCTCAGCAAGTATAACAATTCAATAACAACATGCTTGACACATACGAATCGTATATCTTCAATAACTGAACAATAGTTATGAAGTACTATTGATAATTCAAAGTAGCACTTTCATCTTTTCTTTTAATATATTTTACAATAACAACAATATTTAGTAAAACATTCACTCCGGTCAAAGACCTCGAGTATTCATTCTTTATTGAAAAGGACAACCCGGAACGAGTTCTGTAAGCCCGATATTACTTACGAGCACTTCTAGGTGATCAGCCTATTGTACTCTATGTTGATCAACACTACATCCATTAAACGTATGTACTTTTAATCATTTGGCAACCTCATGTGCCTGTCGTTTTACCGACAAAACATTTGTTTAACATTTCAGTCTTCTTTTTGAAAACCATATCAAGTAGTTGACAAAAGATAGCAACATTTGATAATGCAAGAGTAGATTATCAAGTCTAGCCAAAGGTGATTGGCTTTAACCTCAACATACTTCAATTCATGCGAAAGAATACATGAATCTTAAACTTGTTCAGATTGAACTGAAATAAGAGTTAAAATAGTTGCCTTTAGCGTCTGCTACGATAAATTATCTTTATGTTCAAGTCGTTTAAGTCTCTATAGTACATGATCACATAATGACTTTACATTAGGTCACATATAATCAAATATGTATATGACTATATCATACCCTTCATTTTAATCTAATCGTGTATTAGATTTAGTTACTATTCATTCTAGTTTAACATTACCAATTGCATTTATATTCGACTAGGTTATCTTAACATTTACATTACATTCCTTAAGGTTTAACAAAGTTTAAACAATGTTACATTATCTTCCTTTAGTTTGTGTTTATTTCCATTTTCTTTCTTTGTACGTAAAAACCTTCATTACTATCTTTGTTCTGAGACTGGCGCTGCGGCGCCGATCCTATACTTATATCTCGCGCTGCGGTGCGAGCCTTATCCTAGCATGTCCCGGACTTGGCGCTGGGGCGCGAGTCCTTAAGTAATGGGCCGCGCTGCGGCGCCAATCTCCAGAGGTTTTTCGTACTGTGCATGGCGCTGGGGCGTGGGTCTTTTGCCTTGGGTTGGCGTCGCGGCGCCAACTCTATGCACTAGATAAAAATTTCAGTTTTGAAATTTTGTGAACTTCCCGGACGCATAACTTCTTCGTTATAAGTTCGAATTGGCTCGTTCGAAAGCCTACGGTTCATAAATTATGTAATCTACATGATCATCCAAAAATTTTATCTATTTGACTTTGTTTGCTAAAAAATCACCTATTGGTTCATTTTTAACGAAAACGATAAACGTTCGTGAATGTTCAACGCTTGTTTCTTCGTTCAAAGTCGGAATCCGGTCATTTTTGAGTCCGCAACTCTTAAATGCGAAATATGACTTAACTCCATTGTAAAGCAATAATTTCGTGATCAAACACACAATTTGACTTCCATTCCGAGAATTTTACGAATTCGACGATTATCGTCAAATCGTGCAATTTTCGGCAAATCTTCATTCTTACGATTTGTTCAACATTAAAAATGAACTTCATTCATCATGTGAACATCTCAACATACATAATAAAATAACTTATTTTCATTGTTAGACTTTGACTCCTCATGAGCTTATAACTTATCAAATTATAAACTACCTAAGATTTGATTAATCATGACTTATGACAATTAGAGTTTCTTAATCATCATACTTTACATGTGCTTCACATATAACTTTACTTAGGTATACATAATACATATGATCATATAAATTCTTTTACCTTTATATCAATTATCTTAATAAACTCTTTATAAGTTCATATTATCTTCACATAAGTGTATAACTTATGTTAGTTTGAATGACTTATCACCAACTTATGTGACTTAAGTCCATGACTTACATATTCTTCTTGCTTCTTATCATTCATGTTTCTTAATTCAACTTTTCTTATTATCCTATCATGGTAGAGATAGAAGATAATTGAGAAGAAGTCTTACTTTTGTGTAGTCTTGGTAAAGTAGCTTTCTTCTTCTTCTTACTTATGGAATGACTTATGTGTAGCTTATTCTCTCTAACACTTAAGCACTTTAGAAATGTTGGATTAATTGAACAACTAACAAATGGCTTGCAAGCTCTTCTATTTATAGACTTTTCAAAGTTAGGGTAGTTTAGTCATTAAAACAATCCCACCTCCTTAAGCCACCTCCTTACTATTCATTACTTGGCTAACACAACACTTATCCTATACTTGGTCATTACTCTTAATACTTGGTCCCCACATTACTTGGTCACCACATTAAACCATATAAATATGGTTTGCCCCATGGGTCAACCAATCTATGAATTCTAATTTGGGTTTGGATTAATTAAATTATTGGGCTTTGCATTAATAAACACTAGCTTGTTCATTAATCAATTATTGGGTCTCTTCCTTTAATTCACTTGGACTTATATTAATTCTTATCAATCTTTCCAAGTCCATTAACATTTCTTAATACATATACATATAGTTTATATATTATTTTCGTATTCTAATTCATATAGAATTTATATACGATATTTCATCCTTCATACAAACTCGTATAATACTTCGTATTATACTCATTTCTATTTTTTTGTACAATACATAAGTATCATACCCTTATTGCGTATTCATCACTATTTTGCCTTCCTTAACGTTTATAATTTAAGTCCACAAGCGAAATATCGTTTTTTTCCATAACTATATTTTTTTTACATAATCCATCTCACCTTATTATTCCATCATTACGTATTTCTCGGAAATCCAAAATTATATCCCGAGCAAATACCGATGAATAGTATTTTTCGGAAAATTTCTCGGAAAACTTTTATTTTCGTCTTCAAAATTCAAACACTTTAATTCATCCACGTATCTCAAATACTACGACAATCCAACGTCACTAGGTTATATAACGACAACCATCTTGATAACACATAGAATAAGATTTTATTATTATTTAAATTAATAAAAACATTTTATAATAAGATCTGAATTTCTCGGTCTTTACATTCTTCCCCCCTTATAAAGATTCTGTCCCCAGAATCTCGTTTTACTTTAATCAAATAGATGAGGAAAATTTTTCTTCATCTTTTCTTCTAGTTTCCACGTTGCTTCTTCAGCATCGTGGTTCCTCCATAATACCTTCACTGATGGTATTATCTTGTTCCTCAGAACTTGTTCCTTTCTATCAATGTTTTGCATCGGCAACTCTTCATACGTTAAGTCCTTCTCGATATGAATTGGCTCATACTCGATTACATGCTTATAGTCCAGCTTATATGGACGTAATACCGATACGTGAAACACGTTATGTATTCGTTCTAGGTCTGGAGGTAATGCTATCATATAAGCTACCTCTCCTACCCGTTTTAATACCTCAAAAGGTCCTATAAACCTTGGACTTAACTTTCCTTTCTTTCCAAAGTGTATCTTTCCTTTCCAGGGAGATACTTTTAGAAACACATACGAACCCACTTCAAACTCTCGACTTAGTCTATGTGAGTCCGCATACTTCTTCTGTCTGTTTTGAACCGTGACGAGACGCATCCGAATTAACTTTACCACTTTCGCTGTCTGCTGCACCAATTCTGGTCCTAGCATACGGCGTTCTCCCACCTCATCCCAACACAAAGGTGTTCTACATTTTCTTCCATACAAAGCTTCGTACGGCGGCATGTCTATGCTTGCATGATTACTATTGTTATACGCAAACTCTACTAGTGGCAGGTGATCATTCCAACTACCCTTGAAATCCATGACGCAAGACCTCAACATATCTTCTAACGTCTGAATTGTTCTCTCGCTCTACCCATCAGTCTGAGGATGATAAGCCGTGCTTAGCTTTAGCTGTGTTCCCAACTGCTCTTGCAAACTCCTCCAAAAGTTCGATGTGAATCGTGGATCACGATCTGACACAATCGATACCGGTACTCCATGTCTAGAAATGATTTCCTCACTACAAGAAAATGCTCTAACAGCGACCAAAACTATCAGCGACCGCCCTTTAGGTCGCAGATAATATTATTAGCGACGGACATTAGCGACCGCCCTTGAATTTGGTCACTAGACTATATTAGCGACCGAACCCGATCGCTGGTTCAATTTTACCTCCAAAAAAATTGGTAGGAAATCTTGGCGCCTAAGTTGTTTGCGACCAATCACCATCAGCGACCGAATGCGGTCGCTGATACTTCCACATCATTTAAGATTAGCGACCGCAGGCGGTCGCGGATAGTGGTCGTTGATCTATTTCAATTAACCAGTTCCAGTTCGTCACTCTCGATCGCAAAATAGAAGAAAAAAAAGAGGGAGAAAAGAAGAGGGAGAAGAGGGAGAAGAGAAGAGGGAGAAGAAGGGAAAACCGTCGCCGCCACCTTCACCACCACCACAGCCGCCGCCGACGCCACCCCTACCTGCACATGTAAGAAATTTTTTTACTATTTTTCCAATAAGTGTACTAAAAAGGGGGTTTCTCTCTTCATTTTTAGCTTTTAAGGTCTACTGATTAGGGTTGGGTTTTGTTTGTATTTGAAGGTGAATTTGTTGTGCTTCCCACTTAATACATAAAAATAAAATTCTCCTATCAAACAAACTCTAAATTATAAATTTATAAAAATAAAATTCACAGTTGATGGCACTTCAAAAAAAATAAAAAAACCAAGTGGTCTACAGTAGTTTTAGGTTGAACTTATCCCCGTAGTTAAGTTACTCTCCTTCCTTAATAAACCATATACCTGATACTTTTATCACTCAACTGTTGTCAGAGTGCACTGTTAAAATTTTGAGTTTTGGCACCATGAAGATGTATTAACAAAATGGAAGAAGAAAATTATACTAAAATTACCTATTAGTACTATTCTGATGTTATGTTGGTTTTGTTGGTTTTTATTGGTAAAAATTGAAAACTGTATCTGTATTGCTACTACAGTTACCATTTACCAAGTCTTTAATATCATAACTTGGTTGGTATAAACTGTTGTATATATGCTATTGATGTGAATCTAGCTTAATCATAATTAGTTTTTGGTCAATTTGTGGTTCAAGAATTTGATTGTCAGCTCCTATGCTTTAGTTTGTAATGAGTGGAATGAGTTTGGAGAAAATTCTAGCTAATATGATCAAATTCCGAATACAAATCTCTACCAGAGGTGTCTTAATCAAGCATTATCTTTTGGCTTTATATCCTTAAGTTATTAATATGGTGTTGGGGGGTTGGAAGAGTGAATGAGAGTTGATCCCTTGGCAGTATAGCTAACCCTTATATGCAAATAAATATAGAATTATCCACATTAGCTTCCTCCTCCATTCATTGCTTGAGACTTTTTAGGGTAAAATGTTTAGACCAACTCAACCAAACAACAGAAAAGTTTAATTAAGCTGATTTACTTAATTGCAAAACAAGTAGTGTTGTTCTTTAATTAAGCAACACTGAAAGAACCTGTAGCACTCTCAACAAATTTCCTTGCTCCTTTAAACACTCTCTTGTCTCCGGTTTGCGCCTTGCATATATAAAGCTTACCATCTGAAAATGTGGTATAATTTTTAATAGGTTTAATAGCTTACCATATAAGTCTTTTTAATAGGTTTAATTTTTGTTATGTACAATTAAAACATGTTATTAATCAGCAAAATGAGGAAGCTATGTAGAAGAGTTTTGATGGTATGTATAATTAAAACATGTTATTAATCAGCAAAATGACACACTTCTTCTTTCCCAAGTGTCATATGTAGAAGAGTTTTTGTTGTGTTCAGATATGGACGAAGAGCATATCTGAACTCTAAATTTTCCTACATACCTATCAAATAAACTCTAAATTATAAAATTTTCCTACATACCTATCAAACAAACTCTAAATTTGCAATTTTTTCCTACAAACTCCATTGTATATAACTTTTTACTGCTATTTCTCTTAGTTTGTGTCTTGGGTGCCTAAAAATGACAATATATGCATGTTGTCGTGCATGTGGCTAGTCCATATTATAGGGGAGACTCTGGCAAAAAAAATTTGTTGGTCGGGTAGTTGCGAACATTTATAACATTAACGAACATTTATGTATGTACATGCCTTGACGCGTTTATGTACCTTTCATTTATAACTCATACTAACATCCTAAATTTTTTATTTATAGATGTCTTCTGAACCTGCAGCACGAAAGCGCGGGTTGGGTCGGGGCCCTAATCATGTACCGAAGGCCCCGGCTAATCCAGATGATCGCATTCTTATACAGATTCGTCCTCCTCTAGAAAGCACGCAAGTTAAACATCGTGTATATATAAGGGTTTAATATTTCCATTGTTATAAATATATATGACTCTAAATTATTGTATATTGTAGTGATTTTCAAGATAGTAAAATTGTGAAGTGCATTTCACAATTATGCTTACAGAACTGGCCTACGCCAGTGATTACATGGGCGAGCACACCTCTCGCCCATAAGGATGCAGTTTGGGCTGAATTTCATGTATATTTTTTTATCACTCTGATAAATAATACATAGTAAATCAAATAATATTGTTTAGTAATGTTGGATTATGGTAATATAACAATTTTAATATTATTATTGTTGTTTTATTTGCAGAAGTGGTATAGATGGGACGACGCACAAGCATCAGTTATTCAGACACTGTTCTGGCAGAAGTGCGTCGTCCGAACTAAAGATAATCTGAACAAGGAACGACAAAAAGCCCTGCAAAATGCTGAGATTGACCATCCAGGACAGGTTGAGCAGTATATGCATGAGCATAGTCCCTGGTGGTGCGCACATCCCATATGAGTGCAGATGTGTGACCAGTGGAGAGCTGAGAGCTGGGTCAAGCGACGCAAGACTGCCGCCTCGAACAGATCCTCAGGTGTATCTGAAGGCGAAAAGGCAAAAGGCACGTACAAGGGCGGCAATATATCACAGCTGCAGCATATTGCTGCTAGGGTACGTATGTATAGCAAGCTTATTGGCTTAGTTATTTATTTTTATGTTTGCAGTCATGTTTTGTAGCTAACATATCATATGTTTACATATTAATATGAGAACATGAACTATAGGAGTCTGAGTCTCAAGATCAACCTATCAATTGGTTGGATGTGTATGTGGCCACCCGTGATGGTCTGCCTGATGCTGTTCAGATAGCGATAATAAGTTAACTTTATACTAATATGTTGTTTATAAATTGTGATGACCTTTTTTTAGCATTTTTTTTATTTATTTTTAACTATTTAATTGTTGACCTTCTGACAGGATACTTATAAGGGCTTAATGAACGAGCGTTATCCTGAAGGCACCCCGCGTTCGTCGATTGATCAAGAATTGTGGGAGAGGGCGTCCGTCGTGAAGAAAAACTATGTTAAAGGCCAAGGACAAAAACGACGACCGACCATCAGTGGCACAGACAGCTCTGCTACCCAATCTACACAGTCATCAGGTCATCCAGCCTATCATACTCCTGCTGACTGTGTGAGAGAGATCTGCCAGAATCGTGATCTTCTTCGTATACTGGGCGGGCATCTGCATTCTCTTAGTCCTGATGAGTTGGCGGAGGCAGTGGCGGCAGCAGCAACATCACAGCATCAGGGTGGCGACCATGTATATATATCGATATTGTTACTGTCACTGTCTTACTTATATGTTTCACTACATTGTCTATTGTTTAGCTTTTCTCAAGTTATAGCAGTATCAACACATGTAACATACATGTTTTATTCTTTTGTTAATTACAGGGTACTAATTTGGATGATCCATGAAGAGCTAGACCAGTCATATATGTTAGATTTTTAAAGCCTTGCTAGACTTGTTTTTTAGATTTTTAAAGCCTTGTACTCTTTTAGATTCATTCTTTGGACAATTGTATTGGTTTATGATTTTATTATATTGATATTTACGATTGTATTGTGTTAGTTTACAATGGATGTTTATCATATAGTAGTTATCATGGATGAATGTTTATCATACAGTAGTTATCATAGATGGATGCTTATATATACTGCTGCGTGTTGGGATAGAAAGTAGGTACAAAGCAGGTTATTTTTGGGAAATCAATAAATCAGGAAAAATATTTATAAAAAAAACATATCAGCGACCGCATCCGGTCGCTACTACAGATATGCGGTCGCTGATAACTACTTTGAAACTAGCGACCGAATCGGTCGCTATTACCGGTCGCGGACACGTGTGCCATGTCACGGCTGACAAATGACTCAGCATGAGTCAGAATAGCGACGGATTCGGTCGCTGAGAAATCGGTCGCTATTATTGGTCGCTGACGACCATCTAGCGACCAGATTATCTGCGACTACTTTCAGCGACCGCATGCGGTCGCTGATACTCATCTGCGACCATATGCGATCGCTGATAGGCGGTCGCTGATAAGCCTTTTTGTTGTAGTGCCTTAACATAAAGTTTAGCTAATTGGTTTAAGTTATACTTGACCCTGAATGGCAAAAAGTGAGCCGACTTCGTCAACCGGTCCACTATTACCCAAATCGTATCATATCCTTTATTCGTTGTCGGAAGTCCCACCATGAAATTCATCATAATATGCTCCCACTTCCATTCTGGAATCTCCAATGACTGTAATAAACCACTGGGTCGTTGATGTTTGGCCTTAACTTTTTGACAAGTCAAACACCTACTCACGTACTTTGCTATTTCTCTCTTCATGTTCAGCCACCAAAAACTCTGTCGAAGGTCTTGATACATCTTAGTGCTACCAGGATGTATCGAGTACCTCGAATTATGAGCATCTTGTAACACTTGCTCCTTTAATTCCGTCTCATTCGGAACCCAAATTCTTCCCTTAAATCTTAATAATCCTTCATTATCAAGACTATACTTAGCATCTTCCTTCTTGGATAATCGCTTCTTCATTTGATTACACTTGATTGTCGTGATTTGTACTTCCTTGACTCTTTCTACGATGGTAGACTGCGTCGCAAACAGTCTCTGCTCCGCCTCAATTGGCAACTTTACCTCTAATTCCATCCTAGTCATCTCTGTTATTAACTCATTTTGAGTTGTTAACATAGACAATTTTTTCCGACCCTTCCTACTTAAGGCGTCGGCAACTATATTGGCCTTTTCAGGGTGATACAGGATTTCACAATCATAATCCTTTATCAACTCTAACCATCTTCTCTGCCTCATATTCAACTCCTTCTGAGTGAAGATATACTTTAGACTCTTATGGTCCGTATATATCTCACATTTTTCCCCATAAAGATAATGTCTCCATATCTTTAAGGCAAACACTACTGCGGCCAGTTCCAGATCATGAGTAGGATAAACTTTCTCATAATCCTTCAACTACCGTGACGCATACGCAATGACTTTGTCATGCTGCATAAGCACACAACCAAGTCCTCTAAGCGAAGCATCACTGTACACTACAAAATTTCCTGTGTCATCAGGCAATGACAAAACAGGCGCTTCACTTAATCTTTTCTTCAGTTCTTGAAAATTGTCTTCGCATTTATCCGTCCACACGTATTTCACCGTCTTCCTTGTCAAATTAGTTAACGGGGTAGCTATCTTCAAAAAATCTTGGATAAATCTTCGATAGTACCCTGCTAACCCTAGGAAACTCTGCACCTCAGTCGGCGTTTTTGGCTATTCCCAATTCATCACTGCTTCCACCTTCGCTGGATCTACTGAAATCCCCTCTTGGTCAATGACATGACTTAAAAACTGCACTTTTTTTAGCCAAAATTCACATTTGGTGAATTTCGCATATAGCTTCTCCTTCCTTAGTGTTTTTGTAAGACCCCAACTTTTATAAATAAAGATGAATTTTCTATAAATATCATTTTTGAATATTATGGAGTTAATTTGATATAATGTTATAGTTGTGGGTAATATTTATAAATTTTGCAAAGTACGCAAGTTGTTATATAATATTCGATTGGTCGGAAAATATTCGTTTTAACATGGAATATTCGTACAACGACACAATCATTGGTGGACCCCACAACGAAATTATTGTCGGATTGAGAAAACGATAAAAATATTTTATTAAAAATAACGGCGGAAGTTTTACCATTGATACTGTTGAACTACTCGGTAGTAAAAGTACAGTAATACGTGTGGTTGCATAGTAGCACACGGTATTGATTATTAATGCTTATGTGAGAAGTCACTCAGTTTGATTCAATTATTGTCAGTTAATAATATGAATTATTTAGCGATAATGACGTTTTGTTTTATTCGTATTATTAATGTAATAAAACAGAAATATCTTTTTATATAAAACAAAATACTTTATTAAAGTTATTCTATAAATAGAATATATTATATCTTATTTAAAAGATTTTTCTTTAAATATGGACCGTCAGATTAAAGTAATCAATCTAGACCGTTCATGGATTAGTTACTATGCATTCTATTTTTCTATAAATAGCAGCTCATTCCTTCATTATTTCTTACGAATTCACTGAACTCTAGAGAGAGAAACTATAGAGAGAAATTATAGAGAGAGAGAAGAAGAGTATACTGCTACTTAACTACTTCCTTATTTTAGCTCTTCTTTAAAATGGTAAGGGATGTTATTCTTTCTTATTCATGAAGAGAACTGTTTTTATTCCATTTCTTATTATTCTGTTGGAATAACCTGTATACGCGGTCTACCCTATACTTGGTGATATTCTTCTATTATTATGTTGGAACATCCTGTCTGTGTGTTTTACACCAGACCTAGTTCCGTTTTTATTATTATTCTGTTAGAACATCCTGTCTGTGTGTTTTACACCGGACCTGGTTCCGTCTTGTTATTATTCTGTTGGAACATCCTGTCTGTGTGTTTTACACCGGACCTGGTTCCATTATTTATTATTCTGTCGGAATATCCTGTCTGTGCGTTTACGCCAGACCTGGTTCCATTATTTATTATTCTGTTGGAATAACCTGTATGTGCGGTTTATCGCATGTCGGGTGATTTCTTTTGTTATTCCATTCTTTATTATACTCAGTTGGTTAAGTTTTGACTTCTATACTCCATGAAATTAGTGGAATATCCTTGATAATTGCGGTTCATCCAGTATCTTTTCATGAAAATATTCTTCTAAGTATTCTTGAATTTTACTCCACAAAGCAATATCATGTTGACAATTTGGACGTTGTTAATTCTTGGATAAATTAATTCTTGAACTTGTTTTATTGAATTCTTATATCATTGTCATCATCCTCATGTTTATAAAATGTTGAAAGTCATCTGTGGCCTGTAGTGCATAGATGGACTTGGTATGATTTTGACCAGGGATTATTCGGTATAATCATGACTGTAATGTTACAAATGATGTGGTGAAAGTCCTCATTGGCCCGTAGTGCATTGATGGACATTTGTTGGCATGATCATGACCATTAATGAATACACACATATCCTTGGCCGTAGTGCAGGGGTGATTCGATGATGTGGATTATTTTATTAAGCTGAGTCCCAGCGATAACAGTATTGAAAAACCTTTTAAATCATAAAAGATAGTAGAGTTTATTTTCTACCTGACTCTTTTAATGGATTGCTTGTTCCGTTGCAGTTAAACTTTATGTCTATTATATTTTATCAGTTTAACATTATTGAAGGCTAATGATAATTTATTCTGCATTATCTTAGTCATAATATTTCTTACTGGGCTAGTTGAGCTCACCCTTTCTTTCACTGTTCTCTTCAGGAAATGAGAACGTAGCTGGGGCAAGTCAGGGAACGGAGTGATGGTCCGAATGATAGTATTAGTTAGTAGTCCTCACTATTCTATGTAATAGTGTGTTAATAAATGTAATGAGGACTCCTTTTGAGTATGAATACTCTCTAGAAGATAATATTTGTATTCAAACTCACAGTTTATGTTTTGTCGTATTGTACACGACAGTTATATTAGTAAGTTGTATTTGTATTCTATACTATTTATCTGACGACCCAAGATGGGTGATGTATACCTAATTTTGGGGGCGTCACAGTTTTCAACACTAATCTTAAGTGTTCAGCATGATCTTCTAGCGTCTTAGAATAGACTAGAATGTCATCGATAAACAAAACGACGAACTTGTCCAAATATGGTTTGAACACTCTATTCATGATATCCATAAATGCAGCAGGTGCATTTGTCAACCCAAATGACATCACCAGAAACTCGTAATGACCATAACGAGTCCTGAATGCCGTCTTTGGTACCTCTTCCTTCTTAACGTTTAACTGATGATACCCCATCCGCAAATCTATTTTAGAAAAATACTTTGCCCCTTTTAATTGATCAAAGAGATCATCGATCCTGGGCAATGGGTTATCGTTAACTTGTTTAACTCCCGATAGTCGATACAAAGCCTTAACGATCCGTCTTTCTTCTTGACAAACAACACTGGTGCCCCCCACTGAGAAAAACTTGGTTGAATGTACTTTCTGTCCAATAGTTCCTGTAGCTGAACCATTAGTTCTTTTATTTCCACAGGCGTCATACGATACGGTACCCTTGAGACTGGTGTCGTTCTTGACACAACGTCTATCACAAATTCAATCTCCCTATCCGGCGGTAACCCCGGTAACTCACTTGGAAATACATCCATGAACTCATTTACTATAGGTATTTGTTCCATGGTTGCTCCCACTCTCTGGGTATCCACAACATGGAAAAGGTAACCCACACAACCTTTTCTTAACAATTTTCTAGTCTGTGTCATCGTAAGGCAACACGGACGTCCCAGCAACTTACTACCGTAAAATACTACAGGAGGTTGCTTCAACGACTTGATTCTCACACATTTCTTTTGGCAATCTATAATTACTCCATGATTAATTAACCAATCCATTCCGAGAATTACGTCGAATTCTCCTAACTTTATCGGTATTAAATCTACCGATAACTTACAACCCCATACATCTACGCAACAACTCCTATGAATATCTTCAACAAGAATTATCTCTTCGTTTGCTACCTTAATGTTCAAAGGTATAGGTAATTTTTCGGGAAATAATTCTAGTCGTTTAGAAAAATCACATGCTATAAACGAACAAGTAGCACCCGAATCAAAAAGCACATATGCAATTATGTTATTGATCGGAATAATACCTGCAACTATCTCCCCTGATGCCACAGCATCTTGGACCGTCATATTAAAAGTTCGGGCCATTGATTTCCCCGGCTGAGCTGGACCACTAATAGCTAACTTACCGCTATTAGTTCCCTTATTTCCTTCTTTCCCCTTCTTCGGGCAATTCTTTGCTATGTGGTCAACTGATCCACATACAAAGCATCCGTGATTTTTCTTTGGATATGGACAGTTAGGCGAAATGTGACCTTCCTGTCCACAATTATAACATACTGCCTTTCCTTTGAGACAGACTCCTAAGTGAGTCTTCCCGTAGGTTTTACAGGCCTCCATCCTTCTCTTAGAATCCCCTTGTTTTACTCCGGTATTCCCAGAGTTAAAGCCCTTCCTCTTTTGACCGTTGCCACTTCCACTGGCTCCCTCGGTCTTGTTTCCTCCATCAACCTTGCCCTTGTTTTTCTTATCCTTATGGTACTGGCTGAGAGCCTCATTCCCACCTTCGGCAATTATTGCCTTTTCTAATATCGTTCCAAAGGAAGTATTTTGGAACACCGAGATTCGGCTATGGAGCCAGGGTTTCAAGCCCTGCTTAAATCTCCTAGCCTTTCTCACTTCCGTGTCCACTTGATGTGGAGCAAATCGTGCCAGTTCATTAAATTTGGCAGCATACTGGGAACTGTCATCTCCCCTTGTTTCAATTCAAGAAACCTCATTTCCATCCTTCCTTGCATACTTGTGGGAAAATAGTTCTCGAAGAAAATCTCCTTAAACCTCTCCCACGTTAGATTTCCTATTTCGGCCCTAGCCTGGTTTGTCTCCCACCAAAAGTTGGCCTCTCCTTTCATCAAATAGGTTGAAAAGGTAACCTTTTGACCCTCCTCAACATTTGCTATTACAAATGCTTTTTCGATTTCTTTTACCCAAGTCTAGGCTTCTATAGGGTCCATAGTTCATTTGAACTCCGGCGGACCTACACTTTTAAAGTCCTTAAAAGTAGTAGCTCATACTACTCCAGGAATCACGGGTACGTTAGCCCCCGCTCTATTAAATGCAGCCGTTAAAAGGTTAACGAACTCCTGCATTGGATTAACCGGACCACCCTCCGGTTGGTTAACATTTGTATCTTGATTTCGTTGTCTCCTTCTTGGCGGCATTTTGCTGTTAAGAAAACAACACATCATTATTATATTATTCTTGTTGGTTTGTTATTATTTATAAGAAAACAATAATTCATGTTCATTACTCAATATATTCCATAAAAAGACTTGTATTGATTCATAACTTGTAGTATAACACTACATTGTTTTACATTACTCAGCCTTGTTGATTACATTACCATCCCGCAATTACTTTCCAAAAATTGGGATTTTACACAAGACTACCCTTTGTTTATACAAAAGAGGGTTTTACGTCACTACTAGATATGTAATATTTACATATCTAAGCTACTCTAGCTATTGCTAGATTACATTTGCCGTAAGGCATTCTCAATGTCTGCTCTAGCCAAATCGGCAACAACATCTCTACTGATGGTATGACGGGTCTGTCCTGCTTCTATCTGATATCCAGCCAACTACTGCTGGAAATCTGCATGAGAACTCCTATGTATATAGGACATCCTCTCCAACTTCCGCTGTTTAGTCTTTAGCTCCTGCTTGAGCTCAAAGACTTCTTCTTTCAAATCTCGAACCTTGTCCATAGCTAGGACTCTATCATCGTGCTCCTCCTCCCACATTCCTTCCATACTAGCCTTGTCCTTCCGGACAGCTTGGAGTTCCTCTTTCAACTCCTTAACCTCTTGGCAGTAATGGATATTTCTATCCAATACTGACATAAACAATGCCTTCATTGATTCTCCCGTAGACAATTCCTCTGTAGGTGGAACCTGATCAAAGGACATCACGTCCACCTCCTCCTCTAGCATGCCATCAAATATAGATATATAGTCTAAATCATCCGAGTCTCCAGACTCGATTGTCACCACTTCTGGTTCTACGGCTACAGGATTTGGTAGTATCTCTACCTGATTTACCGAATCCTCGCTCACTACATGTATATCTCCATAAATATCATTTTCTCCTGACATCTACAATAAAACGATATAGTTTGATTAGTACATTTTTATAAGGTTACTTTCCATCTTTTACTTCTTTTCTTAAGGTTATGACTTAAGGTTCTATTTTCCCCCTTAAGTTTTATAACCTAAGCTTTGATACCAACTTGTAGCGCCCCCAAATCTGGGTATCTTCCAACCCGACAGATGGTGCTATACTGTACAACATTTATACATTCATCCAATTGAATAGTCTCAAAGAACTAATATAACTTCTATATATTAAAGTAATATTTATAATTTCACAAGTTCTATACCCATTACAAAGGTTCTTTGTCATAATATCAGTTACATTATAACAATAGACCTATACTATTACAAGACAGCTTAACAATCTGCCTTAGCTTTTTCTTTATCCCTTTTTGATCCTTCAGGATGCTCAGTCTTAGCTGTATTCATATGTTTCAAGCAAGGGTGAGCCTGGCTAGCTCAGCAAGTATAACAATTCAATAACAACATGCTTGACACATACGAATCGTATATCTTTAATAACTGAACAATAGTTATGAAGTACTATTGATAATTCAAAGTAGCACTTCATCTTTTCTTTTAATATATTTTACAATAACAACAATATTTAGTAAAACATTCACTCCGGTCAAAGACCTCGAGTATTCATTCTTTATTGAAAAGGACAACCCTAACGAGATCCGTAAGCCCGATATTACTTACGAGCACTTCTAGGTGATCAGCCTATTGTACTCTATGTTGATCAACACTACATCCATTAAACGTATATACGTTTAATCATTTGGTAACCTCATGTGCCTGTCGTTTTACCGACAAAATATTTGTTTAACATTTTAGTCTTCTTTTTGAAAACCATATCAAGTAGTTGACAAAAGATAGCAACATTTGATAATGCAAGAGTAGATTATCAAGTCTAGCCAAAGGTGATTGGCTTTAACCTCAACATACTTCAATTCATGCGAAAGAATACATGAATCTTAAACTTGTTCAGATTGTACTGAAACAAGAGTTAGAATACTTGCCTTTAGCGTCTGCTACGATAAATTATCTTTATGTTCAAGTCGTTCAAGTCTCTACAATACATGATCACATAATGACTTTACATTAGGTCACATATAATAAAATATGTATATGACTATATCATACCCTTCATTTCAATCTAATTGTGTATTAGATTCAGTTACTATTCATTCCGGTTTAACATTACCAATTGTATTTATATTCGACTAGGTTATCTTAACCTTTACATTACATTCCTTCAGGTTTAACAAAGTTTAAACAAGGTTACATTACCTTCCTTTAGTTTGTGTTTATTTCCATTTTCTTTCTTTGTACTTAAAAACCTTCATTACAATCTTTGTTCTGAGACTGGCGCTGCGGCGCCGGTTCTATACTTATATCTCGCGCTGCGGCGCGAGCCTTATCCTAGCATGTCCCGGACTTGGCGCTGGGGCGCGAGTCCTTACGTAATGGGTCGCGCTGCGGCGCCACTCTCCAGAGGTTTTTCGTACTATGCATGGCGCTGGGGCGCGGGTCTTTTGCATTGGGTTGGCGCCGCGGCGCCAACTCTGTGCACCAGATAAAAATTTCAGTTTTGAAATTTTGTGAACTTCCCGGACGCATAACTTCTTCGTTATAAGTCTGAATTGGCTCGTTCAAAAGCCTACGGTTCACAAATTACGTAATCTACATGGTCATCCAAGAATTTTATCTATTTTACTTTTTTTGCTAAAAATTCACCTATTAGTTCATTTTTAACGAAAACAATAAACGTTCGTGAACGTTCAACGCTCGTTTCTTTGTTCTAAGTCAGAATCCGGTCATTTTCGAGTTCGCAACTCTTAAATGCTAAATATGACTTAACTCCATTGTAAAGCAATAATTCCGTGATCAAACACAAAATTTGACTTCCATTCCGAGAATTTTACGAATTCGACGATTATCGTCAAATCGTGCAATTTTCGGCAAATCTTCATTCTTACGATTTGTTCAACATTACAAATGAACTTCATTCATCATGTGAACATCTCAACATACATAATACAACAACTTATTTTCATTGTTCGACTTTGACTCCTCATGAGCTTATAACTTATCAAATTATAAACTACCTAAGATTTGATTATTCATGACTTATGGCAATTAGAGTTTCTTAATCATCATACTTTACATGTGCTTCACATATAACTTTACTTAGGTATACATAATACATATGATCATATAAATTCTTTTACCTTTATATCAATTCTCTTAATAACCTCTTTATAAGTTCATATTATCTTCACATAAGTGCATAACTTATGTTAGTTTAAATGACTTATCACCAACTTATGTGACATAAGTCCATGACTTATATATTCTTCTTGCTTCTTATCATTCATGTTTCTTAATTCAACTTTTCTTATTATCCTATCATAGTAGAGATAGAAGATAATTGAGAAGAAGTCTTACTTTTTTGTAGTCTTGGTAAAGTAGCTTTCTTCTTCTTCTTACTTATGGAATGACTTATGTGTAGCTTATTCTCTCTAACACTTAAGCACTTTAGAAATGTTGGACTAATTGAACAACCAACAAATGGCTTGCAAACTCTTCTACTTATAGACTTTCCAAAGTTAGGGTAGTTTAGTCATTAAAACAATCCCACCTCTTTAAGTCACCTCCTTACTATTCATTACTTGGCTAACACTGTGAGGACCCCAAACTCGGATACTTGAAACCCGAACTCGGTTCTTCACGATACCATTTCTATGAGCGGAATAATACTAATAATAATAACAATAATATAAAAGATCAAATTAATTTACATAATTATCAGAGTCTAACTCCCAAGTACGAAACCTTTAAACATTCATTACAACCCATGATAGATAATATATATCATAATTGTCTTAATAACATTAAACTATTACATAACATAGTAATTCGTTCATTCAGCAACCTTCCCTTTTCCTTTGTTCTTAGCAGAGTTCTCTGGTCGTTCGCACTTAGCTGAAAACATTTAAATTTAAGCAAGGATGAGCATTTGAGTGCCCAGCAAGCAATAGCAATATATATATATATATATATAAGCTGAAAGGATTTAAATGTTTTCTTTGTACTATTCTTCTACAACAAGTCAATAGTTGTGAAGTATTCTGAACCGATAATAATAACATAACAACTCTCTTTCAAATTTTTGAAACTACATAATGACTATATCTGGGGTTATGGTGACATGCCATGAACATTGTTTTCATTTTCGAAAAGGTTAAACAGAAATTCATCTGTAAACCGTCATAACTTACGGGCACGGGGGTGATCAGCCCGTTATGCCCTGCATTGATCAATACTACATTGCTAGAACGATATTATCGTTCATCTTTTGTCCGCCGGAGCGCATAAAAATTTTCCCGTGTAGGGATGTTCATACCTGTCTTGGTTCTAAATCAAAGGTTTTATCTTGTTCAACAATAATCTATATTTCAATATATCTGTATACGGGTAATTGACAATGGTATATCAACATGTGATTAAATACAATGATTATCCAAGTGGGGACACTTGTTTAACCACTTCTAGAAATTAACGAACAGAATATATATGTCCGAATTATCATATACTAACATGTTGATATTCAATGAGCTTATATAATATAAAGTTCATAATCTGTACAATAATAATATAGTTTTGAAACATTCTTACTCACATCCATTGCATAAAGAAAATGCAAAGGTTAGATACTTGCCTGAAGCGCTGCTTACAACTTATAATTAAGATCTATCGCTTATCTCACGACCTATCATTAATAAGATAGTTCGTTCGATTAGAACAACATACTATAACACATAACACTGCTTATTGCAGTCAACACATAACCTAATCACATTAGCACCTATGTTTAATAACCATTGAATCACAAATAATCACTTATACAATCAAAATATCTAAGTCCAGATCAATTTCTGAAACATGTCGGTCTACCGACAATTTTATCGGGTAATTTTCGAGTCTAAGACTCTATACTATAACTTAACATCAGTACGTATCAGTCATATTATTTTTAAATGACTCAATAAAATTTTAAAACATTTATTATAATTTATCATGAATTTTCAAACATCGGAATCACATTTAAATGATTTAAATACTAATCAATTCAATTATCATTAATATTTAATTAATATTAAACTATTAATGAAATCATTTCCAACATGTTAAAGTTATTTATAATAATTCATAATACCTTTAAAGTATTAATATTACCCTTAAATGATTTTTAAAACAGTTAAAATCATTTTTAAATAATTATCATTAATATTAAAGTATTAATGTTCTATTTATCAAAATATTAAAAGTCATTATTCATAACTTAAAATATTTTTAATTCATTTATATCCCTTTTAAATGATTTTTAAAGTAATAAAATCATTTATAAACTATTTATTTATTATAATTATTAAATAAATTTAATATCATAACTAATAACTTAATAATCATTAATATTAAATTATTAATGAAATTATCCTTTAAATATTAAAAGTTATATTTTATAACTTAAAATATTTTTAAACACTTTATTTTCATTTAAAATGATTTTTAATATAATAAAATCATTTTTAATTAATTTATTTAATTCATTTAGTAAATAAATTAATTACCATTAATATCAATTTATTAATGAAATTTATCATAAAATATTAAAAGTCATTAAAAATAACTTAAAATATTTTCTTATATCATAATATAATTTTTAATAATTTTTCTAATATTAAAATCATTTTTAAATAATTTATTTAATATTATAATTAAATAAATTAAATACTTTTAATATTTTAAAAATATTAAATATTTATGAAATATATTAAAAATAATTAAAAACTAATTTTCGGAATTTTTTATAATTTTTAATAATTTATTTTGTATTTTTAATAATTTAAAACTAATTTTTTTCTATTTTTTATTAATTTCCGGAAAATAGAATATTATCTGTCGCTAAAGACAACCTATAGCAACAGAACCGTCGCTATAGGTGTTCTTCATGTTCTTGGTCAAACCCAGAAATTCATAGCCAGTTTCCGAGTTGCTTACTTTGACCAATCATAAACTAGTGTGTGTTGTGTTTCTAGGTATTTTGTTGATCAGAGAATGTAGTACAAATACAAGACTACTCGATCCAACAAAGAACATCATCAAACCATGCATAACTAACGAGATCTGAAGCGTTGAACAAGCTGTCAGAGCTGTTCTTCATTTTCTGGGCTACCCAGAAATGAAGAATAGTTCGACTGGCTCGTTTTGGGCTCCCACAACTTGTGATCTAGGTGAGTTTTTAGCGATTTAAGAGGTCTAACTTGTAGAATACATGTAATTCTAGAGATCCATTACATAAAATCAACAAAACAACAACTGAGTTAGCAGATCTATGCCGGTCAACCCGTGTCAGACAACACGGTCAAGCATTTTCTGGGTTACCCAGAAAACGGCTTTCGTGCTTCTCTGGCTTGGTTTGACCATCGACTACGCTTCACCTGTTAACTTTTTAGGTGATAATAAGACACAAAAAATGTAGTCTAACATATGTAATACAACTTAGATCCAAAACCAAGAACATACAATCAAACCACTGTCAGATCCGTGCTCATGAAAATCATGTCAGACCTTTCTGGGCTCGTTCTGGGTTACCCAGAACATGGCCAGTCATGGTTGGTCAACGGTGTTTGACCACCCATATCTTGCAACCTATAACCGATCTGACTCTGATTGGAGTTCCAGAGCAAAGCTCTCATAGCGTACTACAAGATCAAATATTAAAACCACAAAAACACAAAACAGAGAACGATATACAGGGCCTGACATTCATTGTCAGACGACTATTTAAAAATTTTCCAGATTTTGAAAAATGTCAAATCCGAGCCTCTAGATATTATGGAGCTAACATCTAGCAACCCAGATCACCACTAGACACTACTAACAACATATTTTAACACTTAATCATAACATCTAACACAGAATCGTTGGACAGAAATTCTAGGGTTCGTTTATACCTTCTTGAGCAAATCTTGATTTCTGGCTTCTGATGTTTGTTAGGGATTTTCGTGGGGCTGTTCTTAGGGACTGATATAGCTTATAATTTTAGAGGTTTGAAGTTTGAGAGAGAAGGTTTAAGTGTTGGACAAAATGTAAGTGAACAAATGAATTTTCTCTCTCCTAGATCTACTTATACAAGTCTTGATGCATGAATATGGCTGATCTAGCATGGTTTGCTGTCAATTTTGAGTCACAAGGAGTAGTTGAAGTTGGTTAACAACTCAAAATATGGAAGGATTTGCAAGCAAGCTTCTAAAAATTAAAAAGTAATATATTTTTTTTTAAAATTAATAAAGTAATTAAGGGTATTTTTGTCCATGACACTTGAATCTAGATTCTAATCACTAGATTTTAAACATTAAGGTTTCCTAAATAATTTCTAGGGTTTGAACAATTATATATAGAGTTCAATAAAAATTAAATTATAACTAAATAATTATAATTAGGGTTTTTAAATAGAAAATTAGAGTTTTAAAAATATATTTAGGGTTTTCTAAAACTTTAATTAGGGTTTACCTAATTAATCACTTAATACACAACATAAAACATATAACATAGTTATATAACAGTCTTAAGCTCACAATTGATTTTCAATTTAGAGTTTTCCTAAGTAAAATTAGGGTTTAACCAATTAAAACTAGGGTTTTGAAATTAAACACCATAATTGACCAATTATCATCAATACGTACATGCAGTACATATTCATAGCACTGAAAAATCAAAATATAATTAATATTATATTATTATTCTCATACCTTGGCAATAATCCAAAATTAGGGTTTGGATACCATATTTGATTTATTCTTCCTATTTAACCTTAATAATTAAGGTAAAATAATTAACTTAATAACATGTACTAAAATTCATATAATAAAATAATTATTATAATTATTCTAAAAATCAGTTCATATATTATTTAAATAATATATGATTATATATTTTAATGGAAAATAATTATTAAAATATTTCTACCATAAATTGATTATTATAAGTATATACTTTTTAATAATTAATAATTTTAAAATAAATTCATTCGTAAATAATTATGTAATAAATATATTTTTACTTACCACATAAATACATATACACATAATCTTGTACAAATCCTCATCCTTAATAATAAAAAAAAAAATTATTCACAAAATTTCTTATTTATTTATATAGAAAATATCGGGTTGTTACATTCACCCTCCCTTATAAAGATTCCGTCCCCGGAATCACCGTTTTAAAACCTATACATACACGGTCACATAGCGTACACAATCATCGCAAGTAGATCTCGATCAACTTTGATCGAACTGATCTTTAACTATTCACATGAAGCTTGCCTTTCTGATTACACAGAAAAATTGGTTTCTAACAGAACTCAAATTCCTCCTCAAAATTTCTTTATAAAATAATTTACTATATATAGGAAAATCATGCATAAGAAAATAAAAGGCATACGAATAATACCTGGAGTTGCATTGTCAGCTGCTGCCGTATCCTGAACTGTCATGTTGTAGACCCTTGCCGTAGATTTTGTTGGCTTGCTTGACGAAGTCGGTCCTGTGATTGCTAACGTTCCACTGCCAGTGCCCATGTTCACACTTCCTGTCTCCACCCTCCTCTTTGGACAATCTTTCACCCTGTGCTCTGTCGATCCGCATATAAAACATCCACTATTCATCCTAGGATTGGGGCAGTTGGGAGAAATATGGCCCTCTTGTCTGCACTTATAGCAAACAAATTTTCCTTGCAAACACTCCCCCGAGTGATTCTTCCCACATGTCTTACATGGCACTATCTGTTTCTTAACACCTTCCTGTTTCACTTGTACACTTGTAAAACTGCTCACCTTCCTCTTACTATCACCACTCCTGCTCCCACTATTATTTTCTACCTTCCTAGCTCCTTCTATCTTACCCTTATTCTTCCTCTCCTTATTGTAAAGGCTCATGGCCTCACTTCCCTCCTCAGCTATGATCGCTTTCTCCATGAGTGCTGCAAATGTAGGAATTTGCAACACCGCCACTTTGTTATAGAGCCAGGGTTTCAATCCCAGCTCAAACCTTCTAGCTTTCCTAGCCTCCGTATCAACTTGATGCGGAGCAAACCTAGCTAACTCATTGAATTTGGCGGCGTATTCAGACACCGTCATATTCTCCTACTTCAACTCTAAAAATTTAACCTCCATCCTCGCCTGCATACTTGGTGAAAAATAATTTTCAAAAAACAAAGTTTTAAATCTATCCCATGTGACTACACCTTCTCCTGCCCTAGCCTGATTCGCTTCTCACCAAAAATTTGCTTCCCCCTTCATCATGTAAGTGGCAAAAGCAGTTTTCTGCCCCTCATCTACCCTAGCTACCGTAAACGCTTTTTCAATTTCCTTAACCCAAATTTGAGCTTCTACAGGGTCAGTTGTACCTTTGAATTCTGGTGGTCCTACAACCTTAAAGTCTTTGAAGTTCGCTAAGCGGTTGCCCGGCTGGTTTCCAGCGACCGGTATTCCCTGTTGCATAGCCTGAGCTAACATGTTCACAAATTGCTGCATCGGATCTGGTTGTTGTTGTCCCTCAACGTTGTTGACAGATTCCTCTGCCCTTTGATTGCGAGTTCGACGTCTTGGCGGCATTATCTGATTGAAAAAAAAATCATAATTTAACTTACATTCTAAACCTTATCACATAAGTTTAATATTTTAAACTTATTTCATCATTTCTCAAACATAGATTCATATTCATTTAACGAATATTTTACATAGCACAAAATGCTTTGAACTTCAGCTATCCCTTTATGACCTCAAAAGTCGGGATTTACAGTCTTGACTTAATACAAAAGTTGGAAACATTACATTACACAAACATACTTATCATATATATTATATTAAACACTCCTACACAACAGAACCTATACTACATATTTATTACACCTTTTCCTTGGACATTCTCTCGCCTGATGACCTTCTATACCACAGACATAACATGCTCCTTTTTTGTAGTCAGGACAGTACGGAATGGTATGTCCTTCATAGCCACAAAGATAACAAATTCCTTTCCATTTCTTCTTATTGGATTTTCCTAAATCATGGTCTTCTATCTTTCTTTTCCCCTTCTTATCCGGAGCTGCACACGATGTGTTGCTTGTGGCTCCCATCTGACCAATTTGGATTTTAAGCTTATCTTGTCCTTCCAATGTTTCTATTAACGCTTGACGCAACTGACTATTCAACAGCCTTTCTATCTCCCACAGCCTTTCCAGAGAAGAAACCTTATTCTTCAGATTCTGCACTTCCGTTGATACTTGATCAGTAACAACTTTAGTGTCTGAATCACTATCTGACAACTCCACCATCTCCGGATCTTGTACTACGTTTTCTACGATAACCACATCGTCTGAATTGTGTTCATCAAGAGCCTCTATGTCAGCTATCGGCTTCGATATTGGCTCCTTCTTTACTATCCGAGGGTAATCGAATCCTTTTTCACCTGACATCTACACACATAAATTATCCTAATTAGCATATAGTATATACACACAACAAATAAGAGTTTTATACAAGTTATCTTTTATTTAGTTTGACGATGAATTTAGTCGATTCATCTCTTTTTAAACTCTATATATGAGTTATTTATATTTTCAACGTTTCCATCTGTTCTAAGGTTATAGCCTAAGGTCTAGCCCACCTAAGGTTTCTAACCCTATAGCTCTGATACCAACCTGTGAGGACCCCAAACTCGGATACTTGAAACCCGAACTCGGTTCTTCACGATACCATTTCTATGAGCGGAATAATACTAATAATAATAACAATAATATAAAAGATCAAATTAATTTACATAATTATCAGAGTCTAACTCCCAAGTACGAAACCTTTAAACATTCATTACAACCCATGATAGATAATATATATCATAATTGTCTTAATAACATTAAACTATTACATAACATAGTAATTCGTTCATTCAGCAACCTTCCCTTTTCCTTTGTTCTTAGCAGAGTTCTCTGGTCGTTCGCACTTAGCTGAAAACATTTAAATTTAAGCAAGGATGAGGATTTGAGTGCCCAGCAAGCAATAGCAATTATATATATATATATATATATATATATATATATATATATATATATATATATATATATATATATAAGCTGAAAGGATTTAAATGTTTTCTTTGTACTATTCTTCTACAACAAGTCAATAGTTGTGAAGTATTCTGAACCGATAATAATAACATAACAACTCTCTTTCAAATTTTTGAAACTACATAATGACTATATCTGGGGTTATGGTGACATGCCATGAACATTGTTTTCATTTTTGAAAAGGTTAAACAGAAATTCATCTGTAAACCGTCATAACTTACGGGCACGGGGGTGATCAGCCCGTTATGCCCTGCATTGATCAATACTACATTGCTAGAACGATATTATCGTTCATCCTTTGTCCGCCGGAGCGCATAAAAATTTTCCCGTGTAGGGATGTTCATACCTGTCTGGGTTCTAAATCAAAGGTTTTATCTTGTTCAACAATAATCTATAATTCAATATATCTGTATACGGGTAATTGACAAAGGTATATCAACATGTGATTAAATACAATGATTATCCAAGTGGGGACACTTGTTTAACCACTTCTAGAAATTAACGAACAGAATATATATGTCTGAATTATCATATACTAACATGTTGATATTCAATGAGCTTATATAATATAAAGTTCATAATCTGTACAATAATAATATAGTTTTGAAACATTCTTACTCACATCCATTGCATAAAGAAAATGCAAAGGTTAGATACTTGCCTGAAGCGCTGCTTACAACTTGTAATTAAGATCTATCGCTTATCTCACGACCTATCATTAATAAGATAGTTCGTTCGATTAGAACAACATACTATAACACATAACACTGCTTATTGCAGTCAACACATAACCTAATCACATTAGCACCTATCTTTAATAACCATTGAATCACAAATAATCACTTATACAATCAAAATATCTAAGTCCAGATCAATTTCTGAAACATGTCGGTCTACCGACAATTTTATCGGGTAATTTTCGAGTCTAAGACTCTATACTATAACTTAACATCAGTACGTATCAGTCATATTATTTTTAAATGACTCAATAAAATTTTAAAACATTTATTATAATTTATCATGAATTTTCAAACATCGGAATCACATTTAAATGATTTAAATACTAATCAATTCTATTATCATTAATATTTAATTAATATTAAACTATTAATGAAATCATTTCCAACATGTTAAAGTTATTTATAATAATTCATAATACCTTTAAAGTATTAATATTGCCCTTAAATGATTTTTAAAACAGTTAAAATCATTTTTAAATAATTATCATTAATATTAAAGTATTAATGTTCTATTTATCAAAATATTAAAAGTCATTATTCATAACTTAAAATATTTTTAATTCATTTATATCCCTTTTAAATGATTTTTAAAGTAATAAAACCATTTATAAACTATTTATTTAATATAATTATTAAATAAATTTAATAACATAACTAATAACTTAATAATCATTAATATTAAATTATTAATGAAATTATCCTTTAAATATTAAAAGTTATATTTTATAACTTAAAATATTTTTAAACACTTTATTTTCATTTAAAATGATTTTTAATATAATAAAATCATTTTTAATTAATTTATTTAATTCATTTAGTAAATAAATTAATTACCATTAATATCAATTTATTAATGAAATTTATCATAAAATATTAAAAGTCATTAAAAATAACTTAAAATATTTTCTTATATCATAATATAATTTTTAATGATTTTTCTAATATTAAAATCATTTTTAAATAATTTATTTAATATTATAATTAAATAAATTAAATACTTTTAATATTTCAAAAATATTAAATATTTATGAAATATATTAAAAATAATTAAAAACTAATTTTCGGAATTTTTTATAATTTTTAATAATTTATTTTGTATTTTTAATAATTTAAAACTAATTTTTTTCTATTTTTTATTAATTTCCGGAAAATAGAATATTATCTGTCGCTAAAGACAACCTATAGCGACAGAACCGTCGCTATAGGTGTTCTTCATGATCTTGGCCAAACCTAGAAATTCATAGCCAGTTTTCGAGTTGATTACTTTGACCAATCATAAACTAGTGTGTGTTGTGTTTCTGGGTATGTTGTTGATCAGAGAATGTAGTACAAATACAAGACTACTCGATCCAACAAAGAACATCATCAAACCATGCATAACTAACGAGATCTGAAGCGTTGAACAAGCTGTCAGAGCTGTTCTTCATTTTCTGGGCTACCCAGAAATGAAGAATAGTTCGACTGGCTCGTTTTGGGCTCCCACAACTTGTGATCTAGGTGAGTTTTTAGCGATTTAAGAGGTCTAACTTGTAGAACACATGTAATTCTAGAGATCCATTACATAAAATCAACAAAACAACAACTGAGTTAGCAGATCTATGCCGGTCAACCCATGTCAGACAACACGGTCAAGCATTTTCTGGGTTACCCAGAAAACGGCTTTCGTGCTTCTCTGGCTTGGTTTGACCATCGACTACGCTTCACCTGTTAACTTTTTAGGTGATAATAAGACACAAAAAATGTAGTCTAACATATGTAATACAACTTAGATGCAAAACCAAGAACATACAATCAAATCACTGTCAGATCCGTGCTCATGAAAATCATGTCAGACCTTTCTGGGCTCGTTCTGGGTTACCCAGAACATGGCCAGTCATGGTTGGTCAACGGTGTTTGACCACCCATATCTTGCAACCTATAACCGATCTGACTCTGATTGGAGTTCCAGAGCAAAGCTCTCATAGCGTACTACAAGATCAAATATTAAAACCACAAAAACACAAAACAGAGAACGATATACAGGGCCTGACATTCATTGTCAGACGACTATTTAAAAATTTTCCAGATTTTGAAAAATGTCAAATCCGAGCCTCTAGATGTTATGGATCTAACATCTAGCAACCCAGATCACCACTAGACACTACTAACAACATATTTTAACACTTAATCATAACATCTAACACAGAATCGTTGGACAGAAATTCTAGGGTTCGTTTATACCTTCTTGAGCAAATCTTGATTTCTGGCTTCTGATGTTTGTTAGGGATTTTCGTGGGGCTGTTCTTAGGGACTGATATAGCTTATAATTTTAGAGGTTTGAAGTTTGAGAGAGAAGGTTTAAGTGTTGGACAAAATGTAAATGAACAAATGAATTTTCTCTCTCCTAGATCTACTTATACAAGTCTTGATGCATGAATATGGCTGATCTAGCATGGTTTGCTGTCAATTTTGAGTCACAAAGAGTAGTTGGAGTTGGTTAACAACTCAAAATATGGAAGGATTTGCAAGCAAACTTCTAAAAATTAAAAAGTAATATATTTTTTTTTAAATTAATAAAGTAATTAAGGGTATTTTTGTCCATAACACTTGAATCTAGATTCTAATCACTAGATTTTAAACATTAAGGTTTCCTAAATAATTTCTAGGGTTTGAACAATTATATATAGAGTTCAATAAAAATTAAATTATAACTAAATAATTATAATTAGGGTTTTTAAATAGAAAATTAGAGTTTTAAAAATATATTTAGGGTTTTCTAAAACTTTAATTAGAGTTTACCTAATTAATCACTTAATACACAACATAAAACATATAACATAGTTATATAACAGTCTTAAGCTCACAATTGATTTTCAATTTAGAGTTTCCCTAAGTAAAATTAGGGTTTAACCAATTAATACTAGGGTTTTGAAATTAAACACCATAATTGACCAATTATCATCAATACGTACATGCAGTACATATTCATAGCACTGAAAAATCAAAATATAATTAATATTATATTATTATTCTCATACCTTGGCAATAATCCAAAATTAGGGTTTGAATACCATATTTGATTTATTCTTCCTATTTAACCTTAATAATTAAGGTAAAATAATTAACTTAATAACCTGTACTAAAATTCATATAATAAAATAATTATTATAATTATTCTAAAAATCAGTTCATATATTATTTAAATAATATATGATTATATATTTTCATGGAAAATAATTATTAAAATATTTCTACCATAAATTGATTATTATAAGTATATACTTTTTAATAATCAATAATTTTAAAATAAATTCATTCGTAAATAATTATGTAATAAATATATTTTTACTTACCACATAAATACATATACACATAATCTTGTACAAATCCTCATCCTTAATAATAAAAAAAAAATTATTCACAAAATTTCTTATTTATTTATATAGAAAATATCGGGTTGTTACAAACACTACACTTATCCTATACTTGGTCATTACTCTTAATACTTGGTCCCCACATTACTTGGTCACCACATTAAACCATATAAATATGGTTTGCCCCATGGGTCAACCAATCCATGGATTCTAATTTGGGCTTGGATTAATTAAATCATTGGGCTTTGCATTAATAAACACTAGTTTGTTCATTAATCAATTATTGGGCCTCTTCTTTTAATTCACTTGGACTTATATTAATTCTTATCAATCTTTCCAAGTCCATTAACATTTCTTAATACATATACATATAGTTTATATATTATTTTCGTATTCTAATTCATATAGAATTTATATACGATATTTCATCCTTCATACAAACTCGTATAATACTTCGTATTATACTCATTTCCATTTCATTGTACAATGCATAAGTATCATACCCTTATTACGTATTCATCACTATTTTGCCTTCCTTAACGTTTATAAATTAAGTCCACAAGCGAAATATCATTTTTTTTCATAACTAGATTTTTATTACATAATCCATCTCACCTTATTATTCCATCATTACGTATTTCTTGGAAATCCAAAATTATATCCCGAGCAAATACCGATGAATAGTGTTTTTCGTAAAATTTCTCGAAAAACTTTTATTTTCGTCTTGAAAATTCAAACACTTTAATTCATCCACGTAGCTCAAATACTACGACATTCCAACGTCACTAGGTTATATAACGACAACCATCTTGATAACACATAGAATAAGATTTTATTATTATTTAAATTAATAAAAACATTTTACAATAAGATCCCGAATTTCTCGGTCGTTACAACTTCCATTTCTAGTTGAGTGTGAAGTGCTTCCTTCTCCGTCCTCTCGCTCATCTCTCTCTACTCCACCTCTTCTAGCTTTCCTGCTAGCTCCACATTCCTAGCTACTGATCAGTGAAACAAGGTTCCCATCTGGATCCCTGCCTCCTTACGGTGAGCAATCTCAACCTCCATTTCCTGCATCACTACTTTCCTCTAGTGGTCCTCGTCCCTCAACTTCTGGAACTTAGACTCCTTTTCCCTAGCCTCAGTCTCTAACTCCTCCACTCTACATCCTAACTCCAAGATCTGCTCCTTATACTCTCCCAACATCCGATCCTCGAAAGTAGCCTCGTCGGAGTCCTCCATGGGCTCGGGCTCGTCCTCCATAGGTTACTCCTCCGGATCAGACTCCTCGGGTAGAGGCTCCATCTCCTCTTCCTCATCATCATCATCAATAGGGGCCACTACTGATATGGGCTCCGCTATCAATGGTGCCTCATATACCATGTGGATATCACGTGGCTCCTCCTCTACTACTCGCCTAGGTCCTCCTATGTCAGTCATCCTATAATTACCAACATAAGTCAAGACAAACAACAACTCCATCAGAATGTTAAATAAACATAAGTTCATTGTATAGAATGAAGTTATATTCTATAACACACTAAGTTACTCTTTAGGAAAACTCTACATGAGTTTCATCCATATCTAACTTCTAAGTTTTCCTGAGTTATAATCTAAGGACACTCACTCCTAAGATTTATAACTACAACTTTGATACCAACCTGTGACGCCCCAAAATTCGGACCGTCACTTGGTCACTCGAATTTGGTTCATCACGTTCTCATGGTAATACCATAATAACTAGAATTACATAATCACAGCAGGAAATCCAGTTTAGAATAATATACAATGATTTATTATAATTATTCCCCCAAGTCTCGCAACCTATAGTACTTAATAGATTATATAATAATATCGAATAAAGACTTATTACATAATCCTACTTAAGCTTAAACATAGTCTAAAAACAGTCTTAATACAACAAAATAGTCTTAACATAAAGGAACAAGCTAGTCGGTAGCCTTGCCCTTCCCCTTGTCTTTCCCAGAGACACTTCCCTGTTCCGCCTTAACTGAAAGGTTTTAAATTAGCAAGAATGAGCACAAATTGCCCAACAAATAATATACAACAAAGGTAAAGAGTTTTATAACACAAGTTTAAAATATCAAAGTATCATTTCTAAGATAGTTCAAGGTTTTAGAATAATATCACGAATAATGAATATCAATAATTCTTGAATCAAATCCTTGGACTAAGAACGATAATTCAATATAAATCAACAGATATATATGAATTCAAAGGCTATCGATGTATCCAACTAGATAAATAATTTATACTGAGCAGTCACTAAGGACTATTGAACATCTACTAGAATTACCAATATTAAATTGATAACCCAAAAGAATCAAGTACTATAGATGATCAGTTTACAATACTCTAAGTTATGCATAACTACACAGTAATATTCACACGCGTGTTGGGGCTTCCAACAATAAATACTCCCCTTACCAAAAGGGTTGTTCAACTAAGTTTTTAAGATTTTTGTACCAGTCAATTGGTTTGGATAGTTTTATAAATATGCATATAGTCTAGCCGAATCAAATGGCATAGACACTTTCACAATATTCAAGAACAATACCAAGTTCAACATGAATATTAGTTTTTCTTAAGAGTTTAACATACTAGCTCAATTGAACGAGAAAGTAAGATAACTTGCATTCAAAGAGATAAGGTTTGCTTACGATATCCGTCGAATAAAGAAATGCAAGGGTTTAGGAAACTTGCATTCAATATACGAATCACATGAAATTTAAGAACTTGCACAAAATCCAAAGTTGTGTAAGTTAGGAAACTTGCTCAATATAAAAGAGAGTTTCGGATACTTGCCTCAAGCGTCGTCTATCCACTAAATTTAACACTTTTGAATCCTATTATAGTGTATAGGATGCCCATTAGTTATATAAACTCATATAGGTAAGTTCAATGTACACATAAACATCTAACTTAGTTGTAACTTCATACACATCACTTATCCTATATTTTCATAGTACAAATCAGTTTGTAAACATCACAAATTCAAACAACGTATCACTACTTCATATCATGTAAACATTCTTTTGAACTTAACATTTAAAAATCATAATTAACATTCATCTCTATCACATAACATGCTTATTAACACATTACATAGCATATTCATCATGTATTACAAGTTTAAGTAATCATATAAGCATGCTTCAAACATCAGATCAAAAATAGAAACTATTCTTGACTGCAGGATAGCTCAGATGCGCCCTGACTAGGCTTAGGGACGGCGCAGCTGCGCTGTCCCCTGGTCAGACCAGGGTCGAGCTACTGCTCTCCTGATTTCAGTCCCACTCTAACATACCACTACACTTATACTTTAACATACGTGCACGTTAGAAGCTTTCACATAGCACATGACTATTCTTGAGTTCATTCTTTACAAGTTTGAACTTACAACTTACATGGTATTAAAGTATAACAATATTAAGTGGTTACCATATCTTATAACTTGGCTATATGTCCACATAGAGATTTCAAAATCTGTTAATACAAATGCTTATAGTATTCATATTGCTTGTTCACAACTATCATTTCTTAACACTTCGAATCATGCTTTAAACTCATATTTGGTTTTGAAATCATCATGTTCAATACATATGGATCATGTCTAGGGATATTATAGATATAACATGACATATTAACCCTTTAGAATCTTGATATCCATGTGATAAAACTAAATTTTGAAAATATGTGTAAGTTTACTTTTGAAACCATTTTAAACTTGAACTATGCAATTTAACGCATACAAGACAACTTTAAGGCTCTAATCATATATAGTCAAGTCATGTTAACATGCTCGCAAGATCAGAATGTAACTCATATAGTAGTCATGCATGTTAGCTTACTATACTAAGCTTTTACTTGAAAACTTCTCTAACACAAAGCCTAATAAGTTTGGTCATGAATATAGTACTAAGAATCATACATCATGCTTATTTAGATTCTAGATCAGTCATGCATATGGCTACCAAGTTCAGAATCTATAAAACATGAATTTACTTCAAAATTTATCTTTAACACTTTAAGTCTTTAGTACAATTCTCTCACCAAATAAAGTTAATCACCTCATATTTCATAGGAAAACCTTATACCTCATGTTATAGCCCTTTTTAGGTATATATATAAGTCATAGTACCAAGTTCACAGCATGTAGCATAATAAAAATAAGAAACTGATTCTGAGGTAAGGCGCAGCTGCGCTACACCTGTAGACACTCGAAATTTTTTGTAAACCTGTCACTAACATTGTAGGAGAGCAGATTCGTCTTTTAAGAGGGAACCCTAAAAGACGATCCATATCCATGTCGGATACTATCGGAAGTTCAGCATCAACCCCGGATCGCAATATGGGAGTAACAATTCCAATCTCGGAGATAACCCCGAGGCATGCAGATCAATACCGGAACACACACCGGAGAAGACCGATTAATCTCGGAGATAACCCCGAGGTATCCAGTCTTAGTCCCAACCATGGGAATAGCCACCAACCTTGGTGATAACCCCAAGGAATGCAATTTTGGCGATAACCCCGGAAATGCTTGTTACAAATACAACCAGCTTCAATCTCGGTGCTCATAACGAGATCCACTGTACCAGCCCGGCGATAACATCGGGAAGATAAACACACCTCAAAGATGACAATGAGGACCTTCAATAAATTGCAACAGTCCAATCTCAGCGAAGCTAAGAAACGTCTGCTTTATCAGCCCAATCCGGCGATAACACCGGTGAGGGGCAACATCATCATCTGACCAACACGATGCCATGCCACGTCGCCTCAACATATCTACGCAACAATGTCCCACAAGACTAATCAATCCCAAGTGACTATTGTGTGGGGTAACGGATGAAAGTTGAAGCTTAAAGACCGGAGGGCACCGTCCCATCTTCAATGACTTCGCACAAACTGTAATCACATGCCATCGTATAACTCTCGACAACGGCAGTCCGAAATAGGTCCTATATACCTCAAACGAATGCCCGGATTGCACTTCTGAAAGTTCGAGTATACATTACAGTGCCTGAGTGCACGTACTTCGAGATGATCGAGCCAAAAAACCCGGGCCTACCCGGATTGCCTCTGGTACACCTGCGGCTCAGCCGCAGGTACGCCTACGGCTCCACCCTCTATAAATAGAGGGCTTGGGGTGGCCATTTTGTAAGAGAAAACGGCGAGGAAGCTCTGTCCAATTTGCTATGCACTCATCCCAAGCAGTGTACTTTCCCCTTTTAAACACCTGTGAGCTCACATATAGCCCTTTTGTACCTACAAAAGTCTGTGTTTACTCACTCTAAAGATATAGAAGTCTTCTTTGGCAGCCCACTATAAGCCTTCTCACACACTTTAGAGTCTTTCTCTTCATTTTTGCACACACCCTTCTACACGTTGAGAGTCGTGTTGCTTCCTTTCACCCGAACTTCGGTCCGTGGTTTCATTTCAGTCTATATATATATATATATATATATATATATATATATATATATATTAAAGCAGGTAAATATATCGAACAGAGTTGATACTTATATATATTATCTGTGGTCGAACTCTGTTCGATGAGCCTGGATTTTACATCCAGAGCGTTTACGTGCTTTAGTATATATATATATATATATATATATATATATATATATATATATATATTAACTGTGGTCGAACTCTGTTCGATGAGCCTGGATTTTATATCCGGTGCGTTTACATGCTTTTATATTTATATACATATCTATATATATATATTTACATTTCGTCTCACCTGGAGTTTACTTCGTGGTGGTTGACCGTTCTTACAGCTTTCTGTACATTTCGTCCCACCTGGAGTTTACTTCGTGGTGGTTGATCATTTTTACAGCTTTCTGTACATTTCGTCCCGCTTGGAGTTTCCTCCATGGCTGTTGATAGCTTTTACAGCTTTATTTACATTTCTGATCCCCCATGGAGGTACTTCGTGGTTGGTGATCATGTCTGTATATATATATTTACAGCTTTTATATATATATATATATATATATATATACCTGCTTACTGCGTTTATATCAATTGCGGCATCATGTGAGCCTAGGAATCATGTGATCACAGATTCATCCCATTGGATCTAGATTCGATTCCTGTGATAGACATTTTCAGCTGTAATCAGCTTGTAAATTATTCTGTGATGTTTGGATTTCCTCAGATGGTTTACATACCCACGAGGGATTCAACACCTTTTTGTACATTATTTTCATACGGATGCCTCTCATCTATCAAATAAAATCAATCCAGCCGAATACGGAATAAAATGGGAGTGTAAAAGGTCTCAATTACTATTGAGCATCACGGTTTGAAAAACCATTTTTATAAAACATCACTGCCATATCTTGCTAAAATTGAATTTTTACATAAATTCAAACCCTGTGTATATAGGTGCGAACGAGGCCTCACACTACTTCCAAATAACAAGACATTGACCCACACACACACACACATTCAGATAACAGTTTCTTGAAAAGAGGCGGTCACCGTGGTAACACAGATGTCGGGGGGTGCCTAACACCTTCCCTCCGCATAACCAAGTCCCCGGCCCTAATGAATCTCGGTTTCACCGACCCGATTAGCAGTGTCACATCACTGGGTCAATGTGCAAACCTTTTCTCGGTTGTGTTGGTACAACCATTTAAAAAACCAACTGGCGACTCTTAACAGTCCATCGTCGACATTATACATGTCGGACCTTTTTCACTTGTTTGTTCAAACAAATCTCACCTAAAATGAGAACACCAAAGGACAAGTAACGGAAAGGGATAATTAAAAATCCCGACGTCGACAGGTGGCGACTCTGCTGGGGACTCCAGTAAGAGGACTTAAGCCGCTATTACAATTTTTTCAAAATTGTTATCTGCTTGTGTGTGGATGTTGCATTTACATTTTATGATGAATATGTACGAATGCATTTCCTTACTTAGTGATTCGCACTATAAACTGCATGTGATCTTAGTGCTTCGCACTATAAATTGTTTGTGATATTAGTGTTTCGCACTACAAACTGCTTGTGATATTAGTGCTTCGCACATGTCATCACGTCATACGGTGAGACGCGATGTATGTGAATGTATGTTGTGTGGTCCCTCCACCAGGAGGCTATCCCGTCGGCGTTTGATTACTGGACTCGTGAGAAGCCTGATTCTCCAAGGCTCAGGAAAGGCACCACCCAAATTCGCTCCAGTTGAAAGACCGGATTAACTTCCCGTCAAGTAGATTGAGATGATTGGGAAACCTTCATGCCAAAAAGCCGCGAGAGTAACCTAAGATAGGTCAGCCTCTGATAAACCCAAAATGGAGGAAAGTCTCTTCATGCTCTCATTTCAAATACTTGTAATTATCTTCCATACCTATCTCCATGTAAGGAGAAATATGAAGAAATGTGTACACATACATGCTATAAACAGCTGACATCCGTTTTGCAGGATAAAATTCCTAAACTGGACACATCGCATAGCATGTTATTATCCACCCTAAAGACTAAACTATGCAAGTTTTTTGCAGGGAATCAATCGGACCTATCACCCGTTCAAAGTCCAAAAAGGCAACAGCCCTACAGTCAATCATGTCATCGACACTACTACAAAATAGTAAATAGACAACGCGGAAAAAACGTTGTGGTTTCAGTCAGAAAAACGTCGTGGTTAAGGGTGTTATCTATTTGACACCCTTACACAACGTTTTTAAAACGTTGTAGTTAAGCACATTACACAACGTTTTTAAGAAAAAAACGTTGTAGATTTGTTATCCATAAATTAGCAAATGCTTAAAAACGTTGTAGAAGGTATGATTCCACAACGTTTTCTAGATAAAAAAGTTGTAGAAGGTATGATTACACAACGTTTTTAAAAAGTTGTAGATTAAAAAAAAGAAAAAAAAATGTTGGTTCACCTACATTACCAATACACCTGCAATATGCTAATGCCATGATATATAGCTAAAAGGTGTAAATTCTCATTTAAATTTAAAGCCAAAATGTATCAACCATTCAAAATACATTCCAATAATACCATTCGTTTAATTCAAATTACTTTATCCACAAAATATATAACAAACTATCATATATGCTCTACATGTAGCTGCTCACATACGTAGCCCGCTCATCTCGTACTTCGTCAAAGAATCATATATGCCTTCAATACTATCATCTTTCATGCAAATCAGGAAGCAGCTACTCAACTGCCAAAAATAGCAAGAGAGCTATATCAGCAGGCTATTAAAAATTATATCATGTCAGTCCATGAACCACATAAGAAAGTAATAGTGAAACTCACTCAATTTTGACAGTCTTTACTGTTTGACACTGTCATTTGACTCATTTATGTCTCTAATTACAAGCAACAGACATAAACACACAAGGATATACTAGTTGAACAATCACATGTTTCCTCCATCCAATCAATCATGATAGCAGTTATATAAAAAACACAGTAAATATTCCAAATAAAAGAACATTTTGACCTTCAGGTACCTGAATAGGTGCCAGCTTTGGGGGAAGCATTAAACCAGCATCATCTCCATGTGTCAGGTACCTTAATCAGCAGATGCCTTTACTCCATGGTGTGGCTGATGGTCTTGGTTCACAACTTTTGCAATGGCGCCAACTTTATGCTAATCCAATGTCAAAATTGAGATTACTTATGATCTGTTGCATGACTTTGAGACTTCAAAACACAAGCTTAATTTAACAGTCACATGGCTGGAAATCTTACCATATAAGCAACTGAAATACAGATTGTCTAGAAATAGCTATGAAACGCAATATGTTAGATAACAGAAATAGAAAGGGAGGTCACATGTAATATGTATTACTTTTTATATTTGTCTAGAAATAACTATGTAACCTGTTTAAGGAGATTATATCGGCCTGCAATAGCATTGCAGGGACAATGACACTACCAAAAAACAGTAAATAGACAACGCGGAAAAAACGTTGTGGCTTCAGTCAGGAACACGTCGTGGTTAAGGGTGTCATCTATTTGACACCCTTACACAACGTTTTAAAAACGTTATAGTTAAGCACAATACACAACGTTTTTTAGGAAAAAAACGTTGTAGATTTGTTTTTCAAAAATTAACAGATGCTTAAAAACGTTGTAGTAGGTATGATTCCACAACGTTTTTTGAATAAAAACGTTGTTATTTAGTATATCAGACAACATTTAAGCACATTTACACAACGTTTTTAAAATGTTGTAGATTAAAAAAAAGAAAAAAAATTATGGTTCACCTACATTACCAATGCACCTGTAATATGTTAATGCCAATATAGCTAAAAGGAGCACAAGGAGTAATACAACTTCCAACACTTGAATAGAACAACAGTGCTCAAAATCCAATAAAAAGATAATATTTTGTCCAATCATAGACTTCCAAACCATAATATCAAATTTTAAAAAAACATCCAACAGCAAGTAAATGACAATGTTATGTTTCACTTGAGCAACAAAATTGCATAACCACTCCAACAAGAATTACACAAACAAATTGGGCCTAGACGCCTTGTATGTTGTCTTCAGCTTGCTAGTTGGTGGCCTAACCTTCTTAAACACCAATGGGAACTTGATTTTGGAGTTGTGGAACTGCTTGGTGCTCTCCCTCTTGCAGAGCTTGGCAGGGACGGTCGCTGTCTTAATGATCTGGATGCAGTGATGGCAGACTCTGTGGCGAGAAGCCATCTCAGTGTACATCTGCTCAACAATAATGCTAGATGTCACATAACATCTGCTCAACAGTAAGCATGTAATCAGCTGGATCCACCTTAAATAACTTCCTAAGAATCCTGAAAGCATATTGGTTATAAATCATCAGGTATTAATCTCATTAATAGTGCATAAGATGTTCAAAGCCTGCAATTAGGAACAAAGGAACAATGTCTTCCCATTAAAAATCACATATATGTACACAATTGTCTCTAGGAACACTACACTAAACAAGGATATAGATGAATATGCCAGAGAAAATAATCACCATGTTTGAGATTAATATCATTTTAAATAGAGACAGCAATATCTTGTCTTACCAGACACAATTGTCTCTAGGAACACTTAAAAGTAGATGCATACACCACTAATGAACCTAATAATTCAAGTTTAGTCAGTAGTTCATTTTTCTAATTCAATATTTACTTGAACAGATACATTTCTTAGTTCAATAGTCCACCTTCTGCAATATTCAAATAAAAAGATACTTGAATTTCTGAAAAATATACCTAAAAGTAATCAATTTCAAAAGCTGCAGACAATAATTCCAATAAAAGACGGGGCCAGTCAGTTGCTGAATTCGCCAAAGACCTCGAAAATCCACCTATTTGATTCAAATGCAGTGATGCATACATATATAAAAGTATTAAAAGTGTGCACTTATGTATGTTTTATATCTATGTAATATGGGTGTGAAATGGTAACCTCTTACCATTCTGGTTGCACGCATCTCCATCATGAAAGCTTCTTGTGAATTTCTAACAGGCGGATCATTAACCTGCAATATGCATAATACGACATTAGTTCATTCTGGCGCACAGAGAAATGAAACCTCTGGTTATAGGCAATAATGTGAATATGTGATAAATAATACAGCAAGTCAAAAATCAAGGCACTTTAGGCAACAACAAGCAGATCACAAGCTAAACTGTAACAAGAGAACAGCCGAATTGCTACATAAATGAAAACCATTCTTTATTTACACAAGATGACATTCACATAAAGGAGAGAACATCAGAATGCTACAAAGAGATCTTTTAGCCAAATCTCCAGTTATCTAACACTGACGGTCATGAAAATTAGAATTATACATTGCCATATATTTCAGCCATATAATACTATTAATAAAGATTATTAAGTACAACTATGATGCATAAATATCCACAATTAGGTTGTTATTAGAATTAGGACCCACTATAGCCTATACTGATTAAGGTGTGAGTACATCATCATATTCTTTTTTTAACTAGAATACTGGGTAAAAGCAATCAAAGAAAGAAACACAGTAGAGGGGTTCGTTTTTATGTACTTACTGTCTAGCAAGAAAAAGAACACCCTTTCGAGCATTAGCAGGGATATCTCCCTGCAATCCTGGTATGATCTCAGTCATTGCTCTAACAATCTTATAATCTTCACTGTAGCTTTCATAACATCGACCCCATCTTGGATCTGTACAAACCTTTTCATGAAATTAATATTAATAACTCACACCAGCTATCTTGGCCAGCGGTAATATTTCTTAATTTAAATTACTTACTACAATACAAGGTGCAAAAACATAAGGAATGTCTGTGGCTCTAACTTCAAGAGCAGTTGCAGCTCCAATCTTCTTGACTAGAATAGGGTCCCTGCTCAACAGAAAATTAATGACGTATAATTTTATCAGCATTGTAGAGTTGACTACAGTAGACAGTTGCAATTACTGACTGAAACCAGACTTGCATAGTCTGCAAATTCCATGAGTTTGGTTTCTACAAACAAAGTTTGGTTAGTAGAAGAAGAGTCGCAGGATCATAATCAATGTGTAAAAGAGAGTGCAAAATAAATAATTTTAAGAATCTAAAATTGTAAGGTTACCCCATATAGAGAGTACAAAGAATACAGACTAGAACATGCAGTGCCCATTAAGGATAGCCGATATGCTCTATTTGAAAGATTTCTGGGTACAAGAAGAAAATTGCTAGCACAGCCACAACAAAGACCTAAAAAAACAAGTATAAATAAGTCTTAACAAATATTCTTCAATCAAAAGGATCACAAATTTTCTCCTCATTCAACTCATTTGTACATAGTCACAAACATATTATGCCAAAAGATGGATCTCATTATACCCAATCTACGTTTCCAGCATCCCTGATTAGGGCGACCATAATGTGCTTTTGCTCTCTTATACGAGGCTGCTTGATAATAAAGTTGAAGTTGATGGTATGAAATCAATCCAGAACTTAAGCTTTAAGGATTTTAAAAAGAAGTTAACTTTCCCAATTCAAATAATTAAAACAAAAGCATGTCTGTCACCAGGTCATTCAAACATTTTTGTCAACACACTTATGTACATTCATATATGTATGCATTAAACAGTTTTCCGTACCCAAGCATTGATCAAAAATTGTATGGTTTGCTGATCCCAGCGCAAAGAAGTTGGAGTAGATGATGCAGCTGAAGATATCCCTGATGCTCTAGTAGTGGAGCCTACAGAACAAAATTAGGACTGAATAGAAACAGCACCAATGGAGGTGAACTTAAATAGAGATGCAGGCTATTATAAATACAAGGCAGAAATAGCCAATTATGAAGGATAGAGATGTCATCATTTTTAACCTGTTGAAACTTAGTTGTCGGACTTCCACATCCAGATTTTGATGGGAGCAATGGTTTTTACCATTGGTAAAGCATCAGGACAACTTTCATTGTACAGGAAAGATCTCCATAATTGTTCTCCAGTTGTGCTATAGTGTGAAAATCAAAGGAGAATCTCAAATGAGTCGCAGATTTAAAAGCATGAAGAAATGATATGACACAAATTTCACCTGTCTATTATAATAGTTGTTGCAGAAGTTCCATCAATAGATGATATACAGATATAGTATACTAGTATGATGATTGCATTATCACATAATGTAGCTGTTATATTGTCTATATTCATGCTTTAGTATCTCAGGCTTGATTCAACACCAGATGATATAAACATACACATACGAGAAGGGAATATGTTGTTTATCATGTTTGTGGAAGCCTGGTCATTAAACTGCATTCTTCACTCCATTTCTTATTTTAGAACAAATACAACTCAACATATTGAATATGGAAGCTTTAGTGTTTAAAAGAAGATCTACATGAACGTGCAACCACAATAGTGCAATATAGAATAGTATGAGAAAACTATAAAGCCAGAATCCCAAGTATGAAGGAGAGACATGTCAAACTAATTAGTAGTTGTAACAAATAACTAAATGTTGTTCACTTATTCAGGACACAAAAATGAAGACATATAAAATAGACAAATATTCATTGATATGAATCTAATGCACGGTTCAAACAACAATAATATATCGCTCACTCAAACATCTATTGTAACAAATATTATCTGTTGATATTTAAAATATGATAAGTTCTGAGAAACTGGAAGAAGCAAAAATGTGCCACTATTAGCTAAATGCAAGGCATAATTCCTCTGATAAATAAGAGGATGTGTTAATGCATGGATTTGCTTGTTTTTTCAAAATGGTGAATACCTAAACCAGCCCCTAGTAAATGACATAGCTCAGTGGAATCAGTGTTGGTAGTGAAATAGACTGAAAGCACTAAATAAATGTATATTTTGGCTCACTTTTCTGTAATCCATTTGTAATATTATAAGATATAAAAATTAAATTAAATTTCCAAATACTTCTAATAACTAGTACTTGTGTCTGTCACCAATAATATTGGTCTCACAACCTCCATTGCCGATCTTGCCTCTTCCAAGCTCTGCAACCCCTTCCTTAGTCTTCAATCTAATTGTAGTTGAACCTAACTTCAACAGTAGTCAAGCCCCACATAAAAAAAATCACTTGCAAAAGGATTTCTACCAATCCAGCAACTAAATCAAGCGAATAACAATCAACATACAAATAGCAAAGGTGCAGATATTATTACCTTGATAGCCTCAATAGCATACTCAACCTGAAACAATCGGCCTTCGAGAGAGAAGGTATTCACACCTTTGTCGTACTCGGTCCTGAAACAATCGGCCTTACCGGTGAATAAAGTTAGGTAAGACTTGAGGGAGATGCAACTGTATTGAATTTGTATGAGGAGAAAAATCTCACTTCATAGTGAATAGATGTTTTGTTTATATGTATGAGGAGAAAAAACTCAGATCTGTAGATCTCATGAGAAACATACCTTCCATGGGGTAGTACGGCATCTCTCATAAGCATCTTCGAAGGAATCCCTTGTTCTTTCGTAAGCATCGCTGATCTTCGAAGGAATCCCTTGTTCTTTCGTAAGCATCGCCGATCTTCGAAGGAATCCCTTCTTCTCTCCCTAACTCTTACTCTCTCTAAAACACAGAGGAAGAAACAAACCCTAGGCTTGATTTAGTTGCGCGTTTTTATCTCCGTGTTTTAATTTTAATTTTTAGCTCCGTGTTTTTACATATAGACAACGTTTTAAAAAAAACGTTATCTAGTTAAAATCAAAAAAATACTCTTTTAAATAGATAACGTTTTTGTATATGTATCTACAACGTTTTTTTTAAAAATGTTGTAAAAAAAATATCACAACGTTTTTATAAAAAACGTTGTCTTTTAAGCGTTGTCTATTTACTATTTTGTGGTAGTGTGATAAGAGAAGTTACATGATGTTGCTCCATGGCTTCGAGAGCTGACTTAGCTTCAAACTTGGGCATCACAACATGGCAACCTCCTACCATTAGCATGGCCATGGCTGAAGATAACCCACCTATTGGTCTCACAACCTTGTTGCAATTGCTGAGTTGACTCCCTTTCCCACCCCCTATCTGCAATTGCTGAGTTGCCATACTGAGGCTGACCTGGTCCAGATCCAATTGAAGAAGCTGAGTTGCCATAAGTTATCGGATGGTTGTATTTACAAGCAGGCCCAAACTTGCAAATCCCATAACGGCTGTAATGTGTGCAAATGTTCTGATCCTAAATCATTTATAAGTACAAAAAAAGGTACAAGCAAATAAGTACCAAATATGTAAGGGTGAAGCTAATTAAATATAGAATATCTGGACTCTATAAAACGAATTGTAAGGGATGTAGAACTCTAAATAATACTGTTTCAAACTAAACTTGAGTAGCTAAGAATTGGCATATCATTATAGTTAAAACAATGAACAAGGCCTAGAAGGGGAAAAACTTATAGGTCTTAAAGGCAAGCCTTGGTCGCTATATAGCCACCCATCTTCAGCTTAAACCCACCCACAGCTGGATCCATCTTCAGCTCTATACCCACCCACAACTGGATTTTCATTAAAATTCCCTTCTTTTATTGACAAATCAAAGGAAATTAACAGTCCAAAACTCCATATTTTATAAGTCCCATTCCATACACTAGAATTTAATCAAACATAATTAGGCTAAGAATTTTAAAACCCCTCATGCTCTAAATCAATCAAATTATATAAATGCAGTGTGTAGAATTCAATCGAAACGAACCTTTCTTCTTCAGACATGCCAAAGTGGATACAGATCGATGAACACCTTTCTTCTTAACATTCTTTCTGTTCTCTCTAATCCAAGCAAGTTATTATTTTTTGCAATGAACTAAAGAAAAAAATAAAGAACTTCACCTGCTGCTTTAAAAAGGCCATGCCAACTTCACCTACAGTAGTACATTGAATCCGCTGCAGCACTTACTGTAGTACAAAAATCTGGCTTTTCTTTAAATGGGACAGAACTTACACTCAAAAATTAGAATTAGTTTCTACAGAAGGCTGATCTTGCGACTAGTAGAGAATCACGTACATTTAGTAACTAAAGGGTTGAATTAGGCACAGGGCATGCTGTGGTTTTGTTATTCATGCTACTTCAACAAGAATTCAATGCTCATCTAATTCACCACTTTAACAAAAAACAAAATAAAAAATACATTGAAATCACAACACTTAGACAACTGCAACAAAAATAACCAGGCCAGACCAAATATTATATAATCACCCATTATAGTCCACTTGAAAATTTTATAATACTCCATGCTTACAAAGATTAAAGTATCATAATAGTTTTAATCAGGATTCCTTGAAACCCAATATCAATTTTTTACATTAACTCAGCAGTGATAATTGATAAAAGTTCTGAGTTTCTAGGCTATGGATAGAGATTAAACTAAATCAAGATTCCTTAGATTTTGTGCACACAATCTAAACAGAAAGATTGGAAAAGAAGAAGTTGGAGTAGTGCAAGGAGACATGAACTTACATCATTCAGCTGAGCAGATGCACTTAGAACTTCATACTGGTTACGGTTAGATGCCTGCAGAAGAAAGGTAAGCAATTTGCAGGAGTATCAAAATAAAAATAAAAATACAAAAAGCTTTCATTGACATCAACCCACCACAAAACCCATTGTGGGAACCTTCATCCCAAAATTTCAAAAAGCTCTCATACATCAGGCACTCACCAGAATGCCCTAATTCCTGGCCAAAGGATTAACCTCTAATCGGGAATAAAATACAATAAAATAGATAAATCTCAGCCCAAAGAGAAGCTTAATTCTAACTACATAAAAGCTAAAAGTATAAAGAACTGAAGAACTTTACCTCATCATCTCCATCTGGTTTCCTCTGAAAGTGATTGATATTCAAAACCTAAACCCGTAAAATAAAATCAATTAAACCCATCAAATTACATAAATTGAAAAATCAAGTAGGGCTTTGACTGAGATCGATGATGATGTACCTGGATTTGGGCGGTTGGAGTGGGAGAATTAAGATTATCGGAGAAAGAAGCGATGGCGCACAAAGATATACCAGATCGGGGAAAATTAGGAGAAAAGTAAGGAGGGAATGAAGTCCATCTGGGAGAACATCCAGAAGGAACGAAGAGAAAAGAAATGAAGAGAGAAGGAACGAAGAAAACCGATCGAATCTCGATCTGCAACTTCGAAGAAACTGATCGAATCTCTCTCTGCACTGACCTCTGCACCGAGCCCTTGGAGAGAGAAAAAGACGTAATGTTTTAATTTTAAGTTCAATTGATCATGCTCCGTGTTTTTCTTCATAGATAACGTTTTGTACAAAAAACGTTATCTAATTAAAATAAAAAAAATGCCCTTTTAAATAGATAACGTTTTAGCATATATATCTACAACGTTTTTTTTTAAAACGTTGTAAAAAAAACACAACGTTTTTCTATTAAGTGTTGTCTATTTAGTATTTTATAGTGGTGATCCGACTAGACTGAACTTAATCCAGTTTCTCATAAAGAATTCGACGGATTAAGCAAACAGATTACAGATTTGGTTGTTCTACTAAAAGAATTACACCAGTCTACGTAGGGTCAGAAAATACCCGTACATGCTGAATCCTCCGCACAAGGAGGAACCCAGGTCGTTACAATACCTGAACTGCAGTTGGATCCGACCAACAAAACTCATGATGCCGCCCATCCCACTAGAGACCAAGACACTGGTGACATCAAAAAGAAAGTCCTCCAAATGGAAGAGACTCTTCGCACTATCAAAGGAATTGGAACACACGGGAGTGTTTCATATGCTGATTTGTGTATTTTCCCTGGTATTCATTATCCAGAAAAGTTTAAGACTCCTAACTTTGAAAAATATGACGGGTTAGGAGACCCTTACACACATCTAAAGGTGTTTATTGGAGAACTTGGATCTTATGCAGAGGATGAAAAACTCAGAATGCAACTGTTCCAAAAAAGTCTAACTGGAGAAGCCCGTTCGTGGTACACAAGATTAGACAATTCAAAGATCCATAGTTGGAAAGATCTAGCACGCGTTTTCCTCACCCAATACAACTTTTAATCTCAAATGGCTCCTGATCGGTATCAAATTACCGAGATCAAGAAACAGTCTAATGAGTCTTTCAGAGAGTCTGCTCAGAGGTGGAGACGTCTGGCTGCCCAAGTTAGTCCTTCCATGAAAGAATCAGTGATGGTCATGACTTTCATAGACATACATGAAGCACCTTTCTATGAAAGAGTTTTAGCCGGCATCGGCAAACCATTTTCTGAAATGGTCAAAAATGGGGAGATGGCTGAAATGGGAATGAAATCCGGAAAGATTCAAGACCTAGCTGCACTCAAAGCTGTTGCTGATCACATCCAATCTGGAAATTATGGGAACAACCCCCAGAGGGTCCATAAAAAGAAAGAAGAAGATGTTTTCCTGATACTACAGGGTCAAAAAGGCAATCAGAACATGCCTATCCAGAGGAGAAATTACACTCCCTTTCAAGCACAGTCTCCAAACCCTCTAGTACCAAAAGGTGGAAAAGTCAAACGACCTCGAGTATTCACACCCTTAGGGGACACCCTCGAGAACATTCTCAATCTTCTAACAACACAGAAGAAAATCACGCATCTTCTTCCACCAGCCAACCCTAATGGTCGGGGTTTTAATGCTGCTCGGAAATGTGCTTATCATGCGGGACACCTGGACATGATACTCAGGATTGTTGGGCCTTGAAACATATAATCCAAGACCTGATAGACAACGGTGAAATCGTGGTCACCAAACCCGATCAACCTCACGTTCAAGACAACCCTCTTCCTCAATACAAGGAAGAAGAGGCCAACATGATTAATTGGAGCAGTGGACGGAGTTCCAATTTCAGTTGTGAATCCTCCCAAACCCCCAAAGATGGTGATGACAGATGGGATTATGTCAAGTTCCAATTCAAAATAGAACGAAAGATGAAAGCTCTTTGTAAACAAATTGAGCAATTGGCGGACTGGTGACTTATCGGCATCAAGTGACTCGTCAGCTAAACAGCCAGGAGCATGCCAGTCTCCTACCTATTGTCATGAATATTCCCTCTTCACTTTCAGAAAATAAAATGCTGGAAGACAAAGTAATGAAGAGAGCTAATGCTAAGGCTCGTTGGGATTTTGCCAACAAAAGGGAATTCACACACTTGGGCCAACCTATGGAGGAAATCCTTCATATGTTAATCAATGAAGGAAAGATTAGTTCTCTTCTACCTCCAATCAACCCTCGTTCGGGACGATACAACTCTGAGGAATATGTTTAATATCATTCTCAATCTCGCGGTCACAGCAAAGAAAAATGCTGGGCACTCCGCCACCTTATTCAAAATTTAATCGACAGTGGCGTACTGTGTCTGGCAGATAACGACACTGTGTTACGAGTAAGTGAGGATTCGTGTCCTACTAAGTGGAAGAGTGTTGTAGCAGTCATATCCACTGAAAGTGATGGGGTTAATAAATCACTTGTCATGCCAGTAATTCAACTCAAGGGAATCAACAATCGTTTGAAAGTGGCCGCTCCCAAGCCAATCAACTTGTCGTGCAGAGCACAATATCCTATTGTTAGCTTGCGCGCAGTTCTGTGGAATTATGGAGAAGGTGAAGGATCCACCTCACATACAACTGCTGCATTGTCGAAGGAAAATCCACTATATCTTCCCCAACGGATAATAAAGCCTGTCATCAAGTCTAAGGGGAAAGTACCCATTGAGAAGATTGAAAATTTCCTCCGCACTATGGGTCATAACAAAGTCGAGGTGGTTTTAAGCTTGAAATAAGCTCCACAACAGATATCAATCTTGGACTTGGTCTTGACTTCCGAGAATCACCGGAAGATCTTATTAAAGGTTTTAGAAGAAGCCTATCTACCGACATCAGTTGATACGGAAAAGTTTCAACATCTGGTTGATCACATTTTCAACAATAATGTGATATCATTCACTGATGATGACATACTGCCCGAAGGGACCGGTCATTGCAAATCGTTACACATTGCGATCTTGTCCTACGGATATATGGTGGCGGGAGTTTTTAATAGATGGAGGTTCCTCTCTAAATATCTGCCCATATGCTACCTTGGTGAAGATGAATATCAATACCAATCGAATTTGGAGTAGCCATACCATCATCAAAGCTTTTGATACAGCCCGCCGTAACTCGGTCGGAGTAGTTGAGCTACCAATTAAGATTGGCCTCATACATTCTGCGTATCCTTCCATGTGCTCAAGATAGATTCAGGATACAACCTGCTCTAGGACGACCATGGATTCATATGGCAGGGGCAGTCCCCTCCACTCTTCACCAACAGTTGAAATACATCATCAACAATAGCCTGGTTACAATCAATGCTGACCCGGAGTTTTCTCAGCCCGGGGACATGCTGAGCCAATTAGTTTTCATGCTTTGGAAATAAGCAATACCCAAAACCATGCTATTGGAAGGCCACTGCCCAAACCCCAGATTCTCTGCCGAGGTAATGTCGGCCACGTAAGAAATGATATCGTTGGTCATAAATCGGGACAAGGGTTGGGTAAA